>JAPFBL010000073.1:137500-460000 GCA_026182355.1 Hermatobates lingyangjiaoensis
CCTACAATAATATATTTCACGCCTTGACTTCTGTAAACCAATTCCATGAAAATGTAAATCTTCATGAAATTATAAAAAAATTCCATTTTTTCTTGTCGTTTTGACTATTCTATCACAACTACTCTGAAAATATAAAAAAATAACAAATTCACCATACCTACAATATTATTGTTCACGCCTTGACTTCTGTTAGACCAATTCCATGAAAATAAAAAACTTTATCAAATTAATCAAAATTTACGTGTTAGTGTGGTCGTTTTGACTTTTCTAACACGACTACTCTCAAATTATAAAAAAAAAAAATTCCCCACACCTACAATATTATTGTTCACGCCTTATCTTCCATTAGACCAATTCCATGAAAATAGAAATATTTATCATGTTATGCAAGCATTCTCTATTAGTCGCCTTTTTGACTACTCTAACACGACTACTATTAAAATATAACAAAATAACACATTCACCACACCTACAATATTATTCTTCAGGCCCTGACTTGTGTAAATCCAATTCCATGAAAATGTTAAACTTTATAAAATTAAGCACAATTTACGTATCACTCTGGTCGTTTTGACTTTTCTAACGCGACTACTATGAAAATATAAAAGAATAACAAATTTTGCACAACTACAATATTATTGTTCATGGTTTGACAACTCTTAGACCAATTCCATGTAAATAGAAAACTATATCAAATTAAGCAAACTTTCTGTATTAGTCTTTTCGTTTTGTCTATTCTATCACGACTACTATGAAAATATAAAAAAATAACAAATTTACCACACCTACAATATTATAGTTTACACCTGACTTTTGTTACACCAATTACAAGAAAATTGAATACTTTATCAAATTAAGAAAATTTTCCACTTGGAATCCATTTGACTATTTACATGTAATCAGCGTTTTATCCTATGAATTACGCTTCCAGAACAAATTAACTTTGTATGAAAAGGTACGACTGTTATCATTTGGTAATACATTTTTGGCATTAACAGTGCTAAGCATTTTTGTTCTTTGATTGCTTTCCTTTGCCTCAAAAGCATCAATGATTAGCGGGGGCTGAATTAAGCGGAAGTCTCAAAACATATAAATGCATGTCGCAAAAGTTATTCATTCATTAGATAACTAAAAGAGTATTGAATCAACTAACCTTTAATTTATAATCTATGAACTCTAAAAAAAAAAAATATTTATTTTAATAATTCTACCAATGTTCGAAGAATATTCATCACCAAAAAAGTCATTTGGTTTATTTATTGTAGTCACAAGCAATAAGTTAACTTTTTGTTAATTAGCAAAACCCTTACTGTCCTGTAAGGGTATCAAATAGCTTTGGACAGCTCTAGTTAACTTATAGGTATTTTAATAGTTTTAATTTTTTTAACATATTGTCTCATAAATTAAATGAATAACTAGGATATATATTAAAAAAAAACACAATTAAAATTATTTATTGCTTTAATAAAATTGTAACGTTTTTACTTATTATAATTAAATATATAATTTATGAACAAACAATAACAATGAAATATAAAAAATGTAAGTATTGTCTCTTAAGTAGTTAACAATTAATTTAGTTATTGATATTCTTCTAAAATCAGGCACAAACTTTTAATGATAAAATATGAAATAAGTTGAGTAGGCTTGGCAACAAGAGAATGCACAATAAGAGCACCGACTTGGAATATTACTCAGAATCGAAGCTAAAAGTTGAGATATTTAAAGAAGGACTTCTTTATAAGATACTTCGAAATCTGGCTTCTCTTGATTAAGTAGAGTGATTCTCACATCTGAAAAGAAAAAAAAATATATTCATTACTAGCAAACGTACCCGTCTTTGACGGAATCAAAAATTCTATTATACTTGGTATTCCAAAATATTAGTATTGTACTAATACTATAATTAGAAATTATAAAATAGCAGAAAATACCATTATTAGTACAGTGTTAAACAAATGCCTCTGTATACACTACATTAGCTGTCTGTCCTTCAGGTTCATGGAAGAACAATCAGTTGAAACCTCCGACTATTGAGTAAGTAAACTACAGTTGATCATGTGAGAAAAACTTGGTTTCGCTAACTTGAATTCCTGCGTTAGATAAAGTCTCCCTTTGCGACTTAGTTAACGTCATTGCGAAATAGACTCTGTCGGGACTTTGCAATCATTTGAACGGAAACAGACAGTGGCTCGGAATCAATGGTATGCGTGGTATACACACAGACTCCCCAATACCACATCCAGTCATTATGTCCGCCTCTATGGCATATCTGTGTAGAGTACGAACTCAGAGACGTGTCCCGTTGCACAGTTTTTGGGGCACTCATGTTTCGTAACATGAAATTTGTTACTGCTACTAAATTGCAGCATGATTGGTGCTCCTACTTTAAGTTTTTACTCATGAGCAGGCAGTCCAGGAGAAATAAATTCAGAGTCAAGAAATTCAATTTGATAATGAACTGCTTCTTCATCACTAATCCAATCTCTTTACTGACTTGTAAGTTCTTTCCTCGGTATGATATAGCGTAAGAACTTGTTTGTTGATTTTTCCTGCCTGTTCATATTAAGAGTTGAGAATTGCTCGTTTACAAAACTATTTATTCGTAATAGATAGTACATCCTCAACTCTGGGAAACACCTTTTCAAAGATGTCAAATACGTAATATAATCATATGCTCTAATGAAATCAAAATCAACTAACAATACCTACTTGCCACACCTGTGTATTTTCAAAACAAACTTCTCTGTGAAGTTAGGAAAATACGCTTAAAGCCCTATAACTTCGTTTCTGTACTGAATTATGAATCTATTTAGAGCCCGTATTTTAAGTTAGACATACTCAAATCCAGTGTCAAAGTTTCAGCTCACCATGTCTTATGGTGGCTGAGTTTACTTGTGACAAACGTTTTTGCTTTAAACGTCCATAACGTCACTTCTAAGTTGAATTTCCAATCAATTCAGAACCTATATTTTAAGTTAGACCAACACAAAACTACAGTAAAAGTTTCAGCTTTATATGTCTTTTGGTAGCTGAGTTTACTTGTGACAAAGTTTTGCGGACAAACAGACAAACCGACAGAAATTTTTCTAAGGGTGGATTCGGATTCTCCAATGTATGAAACGTAAAGAAAACTTGAATTGAGTCAGTTCTAAGTAATGTACAGACAAAATCATTATTTTATTTATATAGATTTACATCAACTGTGGTTTCCTGGGGAAATAACTGTGGTTAAATGAGAGGAGAAAGAAGGACCCACAAAAAGAAAAAAAAAACTTTTAGAATAGCTAACAATCAAATTATTTTTTTCTTTGCAAAATTCGTTGTATTGTAAAATACTACCTATTAATCAAAGTATTTTACTCTGCATAAGCTTAAAATTACTTTTCCAGCTATCAATATCTACATTCGTTAAGAATATTGACAGATATAATTGATAAATTAACTATAACTAAACTTATTTGGTCATCCTAGTTAAAAGAACTGCATACTAAGTCATTCTTCGGGGGTCAGGTGAGCTCAGTGGTTAACCTACTCGCCTCAGGCCTGGTAGTCCCGGCTTCGATCCCCACGGACTCTCGATTTATTCACGCGAGAGGTAAATAAATCTGAGACCGCCGTTCCTCGGAGAGGATGTTAAGCCGTCGGTCCCATAGCCTGTATGATGTCAGGTACTCGGTAAAGATCCCTACTCGAAATTCACTTGAATTAGGTTATAATTTGAATTAGTTAGGCAAAATTTAGGACTCCCAAAGTAGAATCACCGATCAAACAAAAAGCTGGTAAACGGCTGACGTTATCTACCGCTAGGGGATCGGTTTATCAAAATAAAAAAAAAAACATTGTAGAGAATATATTTGTGTTAATCATTCAATTATTCATATACTCTAATATAAGATGAATGACGACACATAATATCAAAAAAAAAAAAACTTGGTCACCTGTCACTTTGCCTTCAGGTTCAACCCTTATAATAGAATTCTGGACGGAGAAACCCATTTCATACTCATTTTCCTCTTTCTCTGGAACTAAACAAAAAAATAACCCATATTGAAGATTAGATATTACTTATATATAAACTAACAGCTCTGTCTAATTTCTTACGGGTGAACATGAAAAAATAAAAATTAAACTCAAAAGTAAAAAACAAATACAATTAATTCTAATAGACAAAAGGTTACAAATGATTATGACTATAACTTATGATTACAAAAGGAATGAATGAATGCTTATCGTCATAAACATTACTTGGAAAATTATAACTGATTATTAAAAATTAGTATCAAATAAGTTACACAACCATCTCATAATTTTTAATGAAATGAAACATAATCAATTTTTAAAGTAATAAAAAAAAAGTTGAGATGATTATGAACACATTAATACTCAAACAGTTCGTCTGAATAAGTAAGCTATTGAACCTCAAGACTGAAGTCGAGATTCAAAAACCCACATTTATCACTCAAACATCAAGTTTAAGTAAGTTGAGTTTAAAAATTTTAGAATGATGTAGAGATGATTGTCAACATATTTTTGACTCAAACATCTAGTTTGAGAAATATGGGAATTGAACTTCAAAAGTGGTGTCGATATGACACGAAACATATTTACGACTGACATATCTAGTTTGAGTAATATGAGTATTGAACTAAAAAAGTCATATGGAGATGATTGTAAACACATTTTTGACTAAACATCTACTTTGAGTAATATGGGAATTGAACTTCAAAAGTGGTGTCGATATGACACGAAACATATTTACGACTGACACATCTAGTTTGAGTAATATGAATATTGAACTGAAAAAGTCATATGGAGATGATTGTTAACACATTTTTGAATAAACATCTACTTTGAGTAATATGGGAATTGAACTTCAAAAGTGGTGTCGATATGAAACGAAACATATTTACGACTGACATATCTAGTTTGAGTAATATGAGTATTGAACTAAAAAAGTCATATGGAGATGATTGTAAACACATTTTTGACTAAACATCTACTTTGAGTAATATGGGAATTGAACTTCAAAAGTGGTGTCGATATGACACGAAACATATTTACGACTGACACATCTAGTTTGAGTAATATGAATATTGAACTGAAAAAGTCATATGGAGATGATTGTTAACACATTTTTGACTAAACATCTACTTTGAGTAATATGGGAATTGAACTTCAAAAGTGGTGTCGATATGACACGAAACATATTTACGACTGACATATCTAGTTTGAGTAATATGAGTATTGAACTGAAAAAGCCATATGGAGATGATTGTTAACACATTTTTGACTAAACATCTACTTTGAGTAATATGGGAATTGAACTTCAAAAGTGGTGTCGATATGACACGAAACATATTTACGACTGACATATCTAGTTTGAGTAATATGAGTATTGAACTGAAAAAGTCATATGGAGATGATTGTAAACACATTTTTGACTAAACATCTAGTTTGAGAAATATGAGTTTTGAACTTCATAAGTGATATCGAGATGATTTTGAGCACATTTTTAACTGAAACATCTAGTTTGAGAAATATGAGTTTTGAACTTCATAAGTGATATCGAGATGATTTTGAGCACATTTTTGAATCAAAAATCTAGTTTGAGAAATATGAGTTTTGAACTTCATAAGTGATATCGAGATGATTTTGAGCACATTTTTTGACTGAACCATCTAGTATGAGAAATATGGGAATTGAACTTCAAAAGGGTGTCGATATGACACGAAACATATTTACGACTGAAACATCTAGTTTGAGTAATATGAGTACTGAACTGAAAAAAGTCATATGGAGATGATTGTTAACACATTTTTGACTAAACATCTACTTTGAGTAATATGGGAATTGAACTTCAAAAGTGATGTCGATATGACACGGAACATATTTACGACCGAAACATCTAGTTTGAGTAATATGAGTACTGAACTGAAAAAGTCATATGGAGATGATTGTAAACACATTTTTGACTAAACATCTACTTTGAGTAATATGGGAATTGAACTTCAAAAGTGATGTCGAGATGATTTTGAACACATTTTTGACTGAATCATCTAGTATGAGAAACATGAGTATTGAACTTTATAAGTAATGTCAAGATGATTTTGAACATATTTTTGACTGATCCATCTAATATGAGAAGTATGGGAATTGAACTTCAAAAGTGATGTCGATATGACAGGGAACATATTTAAACTGAAACATCTAGTTTGAGTAATATGAGTACTGAACTGAAAAAAGTCATATGGAGATGATTGTAAACACATTTTTGACTAAACATCTACTTTGAGTAATATGGGAATTGAACTTCAAAAGTGATGTCGATATGACACGGAACATATTTACGACCGAAACATCTAGTTTGAGTAATATGAGTACTGAACTGAAAAAGTCATATGGAGATGATTGTAAACACATTTTTGACTAAACTACTTTGAGTAATATGGGAATTGAACTTCAAAAGTGATGTCGATATGACACGGAACATATTTACGACCGAAACATCTAGTTTGAGTAATATGAGTACTGAACTGAAAAAGTCATATGGAGATGATTGTAAACATATTTTTGACTAAACATCTACTTTGAGTAATATGGGAATTGAACGTCAAAAGTGGTGTCGATATGACACGAAACATATTTACGACTGACACATCTAGTTTGAGTAATATGAGTATTGAACTGAAAAAGTCATATGGAGATGATTGTAAACACATTTTTAACTCAAACATCTAGTTTGAGAAATATGAGTTTTGAACTTCATAAGTGATGTCGAGATGATTTTGAGCACATTTTTGACTGAATCATCTAATATGAGAAGTATGGGAATTGAACTTTAAAAGTGATGTCGAGATAATTGTGAACACATTTCTGACTGAAAGATGTAGTTTGGTTAATATGGGTATTGAATTCAAAAGTGATGTCGATATGATTGTGAACTCATTTATCACTCAAACATATTAGTGGCTGGCAAATTGACTCAACAATCAATTCTCGAACATTAATTACTGATAATAATGTGCAAAAATAATAACGTCATAGATAATGGGAATAGTATGTATGTTCTGTTTGATTACTAACATCTATCAGCGATAGGATAATTAGTCAATCCTCAAATAATCGAATTACCATTAATACACATTAATATTCAAGCACATTGTTAATAATATTTATTCTATTTTCTAATAATACACATTAATATGATCTAATTCAGGAGTTCTTAACCGGGGGTATGCGAGCCAATTGCTGGAGGTATCGGACTCGATGTCTGGTAATCAGCTACTTTTTTAGTATCTCTCAACTAAGTATCTCTAAGAAATAGGTTTTCTGCATTATTAAATCTGAAGCCAAACAAATATCTCTAATAGGTTAGTAAAAGTATGTTTTATGATGTCGATATTGAAAATACTTGAACATTTATGTTTTCTTTCTTGTTTTGTGTTAAAAAAAAATGGACTGTAACTTTAATTTTGCTTTCACTAGAAAGGTAAAAAAATTATCATTGCTTATGATTTTTTATGTTCTATTCTTCGTAAACCATATCTAAAATAGAGAATATTCAAGATATTGACGTATTTGGAAGACATACTTCAAACTAATAGGATTGGTAATAATTATTTCAACAGTCAAGTGAAGGGGGTATGCCACTAATTGGACAATCCATTGGGGGTCTGGAATCATCCGAAGGTTAAGATAAGAACCCCTGATGTAATTCATATGAACATTTGGTCTGGAATCATCCGAGGGTTAAGAACCACTGATGTAATCCATATGAACATTCGGACTGGAATCATCCGAAGGTTAAGAACCACTGATGTAATTCATATGAACATTCGGACTGGAATCATCCGAAGGTTAAGAACCACTGATGTAATTCATATGAACATTCGGACTGGAATCATCCGAAGGTTAAGAACCCCTGATGTAATTCATATGAACATTTGGTCTGGAATCATCCGAAGGTTAAGAACCCCTGATGGAAATCATATGAACATTCGGTCTGGAATCATCCGAAGGTTAAGAACCACTGATGTAATCCATATGAACATTCGGTCTGGAATCATCCGAGGGTTAAGAACCACTGATGTAATCCATATGAACATTCGGACTGGAATCATCCGAGGGTTAAGAACCCCTGATGTAATTCATATGAACATTTGGTCTGGAATCATCCGAGGGTTAAGAACCACTGATGTAATCCATATGAACATTCGGACTGGAATCATCCGAGGGTTAAGAACCCCTGATGTAATTCATATGAACATTTGGTCTGGAATCATCCGAGGGTTAAGAACCACTGATGTAATCCATATGAACATTCGGACTGGAATCATCCGAAGGTTAAGAACCCCTGATGTAATTCATATAACATTCGGTTTGGAATCATCCGAAGGTCAAGAACCGCTGATGTAATTCATATGAACATTCGGTCTGGAATCATCCGAAGGTTAAGAATCCCTGATGTAATTCACATTACAGACAGGAAAATGGTAGAATCGAACCTAGTTTTCAATCACATAATCTTCATAGTACCAGTTATAGTTATTCATAGGCAGAAGGAAGAGACAATATAAAATTACTTTATCGTAAAAATTGGGATAATTCCTCACTTACTTTCTCTTTGCAAACATAATAAGATATTTGAACAGGAATTATAAATCTTTTTGAATTCAAATAACATCTATTAAAAAACTGGATGAAAAAAAATTCTTAAAAAAAATAATTTATGGTTATGATTTACCAGGTTTCATTTCTTCAGTCTGTTTAAAAAAGATAATACAGAGAATGAAGTGGACAATGCTGCCAGTCAAGGCGACACAGCTGTATGTCCAGTACAAAGCACTTCCACCGTAATACTTGTATATCATGCCGCCAAAGAAAGTGCCCAAAGAATGACCTGCAAAAACATAACCTCTTAACAACCAGTTTTGACACTTTAGGAGATAGGTAACCAAAGTTATGTTACAATCTTAGTTATTACTTTAAAAATAACCATGGTGATGTTGATATTAATCAAGTATCTGGAAAAACTCATTGTAAACTTAAAAAAAAAATCTAGAATGGTATACACTCAACTTTACTATAAGTGAAAGGGGGCCAGGCTAGCTCAGTGGTTACGTGCTCACCTCTGAACTGGTAGGACCGGGGTTCAATCCTCACCTGGCCCTCGATTTATTCACGCGGGAGGTGAATAAATCTGAGCACGTCGTCCCTCGGAGAAGGACGTTAAACCGTCGGTCCCGAGCCTGTACGATGTCAGGTACTCGTTAAAAATCCCCTACTCTAAATACATTTGAGTTAGGCAAAATTTAGGACTCCCATTGTAGAATCTATCTTCATTGTGTGGTATCACAAAGGGTCAATGCTTGGCCTACGTGTGTTCCCTTGTGGGACTGCCACTGCAACCTAACCTATATACTATAAGTGAACTTAATATCAAACTTCTTGGGTATGTGATATATAACGTCTCATTTAAGCAGAATGTAAAGATCTAAATGGGGGAAGTTTATTAGTCTTTCATTCTTGGGGTAGTACTGATAGTGATTGAAGGACAATATATAAGCTTATTTTTGTACATCACACAGCTGATGCAAATAATTTCATTAGTATAACTACAGCAGTAATAACATTTACGAAAAACCAAAGTGAACATTTCTTTATATAAAATAATCTCCTACCAGAGAACATGGCTTTTGTTCAAATAGCCAGAGGATTTGTTACATCGTTTACTTGACCTCCTTCTACATTGAATATTTAATTGAAATTTTCAAATTTAAAACAGGAAAATACTCTTATTTTCTCTGAAAAACATCATAAACATCGAACAAAAAATGTCGTTTTAAGATGATTTATAATTAATGATGTACGATAATTACATTTATTAATCTTCAAACGAAAGATTTCAATTTTGTATTATCTTTTACATTTTTGGTCTTTTATAGAATTATTATACTGGGAATTTTATGGATTCTTAGAATTTAATAAAATCTTTTTCCTTCCACTTTGTCACAAATCATATATATAAATTTTTTCTGAGCGAGTGTTATCTTTTTCCTGCCTGCTGTTCTCTGTTATAAGCTTGTTATGAATGTACATTGAGAAAAAATATATTAGTAATTATCCAGTTTACATATTCAACTCAAAGTCAAAGCCAGCTATTCAATATTTAAATCTTTTATAGTTGGGAGCTTCTAATTTTTGAAAATAATAAATATGAACTATTAGACTAGAATTGTAAAAAAAAAAACTGGATATTTTTCAACAAACATAAGTTCTCTTTCTTGAGGAAAGAGTCCATTCATTACATTTCTGGAAAGGTACTACATTCACAATGATAATGTAATTGTAACTGATATTAAGTTTTGCTCAAGAGTGCAATATATAGATTTAATAAAGCATTTTCTGAGACGCATGAGACATCATGCCATGGAGACAAAGGTAATTTACTTATGTTTATTGGCCGTGATTTTTTTACATGTAAAAATATTATTCCTCTTATATCTCGTATAAATCAATATATTATTTATTTTTTTCCTTTAAAAATATTAATTTTATCTCAGTGGATTCACTCAGAAAATTTCAAGTCAATGTAAACATTGTAAAAAGACATCAAAAATTCTACAAGTGTCGCACGTGATCCCTTAGTCTAGGATAAACAAACAGTTTTTATACCTATATTACTCTTTGCTATGATTGAAATTTCAAGAATTTTTTTTATGAATTCCTAATTTTTTGTCCAATTTTTGGTCAAATTTTCACAATTTTTTAATGAGCTGTTTAGCGTCAAAAAAACTTTTTCCGAAAACAGAAATCGAATTCGAAAAAAGGTAGGAATGCATTTTTGAAAAAAAAACATGTCAACTCTCCCTCCCTATAATGTTCTATTTTTAGTCATAGTTTCATTTTGATCCGTCAAACGGTATGGCTTGTATCGCTCTCACAAGCTTTGAGATGGAATTATAAGTCAAAATTTTTACATTTTATTGAAAAAAAATATTTCCCGTTGTTTTAAAATTCTGAATATATTTTTCATTTATTTCACTTGTAACTTCAAAGATAATACCAAAATTTCAAAACTCTAGAGTTAGCAGTTTAGGAGAAAAAAATGTTTTTGAAAAAACGGTTTTTGGCAAAAAAAAAATGAATTTCCCGTCATGCATAATTCTTCCAATAGGGATCATCTACACTATGTAATTTGTGATATTTGTGTAAAATATCAACTTGATCCATCAAAGATTCTGGACCGTAGCGTGGTAACAAGCAATGCTAACACACTGACCCACCCACCCACACACACTAACATCATCAAAAAAACTTCATAAAACGACTTTTGCGACCTCAAAAAATATATAATTCCGTCAAAATCTCGAGATCGAACTTTTTCACGATCACTATATTTTGCTTATAGTAAAGTAAAAATAAATATTTGTGATAAAAAAATCTTTAAAAAGTATTTAATAAAAAATAAACCATATTTGTTATGTTTTGTACTTTTTTTTAATTTTTGCATAGGTTACTATTATTATTAATTTCGGTATCTTAATAGTTTATTACATTATATTTGCAGCTTATTCGATTATTGAAATCGTAATTTAATTAGTAATGATAATAATTGAATAAGTTGTAAAATAAAATATTGAAACCAGGATTGTAAGAATTGTTTGACTTTTGACTCAAGTAATACTTAAAATTAAACTATAATAATTTTTGTTTAAATAAAAAATCCTCGTCACATCATTGACTCCTATTAGAAAATAAAATAAACATAAAACATATAAAATTGTCTATCTATAACGTTTATAATATGACGTTATTATACTTTCAATGGATCTCATATAATTGAATAGACAATTTTATATGAAAAAATTTATAATTTATTTATTTATCTTGTAAAAATTTATATTTTATAGTAAATTTATTTAATAGGATTTTTTACAAATTCATAAATAACATAGATTTCATATTAACATAGTGTAACGATACACATATAATATAACAAATGGTGCATGTGGAAATATTACAATAAACTCCCTCCAAATAGGGGTACTATTTTGGAGGGAAAATACCAAAAAACAAAAAAAAACAGTTTCATTTTTTACTCACCTAATCCATCGTCCATTCCTGCAACAAAACCTTGAATAGTTGCTGATGTACCTGTAAAATAAATTCACTTTTGGAAATAATTGAAAATATTGTTACTTAATTAGATTACTATAAAAGAATTCTTCATTAATTTTGTTAATAATTAACAACACTATTTGAAACTGCAACTACTAAAGATGAAAATTTCAACGGAATTGAATATTTAAATAAATGATTATATCTTAGAAGTACGTATTTAACACATTTTATATTGTAACAGCAGTTTTCTGAGATATCTATTGCATAATTTGAAACAGACAAAGTTTCCTTACTAAAAACATTATTGCATACGTTAGCTGTGCAAATAATTTTAAAAATTATATTTAAAATCATATATATCATACAATTTTGTAACTTATTAATAATGATTAAATATAACTTATATTAATTGTCTAACATTAATATTTAAATCGATTATAAAGTTTTTACCAATTAATGGAGTCATATGTCAATAATATATAAAATAATAAATCAAATATTTTATTTTCAATTTTTAGATCAAACTTCCGAACAAAATATTCTCTCTCTCTCTCTCTCTCTCTCTCTCTCTCTCTCTCTCTCTCTCTCTCTCTCTCTCTCCCTCTCCCTCTCTCTCTCTTCAAAAGTATAAATTTTGAAACAGAAAAACTAAGTATTACATGAAAATTATTTTACAAACAAAAATACAACAACTACAGTTGTTGAAATCCCTGACTATTTTTCTTTGTAAAATAATTTGTAATGTAATACTTAGTTTTTCTGTTTCAAAATTTATACTTCTGCCGATAAAAAAGGTTTTAAATAAAAACAGAAACGTTGGCAATGAGAGATTAATTTGAACCTGAAGAACTGACCGAGTCCGATAAACTTTAGTTTTGTTTCTATTCCACGCAAGGCTAAGATCTTTCAACTGTAACAAGCGGTCTTCGTCAGAGTTGGGTTTTTGACTCTGACGAAGATCGCTTGTTACGATTGAAAGATCTTAGTCTTGTTTTCGCATTTCATATTGTGGTTTGATCATTGATTGTTATTTCACATGTTTATGTGAAATCTTGTTATATATATACATATATATAACAAGTTTAAAAAAAACACGTGAAATAACAATCAATGATCAAACCACAATACGAAATGGAAAAAAAGACTAAGATATTTCAACCACAATAAGCGGTCTTCGTTAGAGTCAAAAACCCAACTGAAACACAAGATGCAGAAACATCATGGTGAGGGGTTCAAAGGAGTGGGAGTATACCTACATTATTCTATTTTTATTCTTCCCATCCAAAAAATGTTAAAATTTCTTTTTTTAGAAATATGTTTTTGAGTGGATAAGAGTTGTGCTCCCTGGAATTTCTCAATGATGAGATTAATATTAGATCAATTGCCCTATCATTAAAACACCCCTCCTCTTATATCTATTTAGCTTTTGAAGGGTGCTAAAAAAACTTCGCTAATATTTCAATATAGTGTCTTCTCATCGTAATAACGTGGGCAATATGTTAATAAAAAACTGTCCCAGGGAACTGGAGTCCAGTGGTATTTATAAAACCCCGTGCAAAAATTGCCATAAATTTTATATTGATCAAACCGGTAAATCTTTAAAGACACATGTAAAACAACACCAATACAGCGTAAGTAGACAGGAAAAAAGTAGCGCCTTATTCTTGCATATAAACAATGAAAATCATCATATTGATTGGACAGGAGCTACATTTATTACCTATAAAAATCGATGTTGTTAAGAAATATTATCGAATCTTCTCTGATTAAATTCAATAGATCAAATATTATAAACATTGGTAACGGGTTTTTCAAACTTGTTTTTGTCTTGACGAGGGCAATAGCCTCATTGAAGAGGGTTGACAGCTAGCGAATAGTTTTTTACTTTTTCTTATTATACTCCTTTGTTTACCCAAACATCCCTCTATGGACTATTGTCCTTTCCCGCACTTTACACTCTTTTAAAATACCACTCTTCCCTCCCGCTCCTTTTAACCCCTCACCATGATGTTTCTGCATCTTGTGTTTCAGTTGGGTTTTTGACTATGACGAATACCGCTTGTTGTGGTTGAAAGATCTTAGTCTTTTTTTCCCATTTCATACTGTTGTTTGATTATATATATATATATATAAAGATTTCACATAAACACGTGAAATAACAATCAAAGATCAAACCACAATAAGAAATGGGAAAACAAGACTAAGATCTTTCAACCGTAACAAGCGGTCTTCGTCAGGGTCAAAAACCCAACTCAACGGTTACGGCTGAAAGATCTTAGTCTTGTTTTCCCATTTCTTATTGTGGTTTGATCTTTGATATACATATATATATATATATATATATATATATATATATATATATATATATATATATAATAAAATAAAAAACGAAGGAAACACACAGAAAGACACAGACATAACTCACATCGATATTTCGACAATCGTCGTCATCAGGAGGTGCGAAGAGCGAGTACCGCCCTGTCTTCCTGCGGGACTCTTCGCACCTCCTGATGACGACGATTGTCGAAATATCGATGTGAGTTATGTCTGTGTCTTTCTGTGTGTTTCCTTCGTTTTTTATTTTATTGTAAAAAAGTCCGCTGGACCGTTTCTTTTAATTGGTATATATATATACGCATTCCAGATTACTCTACAACGCCAATTAGTCTATTATTTTAATCAATTCTAACAATTTTATTTTGTTATTTGTTGATAAAAGCTAACTGGATATGTTTATATCTGGATTTGTTTATATAAAACAGTGGTTTTCTGTCAAACCAAAATTGAAATAGTCCTATTTAATAATAAAACACGATATTCATACTGTTGGTTTTAAACAAGCATACCAGGCGGAGTGACAGCACTTGCATAAGCTACGACTGTTGTATAAAGAAGAGCAAAGGAAGGGCCATGAAGAAAGGCCTCAATGGGGAGCACCATCCAAGGGTTTGAAATTGATCCAATCAGAGCCAGCCTGATGGAGTATATGAAGAGCCCTATAGTCAAGCAGTTAGAGTAGCCCATTCTCAGCAGCATCTGTTCTGAAACACAAACAATTACATTTTCTCTACACAGCCTTCAACTCCACCACCTCTAACCACCTCAATGGCTATCTTACTCGTATGTTATAAATAATTAATATTATTTTTTTGAAGACGAACTTCGGTTGGAAATATTGATTCCAGTAAGAGTTGTCATTCTTTTATATATATATATATATATATATATATATATATATATATATATATATATATATATGATCAAACCACAATATGAAATGGGAAAACAAGACTAAGACCTTTCAACCATAACAAGCGGTCTTCGTCAAACCGTTGTTTTCTCATACTGTGGTTTGATCATTCATTGTTATTTCACGTGTTTGTGTGAAATCTTTGTATATATATATATATATATATATATATATTGATAAAAGTACCGACCGTGGAATAGAAACAAAACTAAAGTTTATCGGGACTCGGTCAGTTCTTCAGGTTCAAATTAAGCTCAAGAGTTTAATTTGAACCTGAAGAACTGAACGAGTCCCGATAAACTTTTAGTTTTGTATATATATATTTGTATATGTATATATATATATATATATATATATATATATATAAACCATATTGATGAACCAGTATGAGTGAGACTCTGATGGAGAGCAGTTGTTTTTGTTGGAACAGTTTAGTCACATTTCTGTTTCTTTCCCCTCAAAATATCGTAGAAAAGTTAATCTATTTGTGAAGTCTTTTATTCCTTACTTAATATTGTTTGATGTAATTAGGACTCTGGGATCGTTTTATGAGAGTTTGATTTTTTAACCTAGAAAATTTGACCGAATCCCGATTAAATAACACACCTATTCTATCAAACGGTTGATATATTATTAAATCTGTTATATATATACATATATTTAGTACAATATTCAATATAGAATATTCACTTGATAAACGGAAAGGCGATCCAAACTGGACACAATAACAGTTCAAAATTGAAGATACGGTAGATAGCACACAAAGTAAAGAAATACACTTACAAACCCAAATTTTCGGGCAATCCGTCTTCAAGAGAAAAGAGAAAGGGAGACCAAGCACGTTGTAGACGCAGCCGTTGGGTTACTAGCGGTTGAGTCTACAACGTGCTTGGTCTCCCTTTCTCTTTTCTCCTGAAGACGAATTGCCCGAAAATTTGAGTTTGTAAGTGTGTTTCTTTACTTTTTGTGCTATCTACCGTATCTTCAATTTTGAACTGTTATTGTTTCCAGTTTCGATCGTATTTCCGTTTATCAAGTGAATATATATAAGAAAACAAATTAAAAAAACTAAAAATGAAGCAATAAACTCTCTTTTATAAATTTTATTTTTTTTACCTCGCTTGTACTGTGCTTTAAAATGTATGTAATTGAGCATCATCACACAGGATTATATCAATTTCTTGTTATTATTGAATATTTGATTTCTTTTCACAGTGCCAAAGTATTTTCAGTAGCAGTAACCCAACTGTTTTTATTTACAGTCACCTTTAGTTCTTAATTCTATTGGACTTAGGTGAAGCTAGTTTTTAGACATTCAATTCTAACCTATGCCCATAAATATTACATACGAAGATAGAAAATCTTCAAGTTGTTTCACTAGATTGAACACATATCAGATATTTCGTTAATTTCAAATAAATAAATGGTTAAAACAATGTTCAGAAGTCCTGAACTAAAAATCCTAAAAAAAAAAGTCAGGACTTCAACCTAATCAACAATAAAAATAGTCATAAACTATTCAAATGACAATCATTATTAATAGTGATTATATTATATATGTATAATAAAATCACTTAAACTCAGTTTTTAACGAAAATGGGTTACAAAATAACAAATGAGTAACTCTTTCCATCTCTAAAACAACAATCAGACGTGAAACCTGTCTTATTATATTGACACTGATGAAAAAAAAAACATAAAATATAATCAGAACTCATACCAGATACGAAAAAGGCAATAATCTCTCCAAATAAGGACTCAGAAGCTACTGTCAAACCTTGAAGAAGTTTAATATTTTCTGATATACCTAATTTGTCAGCCAAATCTTCTAAATACCTAAAAAAAAAATAAATAAATAAAACAAATTCAATAATACATTCTTTAAACAAATAATTGAGTTTAACTAAAATAATGTAAACTGACCACAGTAAAAAGTAGAATATGGTGGAATCCATCATTCCGATACACGTTGCAAAGAATAGAAAGGTTAAGATTCTGGGTTGTTTCAATACTTGAACGACATCACCAACAATATTTTCTGATTTTGAGAATTTAGGCAGCTGGAAAATTTTAAAAAATAAAACTTTAAATCAGTAAAATTATTTCAATAATATAAAAAATTTTGTATTGTACAATAAATTATATTGAGAAAATTATTATAATATAATGAATAATGTAAAGAGTGTACTATACAAATACTACAGTGTACTATACAAATACTATAGTGTACTATACAAATACAATAGTGTACTGTTCAAATGACTATGTTTCATTATTATTTCTTTAATGGATTGAAAGGTACCAGTGTAGTTTGCGATTAGCATAAAGTACAATTATATTTGTGGGGACAGAGTGAACAACTAATAAATAAAAGGAAATTTTGTACGAACCTCTTAGGATATCTATAATAAATAAATATAAATTAAATATATAACTATGTAATAAATATATACTACATTTTATTTAAAATATTATATTTTATACATATCTATCAATTAAATGAAAGGTCGATTGGACTTTTAATTAAGAAAGAGCTAAAACGAAGGTACACAGAGATTGAAATATGCACAACTCACTTCTATTTTCGACAATTGTCGTCATTAGGAGGTTAAGGCTCCTGTCATTGACATCTTCCTGCGGGACTCTTCGCCTCCTGATGACGATAAGTGTCAAAATATAGAAGTGAGTTATGCTTGTTTATATATATATATATATATATATATATATATATATATATATATATATATAAACAGTTCAAAATTGAAGATAGGTAGCACACAAAGTAAAGAAGCACACTTACGAACTCAAATTTTCGGGCAATCCGACTGTTGGACTAGACAGTCTAGTGGAAGGTTTTGTCCGGTTATTAAGATTGTTGTTCCTTTAAATAATGTAAATTTCATTTTCTTAATCAAAAAATTCTTACTTCTGCCTATGAAAAAGGTTTTAAAATAAAACCGAAACGTCAACAATGAGAGTTTGATTTTTCAACCTAACAAATTTGACCGAATCCCGATTAGATAAACACACCTATATATATATAATATATAAATATAAATATATATATATACGAGTTCGAGATTAACAAAGAGCAACACACAAAGTAAGGAAACACACTTACAGACTCAAATTTTCGGGTAATCCGTCTTCAGGAGAAAAGAGAATGGGAGACCAAGCACGTTGTAGACGCAACGGCAAGTAACTTAACAAGTAACAAGTTACTTGCCGTTGCGTCTACAACGTGCTTGGTCTCCCATTCTCTTTTCTCCTGAAGACGGATTACCCGAAAATTTGAGTCTCTAAGTGTGTTTCCCTACTTTGTGTGTTGCTCTTTGTTAATCTCGAACTCGTATTGTGTCCAGTTTGGATCGTATTTCGTTTTATCAGTGAATATATATATATATATATATAAAATTAAAATTTATCAGGACTCGTTCAGTTTTCAGGTTCAAATTAAACTATTAATGCTGATGTTTCAGTTTTTATTTAATACCTTTTTCATAGTTAGAAGTATAAAATTTTGAACCAGAAATACTGAAATATTACAAATTAGAGATGTTTTAAAAGAAAATTTGAGTATTTCAAGTACAACTGAAATTGTACTTGAAATTTCAAGTAGGGTTTAGCAGCAGAGAGATGAAGCGTGAAAGTGTTTAGTAAACACTGGTCTAACTTGATATGTTTTTGCGAATGATTTGTGAGTAGAAGAAGCAATAGTGGTGTTTCGAAAGTGTCCATTATTGCTTTACAAAGCTACTGGTTTTAAAGGGTGAGATTATTCATTTCTGAACCTTTAAACGGACGCAAAAATAAAGATCGAACAGCATGCACATAGCAGCAATGATGAAAGCAGGCGAATAGTTCTTATATGGGAGAGAGCTAGAGACGCGGTCTATCAGGAATCCACTTATCAGAGATGTTACGCCAAACCCCACTGTACCCCAAACTCGCTGTAGGCCGTATTTCTTATCGTTCCCAGCACCTTCAAAAAAAAAAACACACAAGCAGTCATTATAAGTAACATTTTATCCGCCTTCAAGAAAAAATTAAATTTAAAAAAAAAAGCAGTAAAAATTACTGTCTTACTAGAATTCCATTTTAACTATAACTTATTTCTAGAAGTAGCTAAAAAAAAAAAATTAAAATAGAACTGTATGTAAAAATGAGAATTTTTATAATTATGATCAACATTTTTAGAAAGATACTGCTAAAAAGAAAAAAAATTGAACTAGTTTTTTTGTCGTTTCCAGCCCTTTGAAAAAGCATATAAGTAACATTTTATCATCCTTCAAAGAAAGAAAAAAATATTCACAATAAAAGGTACTACAAAATATCTGCCTTTCTAGAATTCTCATTTTAAGTATAACTTATTTCTAAAAAAGGCTAAATAAAATAAAATATAACATATGTAAAAATTAAAATTTTTATTATTTTGATAATCATTTTTAGAAATATATTACTAAAAAGAAAAATTAAACTGGTTAAAGAAAGAAAACTGCAATGGTTTTAATTTATAGAAAAACTATTCTGCATTTTGTTTTAAGTCAACAACTTAACAACACATGAACTCTATATCAGTTTTAAAGTTAATTCTATTAAAGTATCATTGCTGAGGTAATGAGAAAAACGGTTCCAGGCTAGTGTCCTAGAAGAAAAGGGGGTGTTTTAGTTGGTATTTTGGCTTATCTGGGAGCACAGCACTATGTGCGTAAATGCATTTCACCAAAAGAAAAAAATTAAGTATCATTTTTGAATTTCCGTTTATTGCAACATATTTCTAAATTTATTTATTGAATTTCATTTTTTCTAAAAGATAATAAATTAGTTATACATGCCTAGTAAATCGAAGCAGATAGCGTCACTGTAGAAGTTAGTGATGTTAAAGAAGATGTTGCCCATAGAAGCGAGGACGATGTAGAGCCAAAATGTCGGAGAGTGGTGTTGATCGGCACAGTTGAGAAGGCAAGAGGAATGCAAAGGCAGACAGTTGGCGGTGGGATGATGGCAGAGGCTACCTAGATCTGATCGAAGAACGCTGTAGGAGGTGTTGCCGCAGACTAACTCGCATCGGACTACATCTGTCTCGGACATCTGTCGAAATAAATACAGTTTGTAGCAAGGAGCTGTGAAAGTCGGAATGAGCTCCAGCGATTGAAGACTCACAGTCAGTGAAAATAGACTCACAATAACTTTAAAACAAACTCGTCAAAAATTCTATACTGCTTAATAAATGAAAATAGTTTTTTTTTCTCCTATAAGAAATTTGTGGTATCACAAGAGACCAGCTTGTAGCCTCATTGTGATCTCTTCTGGGGGGCTGCCACTACAACCTAATCTAACCTATATAACCAATGCATGACCGAATAAAAGTTTATAAGACAACTCAACGGTCTGTAAATATATTACATTCAAAAATAAATTTTACTGTGAACTTAATAAATTTGATTTTTAATAAAAATGAATATTTTTGACTGAAAGTATACACCACAGCAAACTGTCACTTACATCATGAAATTAATTTGCTTGACACACAGAGTAGTCAAATGTGGCAAATTTTTATTCTAAGTTTCAAGAAATGATTTTTGAAAAATGGTAATCGTCTTTTTCCCCAGTTATGTTAATTTATTTATTGTCAGTAAAAAATGTATTCATTCTAGTTTTAATAATATGCATATAAGTAATCAGCTATAATAACCAAAAGCCCCGAAAAAAAAATAAAAGAATAATAATAACATGCTATAGATAGAGATGATATTAATACCGCCAAAACAATAAAAAAAACAGTTTAGTAAAGGCTACCTTGTTGAATAGTCTTATTTGATACAACTACAAATGTATATTTTCTAAATTCATGTATATTGTTAATACCACGGAGGTTAGTATGTTTAATATTAGTAATAGAATAAACGAATAAACGGTTTATTTATTACTAATATTAAGCATACTAACCTCCGTAGTATTAACAATATACACATGAATTTAGAAAAATATACATTTGTAGTTGTATCAAATGTATAAAGCCCATAGAATAGTTCCTTTTGAAGATGGGTGATTTCCGAAACCGGTTGGATAGCTCTAGTAGGAGTACATGAGGTAAGAAGGTTTATTCTATTTCTAATATTAATGTTTATTCTAGACAATGGTACTAAACCAACACAATATTACCCAAAAACAATAGGAATTGTCTATACCAAAAACTAAATGCGTTTATTTCCATTGAGATCTGTCAAAAAGGTCAACTTTTATAATTATTACAAAATTATTGATAAACTCTCAACCACACACTTGAAAACATCATACTAACTAAATATATCAAAAGCAAAATTAAATACATCATACAAAATTAAAAAAAAATTATTTATTGTCGCTACCATTTTACTTTTCTTAAAGTAAAGTAAAAAAATCCCTTTAGTGTGAACTCCGTCTATGAGAGAGAACTTAAAACTTAAAGCTGTTCGTCCCGAGTTTGAAGGATGTTAGGTACTCGTTTTAAACATTTTTACTTCAATAAACTTGAGTGATGTATAAATTTAGTATTCCTAATTAGAATAAATCCAATAATATGGCTGGCCTCAAACTAAACTGAGCACCAAATAACAAGTGAGACACACTTTTCAACTCTAGGATAACATTACAGATGAACACCCATAAATGTGGATGTTTGAAACAAACAAATTCTTTTAATCCCATGTAATGATGCATGTCATTACAAATCCTCGAATAGTTCTTTAAGATAATTCTTGTCAGTAGAATCATTAACAATTCTGTTAATTGTTTATGGGGATAACACAATACTATCACTCTTTTTAATAGTTAGTGATAGTTATAAAATAAATTATGGATTATAAAAGCAAATAGTTTGATGAACTTGTTTATTCTCTTCCCTACCAGTAGAAGTCCTTAATCAGGAAATTAGAAAAAAGTATAAAGGAAGTACGAGAGAATTAAAAATAGGCAACCTTTTTAATGAAAAATTAGTTAATCATCATATTCATTCTATTTTTTTAAAATAACACTAAAAATAGAAAATAAGTTAAAACATAACGAAAAAGTAGATAATATGGGATTAACAAGGAATATTGAAATTGCCAAAATAAGGTCAGGGAAATCGAATCGATAAACCTTTAAAATTGATACGTTTTTTTACAGCGGAATTGGCAAAAAATTAGAATAGAAATAAGAATAGCATTACGAAACAGGAAAATTAGGCAGTTGTCAAGAGGACGTCCAATACATGTTAAAAAATTTAAGAACCGAAAAAAATAAATACAAAATCAAATGGAAATCAGAATTGATATTCTGATAAATCAATCTTGATAATTGATTATAAATATCAATTCACAAAAATTTATAAATTTCAATTTTTGAGTTACTTGCCGTTGCGTCTATAACGTGCTTGGTCTCCCTTTCTCTTTTCTCCTGAAGACGGATTACCCGAAAATTTGAGTCTGTAAGTATGTTTCCTTACTCTGTGTGTTACTCTTCTTGAATTTTGAACTCGTATTTTTATAAACATATAGATAACACTATTTTTCTTTTTTATCAAGGTTTGGTCTAGCTTTAAGCAATACACTACCTTTAAGCCGACGTTTCGTCTATGTTCGTCTATGAATTTAATTACAATAACATGAACAATTTTATAAGTTACATTACTTAATTATTATACATAACTTGTATGTATGTTAAACACTATTATAAGTATAATAATTACCATTTTACTATTATGGATATAACATAATTTCATATTATTGTAATTACAATTTACATATTCAAGTTATTGATGTAGCCCTGAAGAGGTTCGCAATTATAAACGAAACATCTGCTTAAAGTTGCTGTATTGTTCGAAGCTAGACCAAACCTGGATAAAAATAGAAAAATGGAGTTCATATATGTCGTCGAGATAAAATATTATATATATATATATATATATATATATATTGAAAAAGACGAGCCAATCCCTGTTACGTATTACTTTGGGCACTTCTTATTGGTTGTGGGTGTTTTTTCGTTAAACACGTTTCTCCTTAGCACACTCCGTCCGCTCGGCCGCCTCAGCCTTCACTCCAGGAGAGGGCTCGCAGTCCCTACTTAATTTTCCAATAGAGTTGGATGAAAGTCTTGGCGTCCTGGCATGGAAGTGTACCTCGTCGAACTCGGTGTTTACTATGGGCTTAGTGGATTTCATTAGATACTGGTTGTTGGTGTTTTCTGTAGATTCTATTGTTGTGGGTGTCTGTAGAACCTTTCCCCGTCGGTTTCCTAACACGCTTGGCCGCATCCGCCGTCCTTCCTGGAGAGGGCTCGCAGTCCCTACTTTAGTTTCACAGAGGGCAGGAATGGCATAGGCGTCCTCACGTAGAAGAATTCCTCGTAAGAACCTGGTCCGGGCTATGGGCATTATGAGTTGAAGTTGAGTGTGTGTGGCGTTTGTCATTAGACCCCTTTACTGCAGTGTTTTCTTGAAGAATGCATGGCGCCTTCCTCGTGTCGTTGCGACCGGTTTCGACCGTTCCTCGGTCATTCTCAAGCTGGTGGGTGTAGTTCCTGGCTGGATTGTGTCTTTTTCAATATCTAATCTGGCATTCAACATATATAAACGCACAATCCAGCCAGGAACTACACCCACCAGCTTGAGAATGACCGAGGAACGGTCGAAACCGGTCGCAACGACACGAGGAAGGCGCCATGCATTCTTCAAGAAAACACTGCAGTAAAGGGGTCTAATGACAAACGCCACACACACTCAACTTCAACTCATAATGCCCATAGCCCGGACCAGGTTCTTACGAGGAATTCTTCTACGTGAGGACGCCTATGCCATTCCTGCCCTCTGTGAAACTAAAGTAGGGACTGCGAGCCCTCTCCAGGAAGGACGGCGGATGCGGCCAAGCGTGTTAGGAAACCGACGGGGAAAGGTTCTACAGACACCCACAACAATAGAATCTACAGAAAACACCAACAACCAGTATCTAATGAAATCCACTAAGCCCATAGTAAACACCGAGTTCGACGAGGTACACTTCCATGCCAGGACGCCAAGACTTTCATCCAACTCTATTGGAAAATTAAGTAGGGACTGCGAGCCCTCTCCTGGAGTGAAGGCTGAGGCGGCCGAGCGGACGGAGTGTGCTAAGGAGAAACGTGTTTAACGAAAAAACACCCACAACCAATAAGAAGTGCCCAAAGTAATACGTAACAGGGATTGGCTCGTCTTTTTCAATATCTAATCTGGCATTCAACATATATATATATATATATATATATATATATATATAAAACCAATTAAAAAGAAGGTAGAACACAGACAGACAAAGGAATAGCTCATTTCTATATTTGGACAATCGTCATCATCAGGAGGCGAAGGGTCCCGCAAGTAGGTAGAGCGGCGACTCTTCCCACGGGACTCTTCACCTCCTGATGATGACAATGGTCAAAATATAGATGTGAATTATTCCTTTGTCTGTCTGTGTGCTACCTTCTTTTTAATAGATTCCTATTTATAAGTCCAATGGACCGTTTCATTTAATTATTTTTTATATATATATATATATATATATATATATCATTATATAATGATATGTCAAGGTATCAATATATCAATAACAATAATAATATAATATCGTCAAGGTTGATTTTGTCAACCTTGTGAAGATAAATAATTGAAAAATATTTACATTAGCGTGGCAGTAGTCAATGTTGTTGCATGCATAGGTAGGTACATGTTGAATGAAGCCAATGGAATCAAAGGTGATAGAAGAGCCAGCAACTAGAATAAGAAAGAAGATCTTTCGCAAAGAGTGGAAGTAGTCAGCAACATAGCCGAAGATAGGCTTGAGAGTCAGATAAAGAAGAGGGAAGATGGAGCTCATGAAGCCGAGGGCGATTTCTGAGAGGCCCAGCTGACGTCCAATGACTGGAAAGAACGACAGCAGTGGACCCATAGCTGCAAACAATCAACACTACTTCATCACACTCCACATATATACATATATATATATATATATATATATATATAAAGATTTCATATAATCACGTGAAATAACAATCAATGATCAAACCACAATATGAAATGGGAAAACAAGACTAAGATCTTTCATATTGTGGTTTGATCATATATATATATATATATAATTTGTTACAGTGGTGACCAATAGGAGAGTAGAGTTTTTAGGTCCATGCGTGTGGC
Source organism: Hermatobates lingyangjiaoensis (assembly GCA_026182355.1). Taxonomy (NCBI): domain Eukaryota; kingdom Metazoa; phylum Arthropoda; class Insecta; order Hemiptera; family Hermatobatidae; genus Hermatobates; species Hermatobates lingyangjiaoensis. Next base: position 163,063 of record JAPFBL010000073.1, read on the forward strand.
CCCAGTTACCCGTTGCCCAGCGAAGCCTTCGTCATTCCGCTAAAGTCATTCGCTGGGCAGCGGGTAACTGGGACCGCCCGCATGGACCTAAAAACTCTACTCCCCTATTGGTCACCATTGTAACGAATCATATTCCTTTCCCCGGACAATTCATAGAAAAAAATATATATATATATAAATCAATTAAAAAGAAGGTAGCACACAGATAAACAAAGGAATAACTCTCTTCTATATTTCGACCATCGTCGTCATCAGGAGGCGAAGAGTTCCGCAGGTAGGTAGAGCGGCGACTCTTCGCCTCCTGATGACGACGATGATGAAAATATAGAAGTGAGTTATTCCTTTGTCTATCTGTGTGCTACCTTCTTTTTAATTGGTTTTTATTTAAAAGTAAGATGGGTCATTATTATTATTTTTTTTATATAACCAATAAAAAATAATACAATCCTATAGACTTTACAATGATAATATATATTATTATATATATTAAACAATATGCGGAAGAATCTCAATAAACAAACACGTGATGAAATCAATGAAGTTTAAACCACAAGGAAAAAGAAAATAATGGAAATAAATGCTCTGAGGCTTTTCACTTTATGTCATTAAATTTAGAGAACAAACAAAGTAAAAACTAAGAAGGTAGCTTAAAAGAAGGTCTTTGTTTTATGTTACATTCTTATTGTTTTACTTTATTTGCTCTCTGATGATATAAATTGAAAGGCCTCAGAGCATATTTCTGTTTTTTTTTCCTTGTGGCTTTTAGTTTCATATTATATGTTATATATTAATTAAACACTTTTTCAGATAAAAATATGATCCAAAACGGACAAATAAAGTTCACTATAAATTAAAGAAACATAGAGAAATTTAAAACATACACTTGTAGTCTTTATTTTTCAGTTTAAACCGTCTTTAGGAGAGAAGAGAGGGATTAAATCCTCTCTCCTTCTCTCTCTCTCTATTTAATTTCTCTCTGTTTCTGTATCTACATTGAACTCCATATATTAATTGATATATATTGTTAAAAAATAAACATACATATAAATTCAAAATGCTAAAGAAAATTATACCTAACATAAATTTAGTTTTCATTGTTTACTTATCGTTTACATTATGAAACAAAATTTTGTTTTATTTGAGAAAATAAATCGGGTACTTAGAAGATACTTGTTTTCAAAACTAAAATTTTTTTAGTGCATCATAAATAACAAAATTCTTAAAAAAATGTCTATAAAATGTGGAATTTTTAAAATAAAAATTTGAACTGTACATTGATATTGCTATTATAGTACAAATATACAAAATATTTGTAAGTAATAATTATTATTTATAAACAAAAAATAATTAATAAATTAATTTATGTGCGTATTATTCTTATTATTATGTTCTTATTATTCATTTCTTAAAAAAAAATATTATTCTTATATATTTTTCTTATATTCTTATCATTATTATTATTATGGGTATCAATTCTTATTTTTATCATAGTAAAAATCTATTTTCATTGATTTACTGTTATTATCAATGAGCTCCTGGTTAAAATCCGTAAGAACAATAATAGTTTTTGTTTATATTGTATAAACTAAGGTAATAAAAATATACATTATTTAAATTCATCTTAAATTAAATGACAGACATTTTTAAAATCAATAATAAAATTTGTACTTTTGATTTTTTTAGGGTTTTAGATGAAACAAGTAAAGGCGACATAGACTTGTCATGCTTTATTAAATGCTATTAAGAATATATGTGCTGTCATAATGACGTAATAATTTCACAATGAATTATAATGCTGCCTAATTATGATGACTTTGATTTGTAACTGTAATCTAATTACAGCAATTATATTCATCCAATTATGACTCGGCTAATCTATTATGTAGTAATTAAGACTTCAATGGGCGTATAGATACAGTGCAAGGAGATATTCTCTTTTATATATTAGTACAGAATACAGATATAGTTAAAGAAAATGATTGACCTTGAGGTCAGCAAGTACATACCTGCAAAGAAAAAGAAATAATGAGCCTTGATGGAGACCCATTCTGGATTTATCTTCAACATATCTCATTTCTGGGAGTTTTTAACCTGAAAAAGCATCATAATTAAATATTGTTCAAAATGCAGATCCAACATACTTATATGTTTAACATTTATAATTTTAGTAAAATTATTCTCAACTATTTATATTATATTCAATTCAAATGAGAATTATATTTTTAAGTTTAATTTAAAATGAAGGATATATAATTTGTTTTAATATAAAATCAATTTTAATAAAATAAATATTACGATTGCTAAACATTCGTAGGTAAGATGTTATCTTCTTATTTTAAGAAAAAAACAAAAGGAATGCTAAAACTTCTTAATTGGCTTAAGTTTGCTTATGAAACATAGAATTAAAATTATAAATGCAGGTACAATCAAAGCAAATAGATTCTTTTGAGATAAAAATAAGGAATCATTCTATCAAGAAGGCTGAAGAACCTGTTATCCAGTGCTGGCACTCCGTTCAAGGTCATTGGCCTTTCATTTTTGATAATGTGACCTTGATACAGGATAGTACAAGGCAAGGAAATTTCAGGTTTATCCTGAAATATTTTACTTTTTCTTTTTTTGCAACAATCAAAAGAGGCTGATTTACTAATTTTTTTTTTTAATTAACTTAGCATTTACAAAAAATAATTATGATTATTTTAAATAACATTCGATTTGTTTAAATGTCATGTTCAACAACAGCTTTTCAAAATAATTTCTTGGAAAACGGATGTTCAGTTGAGAATTAATTAAAAAAAATAGAATATCTTATAAATATTCTTTAAAAACATAAAGAAACAGGACTGAAAAACAGATACTAGGACTCACATTCAATTTTCGACCCTTTTAATGGATGTCCTCAGGAATGGAAGTTAAATGGCGAGAAGACGAATGCAAAATTTACACACATATATATATAATATATATATATATTATAAAAAGGATAAATCAAATCTCATTGCCGACGTTTTGAATGAGAGTTTGATTGGAAGTGGAAGAAACTGACCATATCCCGATTTATCCTCTTTATGTTATATATCTGTCCCACGATCGACAATTCATTACTGTTTATATATATATATATATATATATATATATATAAAACTGTGACACATAGAAACAAAGTAACAAAGGACTCACAGTTCAATATTTCGACAGTTATGGCAGTTTTCCTGAGGAAAAGAAGTGAACTGACGGAAGGACGACACTCAACTCGACAGTCATATATATATATGTAAAAGTGGGAAGCAGTCCTTCATTTAAACATACATTGTTAAATAACGCCCCATATTTGGCTTGTATCTGTTTCTTACACAATTTCTCCACATGGAGAAATGGAGAAATTGTGTAAGAAACAGATATAAGCCAAATATGGGGCGTTATTTAACAATATATATATATATATATATATAAAATATTCAATAATATATCAACCGTTGGATAGAATAGGTGTATAATAAAATCGGGATTCGGTCAATTTTCCAGGATCAAAATCAAACTCTCAATGCCGACGTTTCGGTTTTATTTAAAACCTTTTTCATAGGCCTACAAACAAAGGATGACAAGAAATCATATATAAACATCAACATATAACTAACATCAAAATGGAATATTACAATTGTGAAAAAACAAAAATATATATACAAGTAGAAATAATAGAAAAGCAATAAATATTTTTATGAACTTACAGAAGTCAGAATTTTTGAATTAGAATTCTAATTCAAAAATTCTGACTTCTGTAAGTTCATAAAAATATTTATTGCTTTTCTATTATTTCTACTTGTATATATATTTTTGTTTTTTCACAATTGTAATATTCCATTTTGATGTTAGTTATATGTTGATGTTTATATATGATTTCTTGTCATCCTTTGTTTGTAGGCCTATGAAAAAGGTTTTAAATAAAACCGAAACGTCGGCATTGAGAGTTTGATTTTGATCCTGGAAAATTGACCGAATCCCGATTTTATTATACACCTATATATATATATATATATATATATATAATTAAAGTTATCATAAGGAAACAAAGAAGAGACTAACACTTACTATTATCGATCATTTCGGCTATCACGCCGTCCTCAGGAAAGGTAGGAAAAGGAACAAAGGAGCGGAGACGTGGAAGTGTCCACCGACCGACACAAAGTGACACACAATATATATATATATATATATATATATATATATATATATATACACTTAAAAAACGGAAAGATGGTCCAAACTGGACACAATAACAGTTCAAAATGAAGATAGGTAGCACACAAAGTAAAGAAGAGTTTGTGTGTTTCTTTACTCTGTGTGCTATCTATCTTCAATTTTGAACTGTTATATGTATATATATATATATATATATATATATATATATATATATATAACATATATGTATATATATTAAAAGATTAATGAAAAGAATACGGAGAAACAACAAAACTCACTTAAATATTTTAACTTCATAGTCTTAAGGAGAAAAGAACACTGTTCACCTGACTGTCGCCAAAACAGCCAAAGAGTTGCTTATACCAGGCACACAAAGCTCTTCTTTTCGTAAGAGTCACATATGAATTAACAACAGAATGGGAACACATTGTGTCTATAAAAAAAAAAAAGACAGAGAAGAGTTCTTCAAATGGGCGTAAAATTAAAAAAAAAAACAAGAGTAGAAAACAAAAGACTGGGCAAGTCAAAATAAATAATTAAGTTCAGGAAGAAATAAATAAAACATTATCCGCTTGTTTCTGTTAACCCTGCAAGAAAAAATCGATTCATCTTGCTAAAACTGAGTCCAACTTGAATAAACCAATATTAATTATTATTGCATTTGATGTTAAATGTAATTAATGAAGGCTCTATAATATTCTTAACATCGATCTTTCATACCTGATCATTTTTAGTGATATATATTTATATCGAAATTATTTATATGCAAAAAAAAAATAGGGCGCTAGTTTGTTCACCTCTAATTACGGAGTACTGGTGTTGTTTGACACGCAATTTTAATATTTTACAAGTTCCATCTATGTATATTTTATAGAAACTTTTATACGGAATTTGATAAATACCACTATACTTTAGGTTACCTTGAAGAGTTTTTAATTAACAAATTATTTTCGCTATTACCATTAGAAAAATAATTTCAAAGCGAAGATCATAAACACACATTAAGTAAAGTTACATTTGATATTAAACGGGTTTCTGTTTCTGCAATGAAAAACGTTTTTTTTTACCAATATTTAATGTTTAGTCATTATAAGAGGCGGGGTATTTCAATGAGCGAGGAATTGAAATAATGTTATTAATTATAATTAATATTACAATTATAATTAATTATAATTCCTAATTAAGCATTTCAGGAGAGCAGTTCAACTAAGCTTAACAAAACTAAAAAAACATATACTAAGTGAATAGTAGTTTTTTTTTAATTAACATACAAATAATTGATACATAAACTATGTAAGGGAGGTGAAATTTAAAGTAAAAACATTTAAGATTGGTGTCAAATGTCGATGATAATAATTTCAGATCAATTAGGGGTGAATATTTAAAAGGATGCAATGGGAGATAAACTCGATGACTCATTGAGATAGGGAATTTTTGGAAAAAAGAATTCTAACCAATAATTAAAGTTGTCCGTAGGGAGATGTAAAAAAAAGGAGAGAAAACATAGTACAAGCTAATTGAAAATAAACTTAAACTGGTGAAACAACTAAATCTAATTAAATAAAGGTTAACAGATGAAATAAGTAAGATAAATGAAAAAATAAATAGAGGAGAGAAATAATTAAAAAGGAGAGAAAAATTGAAATCTTTTATGAGAAAAATAATTAAAAGGTAAAATCAAAAGGTTTTCTGTTAGGTTTAATTTAAATGATTCACACTACATTTAATATTAAACTCAATAATTCAATTTATTTCCTTATTTGTCAAATGAAACCCAACTAAACTCATTTCAATATAAAAAACAATTCAGAAATACATCACATCACATCAAAAAACATAACATAACCCCCAGGTAGGTTAAAAACAACCTTTTCCCTCCAACAATGCTGCCACTTCAATCTGTATCTCGTATACACATTTCTTCTTTTATTCCCAACATCCTCCAAACCCCCAAAAGTATTGCTGGTTCATCTTAATGGTCACAAGTCTAGGATTGATCTTTTCTTTATCTGCCGGCCACATCGAGTTTGGGTTCTCTCTTCTGATTCCTTCGCCTTTTCACGATCACAACTACTACTACCTTCGTTGAGCTTCCTCTTGCATACTTCTAATTTTACTGCCTCTGAGTTTCCAATTTCCAACTGTGCGAGCCGTTGGACCGGTCGGATTCGCTCTTCACCTGATGCCAGTTTGATTCTTGCCACCCTGCCATATCCGTCCTTGCCATGAAAAACTTCTCAAACGATCGCCAGAGGCCAAAAAATTCTTTTTTCCTTAGGTAATTCCAATAAAACAACGTCTCCAACGTTTACCTTTCCCATTTTTTTATTTTCTTGCCGGTGCGTTAGCATTGCTAAATATTCTCTTCTAAATCGGCTCCTTAAGGTATCTCTCAACGCTTGCATATGCCTTATTCTCTTAACCATATGATGACGATCAATTTGGTCGAATTCGGTCACGTCTGTCGTCATGTTATTCAGAAACATTGATGGAGTAAGAGGAGCAATGTTCTCATCCTCCGCTATAAACGTTAAAGGTCTTGAATTTATTATAGCCTCACAGTCACACAATAGTGTAGCTAATTCCTCATAGTTTACTACCGCTTTACCTAGGTTTCTCTTTAACATATCTTTAACTGTTCTCACTAATCTTTCCCACCACCCTCCCCACCAGGCAGCTGTGGGTGGGTTAAATTTCCACACTATCTTCTGTGTCGAAGTACCTGTTTCTATTTCCTTCCAATTAATCATCTGCAAAGCATTACTCGCACCCACAAAATTGGTTCCATTATCTGTGTATATAACTCTTACCCGTCCTCTCCTAGCTATAAATCTGCGACACGACATCAAAAATGCATCCGTCGTTAAGGACGTTACAAGTTCCAAATGGATAGCTCTAAAAACTGCACACGTATACAGAACTACCCAACATTTTTTCTCATCCTTAGTAAACAGGGGTCCTGCAAGGTCGATTCCCGTCACTTCAAACGCCTCTTTAGCACTAAGTCTGTCTAAAGGTAATGGTGCTTCCGGACAGTTGACTAACGGAACTCTTAATTTTTTGCATCTTAAACAATTCCTTACTATTCTCTTCACAGTCTTTCTTGATTTAATAACCCAGTAGTTTTCTCTTAATAACACTAGCATGACGGCTAAACCCGCATGGGCGTTCTTCTGGTGTACTTCTAATATCAACTGATCTACAATTACATGATTGTTCGGCAATAAACAAGGAAATTTAAAACTCATTTCTTCATTCATTAACGATAGCCTTGTTTTCACCCGTATAATTCCACTTGTGTCCTTAAAACATTGCAATGTTCGTATATTACTTACTTCCTTATCGCTAATTGATTCTTCTTGAATTATTTTAATCAAACGCCTCTCTGCTTCAATCCATTCTTCATTTGTCACATAATGATGCATTTTTCTTAACTTTTTCCTGTGGGAAATGTTTTTCATAAATCTCAAAACCCAGGCTAGAACTCTAACATTCTTACTAAATTTAGAAAACCTTGCAAAATTTTCACTAAATTTATCCATTTTAGTTTCTGTGGTCTGATCTAAAAGAATTACGTCTTTGCTTCCTTCTTGATAGTCATACTCATATAGCCAAGAAGGTCCTAACCACCATTGTCCTTGTAACAGTTTCTTCCCATTACATCCTCGTGATAATAGATCTGCAGGGTTTAATTTACCCGCCACATGACGCCAAAGATGCCCTGTCGTATATTCCGATATTTCCTTTACTCTATTTTTTACGAACTGCTCTCTTCCTCCCTTCTTACTCCAATCTCTATTCAACCAACTCAATACTACCTCAGAATCAGTCCAGAAAGTAACCGGCATATTCCTCAAATTTTCCATCTTACACACAATATTTTTGTACATTCTTGCTCCGATAGTTGCACCCATCAATTCTATTTGTGGAATGGATAGCTCCTTAACAGGTGTAATCCTTGATTTCGCGAACATTAAATTAACAACTCTCCTATCATTTACTTGAGAAGTAGCGAAGATACATGCTCCGTATGCAGCCTTGCTACCATCACAAAATATGTGTAATTGACAATCATCAATCCTATAACTATTCTGAAACAAAAATCTAGGGATTTCACAATTAGATAAACAATTCAATTCAGATAACCACTTATGATATAATCTGGTCATTTCTTCAGGGAACTCAACATCCCAATCTAATTTTAAAACCCACGCTTGTCGTAATAATAACTTCGGCAAAATTACAGCTGGACTAAGGAACCCAACAGGATCATACATTGATTGTGTCATCGCTAATACCTTCCTTTTAGTTACAGTGTCATTCATATTAATCTTAAGCTTTGATAAATCACAGGATAAAATATCCTTCTCCGTATTCCATAATAACCCTAATACAGGTACTGCATTTGTTGCATCTGTACAACAATCTGCAATTGTTCTATCATGGGATGTAAGAATTTTTGAATGTGCCCAACCTCTAAGTTCAAATTTTCCCATTCGCATAATTCGCTGACTTTCTAATATAAAGTACTGTAACTCATCCGTATCTCTGACACTAGCTAGGCAGTTGTCAACATAAAAGCATTTTTTTAATGTTTCAACTATATTATGAGATTGCTCTGCATATGTCTCCAAATGAAATCTCAATATTGCTCCCAACACAAAGGGGCTCGAAGTCAATCCAAAAACTAACCGACAATGTCGATAAACTTTAATACTATTACAATCAAAATTTTGCCACCACAAAAATTTCATGTAATCTCTATCTTTCTCATCCAAACTTATCATTAAAAATGCTTGCTTTATATCTGAACTTACTCCAATTTCGTTTAACCTAAATTGCATTAAATTATCAATAATTAAAGATGTTAAGTTGCAACCTTTCTTCAAACAATCGTTTAACGAGAACCCCAATACTGTTTTTGCTGAACCATCAAACACAGGCCTTATCTTTGTTGTTAAACTCGACTCCTTATATACAGGGTGATGGCATAGAAAATGTCCACTTCCGCCATCATCCTTCACCTCTTCAATAATACCGTCTGCTTCCCATTCTGTGAATATTTTATTGTAATCTATAAAGTTACCTCTTTTAGTTAACATCTTGGTTGTGGCTTTCAATCTAGTGAGCGCTAAATCAAAATTACTTGGGATGTCTCTTAGGTTCTCGTTCCATGGCAGTTTTACCTCATATCTTCCTAAATGGTTACTTTTTATTTGCTCCTTAAACTCATTGTAAAATTCATCATCACTCTTCAGACGGTCTATTCTAGTAGGATCTGCAATACCCAATTGTTCAAGTTCCCATAACTCTGTACAATTCTGAAGACACACAGATACTGTAGGCTTATTAATATTATTTAAAAATGTCTCTTTATCTAAACATCCTATCACCGTCCACCCCAAAAGTGTTTCTATCGCTGACAAATTATCGCCTAGTTTTATTATATTACCAGTCAATATTGACGCTATACTGTCAGCTCCTAATAACAACTCAATCTGAGGTGATCCCTTACCCACATCACTTAATTGAATTTCTTTACAACTACTAATGTGAGGTAATTCTGAAATGGAACCCACTCTTGGTATTTGATTACAAATTTTTTCCTGGCCCAATGCTCTGACGTCTATATTAAAGCTATTATTTAAATCACTCAATCTACATATATACTTTGAATGAGTTTGTTTTTTAGTCACCAACCCGCCAAAAAGGTTATGGACCATATCTATCTCGCTGACACTTTGCAATCCCAAATTAGTTGCCGTGGACCTTAAAATATATGAATGCTGACTGCCAGAATCCAATAAGCACCTCACTTTAAATCTCTTACTACCATTACAAATACATACTTGTAGGGTTTGAAGCAACACATTCTTACCCTTGTTGCAATCCGCTAAATTCTCTGTAGTTTCTACTTTAAATTTTTCCTTCACGTTATCACCCTGCATATGGGTAACTGATTGTCTAGCTTCTCTACAAATAATTGCAAAATGGGCCTTTCCGCAATTCCTGCACGTGATGTTGCTCTTACAATCTCTTACCATATGACCTTCTAATAAACATTTAAAACAAATCCTTTTGGACTTAATAATCTTTAATTTTTCCTCTAAACTCAATTTTGACGCTTCTACGCAGTTTTGGCTATAGTGGCCCTTTTTATTACAAAATATACAACTATAATAATTCTTATTAACATTATTACCCTTGATAGTAGCGTCCTTACTACCCAAATGTAATGTACTAGCCGTTGCTTGTTGCAGCTCATCAATGTTACCTTTTTTATTTGACTCTAATGTTTTGCTAGCTCTGGATACCCTCAATTCACTTTCAACTTCCATTCTTATAAACTCCAACAGCTTTTCTAGGGTGGTAAATTCTAAAACAGAGCCTTGATTGACTGATACATTATCCAACACATTCATACTCATCTCTCTAATATTACTTTTTTCCCATTCCTTTAAAATATGTATTGGTAACATAGATTCAACCATAGGTGTTAAAAACAATGAGAACTTATCCTGAGTCACTCCCAAAGTATCTAAATTATTTAATGTGGCCTCAATGCTTTCATACAATGTACTCAAACTAGCCTTCTGTTTGCCACATAATCTATCAATCATGATATTCAATAGTTCTCTAACATAATAATCTATTAAAATATCATCTCTCCCAAACCTTCGTTCTAAAACTTGTATTATTTTCTCGTAATTACCTGCAGATGGAGGGTACCTCTCAACTAGACTTCTTGCTTTACCTGACGTTGCTTGTATCAAATATTGGTATTTATCTTCGCCATCAATAGAATGGTCATTGTGTATTTTGGAAAACTGCCCCCAAAATTTTATCCAGTTTTTTACGTCACCATCAAATTTCAACCACTGAATCTCAGGCAACCTAAACTTTTTCTTCTGTTCATTATTTTCACTAGGTTGAATTTCTTTATTTTGTTTCACCCTATCTAAACAAGCTAAACACTTTTCTCTATACTCCTCTATTGAACTTAATTCATCCATTATTTCTTCCTCCTTCACATCACTTTTTTCATTTAATAATGTTCTTAACTGATCATCATAACTAAATAGTCTTTGTACCTTATCGTTTAGCTGACTTTCTGATAGAAAATTTTCTTCTTTTTTGAACTCTTTGGTGATTGCAGTTCTCAGTACTCCACGTTCACGTTTCAATTTCTCCATTTTACTAACACTTGATTCACACAATTTTACCCTATTTCAACAAAAGTTAATGCACTCACTTAAAGTCCCCACAAAAGGATGCCACTTTGTTAGGTTTAATTTAAATGATTCACACTACATTTAATATTAAACTCAATAATTCAATTTATTTCCTTATTTGTCAAATGAAACCCAACTAAACTCATTTCAATATAAAAAACAATTCAGAAATACATCACATCACATCAAAAAACATAACATAACCCCCAGGTAGGTTAAAAACAACCTTTTCCCTCCAACAATGCTGCCACTTCAATCTGTATCTCGTATACACATTTCTTCTTTTATTCCCAACATTTTCAAAACAATTGAAAATTAGAACAAGAAAGAAAAGTAATGAGTTGATAAAGTATATTGAAAGTAAAAGCAAAATAGATATAAATAAACAAGACGAAAACAAAGAAGAAAAATATCAAATAAGATGAAATTAAATAGAGAATTGAATAGTAATGAATGTAAAGTATAAAATCACGCAAAAAAATTAGATCGTTTGAAATTAGAGTCAAAAGGATAGGAAATAGAAAAAAATAAAAAAATCATCTTAAAATAAAACAGACAAACTTATACAAGAAATAAATAGTAAACGAGAAGGAATGCAGTAGAAGACACCTGGAGTAACAGCACTGGAGGTTATGTTTCCTTTACACACAAAAATTGTTTTAAAATTGGGAAAATTAGACAAAAAAAAGTTTAAAAATAAACTCAAGAAACGTATACAATAGACATACACTTACAATAAATCGTTTTTACTGTAATTTTAATGAGGAGAAAGAAAGCTGGGAAAGAAGAACGCACAGACAAGCAACAGTAGCCATTCTAGTATTAGGTATATATCTTTTAACTTGTCACTATCTTCAGAGACACAATTTGAGTGAGAAGTACACGGTCAAGCGATTTAAAGGAGAGGTTAAACAGAGAGATATTTTAAAAAGGAGTAAATGACAAAAAAAAAATAAATGGAATAGGATAGTATACAAAGAAGGTTCAGAAACGTGTGATAAACTCCACCAACCTGCTGATGTATCCCTTAGGTAAGGTGATATCTCTCGTCAAGAATGAGTCTAATATCAATAAATTATTACTCATATTTGTAGTATTGATTTGTAAAGTTTAACCTATTACAGTCAGACAAACTGGTCTTCGTCAAAGTTTTCACTCAAACTTGGATTTTTAGTTTGAATGAAACTCTGACGAAGACCAGTTGTTTTGATTAAATGGTTCTAGTCACATTTCTGAATTTCTTACAGTGGTTTAGACGTTTAGTTTAAAATTATGGAATCACGTGGGTATATTGTGACACATCTTCATATGTATAAAGATTTTCCACAAAGACGTGAAATAACAATCAATATTCATATTGTGGTTTGATCATTCATGTATATTTATGTGTGGAACGTGGTTATCTCACAATGCTACAGCTAAATGTTATAAATGGCAATGATAATCATAAGAATTCTTAACCAGGAGGATTCCAGTAAACATGTCATCATGAACTCTAATACTTTTACTACTTCTAAATTCAGTTATTTAATTTAAAATTAAATGTTAGATTATATGAGAAAGAAAGTAATATAGTTGATATTATACTGCTTATCATTTGTTATTAATGAGCCGTCTGAATTATGAACCAATGAAATATTTCCTTTTTGTCAAGATTAACTTAATTTGATAAAACTCAAGTTTGTTTGTCATCCAAAACATGAAAGCAAATGAGTCAGCTTAAACAAATCACAAAAAACACTTATAATTTGGAGTGAAGCACCTCAAACAATGTAATTGTTAACGCATATCTGAATAAGTGATATCATCGATAGTGATAAATCGATAATTAATCTAAGCCTCCGAATTCTTTTTTTCAATGTAATCTAATCAAAATTTGAATTATTTTATTGATTATATTAATAAGCTTAATTTCCATTTCACTGATTGTATTGTTGAAAATATTAAAACATTTCTTACGAGTTGTACTTATATAAAAGATTAAAGAGAGAAATATTTATCAAAATATGACTTATCGAATTATTTGATAAACATAACAATTTCTATGTTACACTATTCTGTAATTATTTTAACTTTTATCTTGACGTATGATTTCTAATTTTTATTTTACTATGATTAAAAGCTCTTAAGATTTGTCGGATTTACATGTTTTGCAGATCCCCAAAGTCTATTTCTGATGTTTTTTTCGATGATGCCTGTATGTATGAGTATGTGGGTGGGCTTTTACTAAAAATGGACACTCTAGTGTAGATATGTCCTGTTTTTTGAAAAATAACTTTTTTTTTTAGACAAAATTTGTTTTTGGACAATATTTTTTCCTTTTGAACTCCTAGGTTTAGTTTGCAGTCGAAGTTTCAGGAGAGAACACACATAGGCCGATACATTGGCCTTTTGTGATCCCTCACAATGAAGATTCTACATTGGGAATTCTTATTTGACCTAACTGAAGTTTATTTAAAGTAGAGATCTTATACCAGTACCTGATATTGAGCATTCTCGTGACCGACGGCTTAACATTCTGTCCAAAGGACGATGCTCTACTGGAAGTAGAAACAAGGCCAATGGTAGTACGCACTTGAAGTAGATGCATATGGTTGTACGCGCATTGTTGTAGCACCCATATTTGTTTATATAATGATAATAATAAAAACAATCCTGTAGATTTTAAATATGAATATTAAAGAAGAAATATTTTGTAATGTTTAAACGTATAATATTCAATTATTCCAAATGAGGTTTATAAATACAAGATGGGAGTAATTTAGCTAAATCAAACAAGTTAGAGATTTCTTGGAAAACAGCTCCTTTAAAAGGAATAATATTTATAAATAAAATAATGATTTTGTCTGTACATTGCTTAGAACTGACTCATTTCAAGTTTTCTTTACGTTTCATACATTGGAGAAACCGAATCCACCCTTAGAAAAATTTCTGTCGGTTTGTCGGTTTGTCCGCAAAACTTTGTCACAGGTAAACTCAGCTACCATAAGACATATAAAGCTGAAACTTTTACAGTAGATTTGTGTAGGTCTAACTTAAAATATAGGCTATGAATTGATTGGAAATTCAACGTAGAAGTGAAGTTATGGACGTTTAACTCAAAAATGTTTGTCACAAGTAAACTCAGCCACCATAAGACATAGCGAGCTGAAACATTGACACTGGATTTGTGTGTGCCTAACTTAAAATATGGGCTCTAAATAGATTATTAATTCAGTACAGAAGCGAAGTTATGGGGCTTTTAGCTGTATTTTCCTAACTTCACAGACAAGTTTGTTTTGAAAATACACAGGTGTGGCAAGTAGGTATTGTTAGTTCATTTTAATTTCAATTGAGCACATGAATATATTGCGTATTTGACATCATTGAAATGGTGTTTCACAGAGTTAAGGATGTACTATCTATTGAGAATAAATGTTTTGTAAACGAGCAATTCTCAGCCCTTAATATGAACAGGCATGAGAAATCAACAAACAAGTTCTTACGCTATATGAAGCCGAGGAAAGAACTTACAAGTCAGTAAAGAGATTGGATTAGTGATGAAGAAGCAGTTCATTATCTAATTGAATTTCTTGACTCTGAATTTATTTCTCCTGGACTGCCTGCTCATGAGTAAAAACTTAAAGTAGGAGCACCAATGATGCTGCAATTTATAGCAGTAACAAATTTCATGTTACGAAACATGAGTGACCCAAAAACTGTGCAACGGGACACGACTCTGAGTTCGTGCTCTACACAGATATGCCATAGAGGCTGACATAATGACTGGATGTGGTATTGGGGAGTCTTCCGAACCACTGTCTGTTTCCATTCAAATGATTGCAAGGTCCCCTCAGAGTCTATTTCGCAATGACGTTAACTAAGTCGCAAAGGGAGACTTTATCTAACGCAGGAATTCAAGTTAGCGAAACCAAGTTTTTCTCACATGGTCAACTGTAGTTTACTTGCTCAATAGTCAGAGGTTTCAACTGATTGTTCTTCCATGAACCTGAAGGACAGACAGCTAATGTAGTGTATACAGAGGCATTTGTTTAACACTGTACTAATAATGGTGTTTTCTACTATTCTATAATTTCTAATTATAGTATTAGTATAATACTATAATTGATATGTTGGAATACCAAGTATAATAGAATTTTTGATTCCGTCAAAGACGGGTACATTTGCTAGTGACTTCATATGAAACAAACTCTTAGACTCTAATTATATATTAAAATTTTGAAATTACTTTCAAAACTTCTAAGAAAATATGTATTAAAAATCATTTTAAAATAACCTTCAAAATAATATTTGAACTGCTTTTCTTCAATATAATGAAATCTGATATAAGGTAACAAATGTTTTCACTTCATTATAATCGTAAACATACATTTGCCATGTTTTATAGTTTACTTATAGAAAAGTAAAAATAAAAAAAAAAACGATTTTTTGAGTCAATGTAATACTTTAATACCAGTAATATATAGAGGGGTGAAGTTAATTAAAGAAACTGAATGAAAACATTCTGGAGAGACCTGTTATTTGAAAACAATTATTTTTAGACACTAGTTTTTGCAAGTGTTTTATGTTTTGTTTTAAATTGCCTGAAGTTTTTTAGCTGTAATCGTAAAGTGTATGTTACCTACCACTTATTCGCGATTTAGCTACGTTATAGTATTATAAATATTAAATTAATGGGACTTTCAATATTATGTTTTGAAATAGTTACTTTCATTTGTCATATTTAATTTAAACTGATTATTTTTTGGTTTGTTTTTAACTAGTAAGTTCAACAATCTCTATAGAGATTATAAATTGTTGGGAGTTCAGTCACTATTCAAAGGATGACAGTGTTTTCCTGACTTCCTCTTATCTTAAACTAGCCAGCAAAGCTCCGATAACAGTCCACACAAAGGCGGGCGGCCATCTTGAAAGCTTTCAATGCATCCCATTTATAATCAATCTGCTTATAATATCAAGTCAAAACACCTAGCAACTAATCAACAAACAATCACATTCCTGTGTGTGTGTATTGGATCTAAACATGATTGTTCTGTACAAATCCACTTTACAATATTAATAGCCACTTTTAATGTTTTATTCTCTCATCAATGTATCATCGAAAAATGACATGTACCGTCTTTTTCCGAAAATAAGACACCCTCTTACTTTATTTTTAGGTCAAAATCC
Source organism: Hermatobates lingyangjiaoensis (assembly GCA_026182355.1). Classification (NCBI taxonomy): domain Eukaryota; kingdom Metazoa; phylum Arthropoda; class Insecta; order Hemiptera; family Hermatobatidae; genus Hermatobates; species Hermatobates lingyangjiaoensis. The sequence goes on from JAPFBL010000073.1 coordinate 179,664, forward strand.
GTGCTAGGGCTTATTCTCGGGGGGAAGGGCTTCAAGTAAATTAAACAGATTTACATATTTTTGTTTAATATTTATTTTTATACAGAAATTTAAATTTATTCCATTACAGTCAGATCATCTTCTGGAACATTGTCATAAGTTATCAAAATTTTAAATTCCATTCTCATTTTCTTCCAAATCTATTTCCTGTAGAATCATTTGTCTGAATTTCTCATGTCTTACAATATAGCTGAGGTTAAATTAGTGCTTCTTGCGTAGGTAGCCTCCTTGAAACGAACTTTAGAGGTAAACAAGGAATTTCTTGGAATATTTTGTTCCAAAGAATTCTCTGAAATATTATGACAGCTAGAGATACCTACTACATTCAACAGCATTTTTTTTTTTATCGAAAAACAGCATTTATCACATTTATCTTAACTAGGGCCTATTTTCAAGGGAGGGCTTATAGTCCAAAACGTCCCGAAAATCATGCTAGGACTTATTCTCAGAGGATGTCTTATTTTCGGAAAAAGACGATACAATGATTAATGATACTGTATCTGTATCCCTGTAAATGTTTGATTGAATTAAATTACTAGAATCAATTTGTGCATTTTACAAGATCGTTTCAAACAGTGTTTTAATTTTTGTATTTTACAATGTTAATGCATTAATATTAATAATTGTTCAATTATTTGCATTAATCACATAATTATATCCTTTTAATTTGAGTAATGTATAGTGATTATGAAAACATTCGATTATTATAGCTTAGATTTAATATATTAAATCTATTTATCAATTGATTTACATCAATTGAGTCTGCATTTTCAATCTGCACAGAATTTGATAATATATTCTTCTGATGGATAGCTATATGAAGAAAACAGTCAGTAATTTCATACCCTTTCTCAATCAGTAATTAAGATACATTGATCATACGTTTATAGTAAAGTTGAGTGCAGACCACTCCAGAAGTATTTCATCCTGTCTAGAAAACATTCAAGACTTGAAAAAATGTCATACTTGAAAACATTTAAGTTTACCATTATTGTGCAGACAAACACTTTTTCAGTTTCATTTTATGGTTAACATGATTTCCAATAAGATAAATCAAGAAATATTTCAAATGATTTTGATCTGCCTTTTTTTGTTGTTCTGTAATATTTGGCCATGTTTATGTGTCATACCTATAGTGGCAGCATGTAACAAAAACATCAGGCTTTTCTTTTACAAAAAATGTTTTAACATTTTTGAAATATTCTGTAGAGAAATCGAAAATAAAATAAAGCCTAAACTAATCGAAACCCGATGACAACCACTAGAGTTATATATATATATATATATATATATATAGGTTTTAAATTAAAACTGATACCTGGTTTTTAATGTCAATACAAGCCAAGTGGGAAAAAAAGAAATATCTTTCACTATCACATCACAGTCAATACTGCTCGAACTATAGTGCAAGCTTTCTTTCCTGTTTATCTCAGACGTTTGTAGGACAGCTAAATTACTGTATTTTTTAAACTATAAAGAAAAAAATATTTCTATTTTTCCTTATAAACTACGTCGACGGGTGGACTAGGTGTCTTTCCTTTGGGTTTAATTCTTATAGTGATGATGGATTTTTTCACATGTAAGAGGGAAAATGTGAGCATGCCATCCCTCGCAGAGGACGTTAAGTCGTCAGTCGCAAACGTGTACGATATCAGGTCCTCTTTTTGTTTAAACTGATCCCCTAGTGGGTGATAATGTCAGTCGTTTACTGGCTTTTTGTTTTGATCGGTGAATTCTACAGATTGTACATTGGGAGTTCTAAATCTTACCTAAGTCAAGTGCATTTCATTTCGAGTAAAGATCTTTAACAAGTATCTGACATCATACAGGCTCGGTACCGACGGCTTAAAGTCCTCTCTAAGGGACGACGTACTCGAATTTATTCACCTCCCGCGCGAATAAATCGAGGAACAGTTTATTTAATAAATAACCTGGCCCCCTAAAGATCCTTACTTCAGCTGTTTACCAGATTTTTGTTTGATCAGTGATTCTACAGATTCTAACAAAATTGGGAGTTGTAAATTTGACCTATCTCAAGTGGATTTCATTTCGAGTAGGGATCTTTAACAAATATCTGACATGGTTCAGGCTCGGTAGCGACGGCTTAAAGTACTCTCTGAAGGACGATGTGTTCAGATCTATTCACCTCTAGCATGATTGAATCGAGGGCGAGAATGGGTATTGAACCTTGGATCTATCGGTACAAAGTTGAGCACGTTGCCACTGTGCTAACCTGGCCTTCCTTAATGCTGTTAATAGTTTTGTACTCTTAATATAATTACAATAAAAGAATGCATGTCTGTGAATAGGTTTCTACCGATACCCGATAATGGTGTCGGAAGGCTGTTATATGGGCTTTATTAATGGTATTGCCATCAAGAAATCAATCTTGCGGGAGATCTCCTGATTTTAACCCGTGTCATTTCTTCTCATTTGTGTGACCATCACATACTAGTTGACAGTTTATGGACTACCATACGACTCTTAGGAGTTAGGTCGTCCCCCTCCTAGGAGGGAATTTACGTTACCTCGGAATCAGGGGTTGCAATGATAGTTATTTCGGCCCATCAGGGCCTCATTATGGGGTGCCCTGATACCATAGAGAATTGGAGAGATTAAAATCTCTCGTTGGCTAAAAGCCACCTGGATGGTGTAAGTTCCAGACAGAGTAGATCCATAGGTCTCTCTTTCGAATATATAAGGGCACGAGATAGGTATCCATTCTTCCCCACTCTGAGTAGCCCATCAAAAGCCAAAGGGTCTATTAAAACAACTACCAGTATTCCAGCCAACTTAGTTGAGATCGTGGTCCGTTTCTACTGGTCAAGGTTTGGGGCTCTAGCTCCCCAGGCATCCGCCCGAGAAGTTTGTGCTTCTACAACACAGCGACGACAAGGGCCTACCCAACCTGGGTGAGAACCAACAGCCACTACGAGTCCAACCACAGTTGGCTGGATGGAGAGAGAACCTCTATCCATGGGCCTCCGCCACCCGTAGTACCGACTGATTTTAAGAGTTTCGGATCAAACTCCGGACCGATGGTCCTACTGAACCTGCTCAGCTACAGGTAGGGTCAGTAGCCCTTGTAGCCCCTGGTTCGAAAAACCACGTGGAAAATAAAGCCAATGCAACTTGTGGTATAGCTGCATGGCCCCACTAGGGGCGGCATTTCTTCTCATGAGAATATTTAAAATCAAAAGTACTGAGTCATCGGCCTCGATCTATTGAGTAGTTAAACGTGCAATTCATTTTAGAAATAGCAGCCATTCCACAGGAAATGATACATAGAGTTATCAATCATTTTCATGAACGTCTCCAACAGTGTTGACAATCATGGAAAACGTTTAGCTGATTTCATTTTTAAAATTTAATAAAATAAAACAGCATTATAAGTACATTAGGAAAATAAAACCGTTTTTTAAGAGTATTTATTATCTTTGACTTTTATTAACGCAATATCATTTTGGTCCACCAGTTATAAAGCAATACTTCCCGTGGTAGTAACCGTAAACATAAACCAGTAATTTACTTTTCAATAATATTTTACACCATCACTCTAGCTCTAAACAGACAGTTTATACTATTATAAAAGAATATAGATAGTTCCTTCATGAAAAACAAAACTTTTAAACATGTAATATTTTGATTTGTAAATCTATTTCAAATATCAAATTCTTTATAATTTTGCCACAACCTAACACCTAAAAAGAAATAATGCTTTTTACAAATAAATAATTAATAAAAATCAATATTAAATAGTTATTTAAGGTAAAAATTTTAATCGAAAAGTAAAAATAGTATTCTTTCTAAGATTAATGGTTCAATAATATTTTAAAAGGTGTTTTGCAATTATTTTCTTCGTTTATTGATTATGTAAATTAATTTATGATTTAGTAAATTCATACTATGATAACTAGATAATTAGATAATGATAATCTAATACCTAATTTACTGATGGAAACAAGTGTATGTTTATAAGCTTTGCGAGTCAATTTTATCAAAATGAAATCAAATTTAAAATAATATTTGTAGAATTCTACTTCTGTTTATGAAATGAACAAAGATTATTGGCATAAAAGCTGAATATAATCGACTCTGTTTTAGAATTATTATTATTAATAATATAGATAAACATACCAGAATAGTAGTAGATTCGTAGTTAACACAATATTTCGAGACTGTGCAGCACCACATGAATTGATGGAACTCTTAGCTAATACAAAGTGAACATCTGTTTTAAAATACACGCAGTCAATTGAATCAAACTTCATTCAGTTTAATTCATGCTTGCCTAAATATACCACCATTTAGTAAGAAGCATGAACTGTTACTTCTCCTTATAACATTTATTTTAATAAAAAAAAATAATGGCTATATCGAAACATGATAGCTAAATTATCTCTACAATCATCATGATCATGGTTAGAAAATAATCTAATGTAATGTAAGATACTTGATAAAAGGAAAATTAATTGTGAAATATAACCTCTAAATCATCACGATGTCGTTATTAAAAGGTACTCTAATATAAAGTATGTTTGTAAAATTTGGAAGCAGTCCATGATTCAAGCATATTTCATTGAATAACTGACCGTATTTCACTGATGTCATTTTCTTCACCAATTTTTCGAGGTTTCTGAATACCTTCTTGTTTCCTTTATCCAAACGTTGGAGAATATTAATTAAGGGGGAACCGACATGTTTCGACAAGCTTCCAGTCATCTTCAGGGTAATTGAAAAATTGTTAAAGTCTTTAGTGATGGAGATTTAAGATGGAGACAGAGATGTTTTAAAGTCTTAAGTCATGTCATAATACTTATTAAGTCTTATTGGTTTACTTGGTAACATCAGGAATGGTAGATTCAGATTTCAATACCCACTTTGGTGTCCTCGATTTATTCACGCGGGTGATGAAAAAAAAAATTCTGAGCCCATCATCCTTTGGACAGAATGTTAAGCCGTCGGTCACGAGACTGCACAATATCAGGTACTCGTATAAGATCTCTACTTTAAATAAACTTCAGTTAGGCCAAATAAGGATTCCCAATGTAGAATCTTCATTGTGAGGCATCACAAAAGGCCAATGGATCGGCCTATGTGTGTTCTCTCCTGAAACTTCCACTAAACCTAGAAGTTCAAAAGAAAAAAATATTGTCCAAAAACAGATTTTGTCTAAAAAAAAAGTAATTCTTCAAAAGTAACAGGACATATCTACACTAGAGTGTCCATTTTTAGTAAAAGCCCACCCACATACTCGTACATACAGGCATCATCGATAAAAACATCAGAAATAGACTTTGGGGATCTGCAAAACATGTAAATCCGACAAATCTTAAGAACTTTTAATCATAGTAAAATAAAAATTAGAAGTCACATATCGAGATAAAAGTTAAAATAATTACATAATAGTGTAAGATAGACATTGTTATGTTTATCAAATAATTCGATAAGTCATATTTTAATAAATATTTCTCTCTTTAATCATTTACATAATTAACTGATTCATATAAAGTTGTAAACATTATCATTACTGTAATAATAATTATAGTAATTATTATTACTTTGTTCACTTTGTGAAATTTCACTTTCACTTTGTGAAAGTTCAAAGAATTTTTCAAAAAAGAAATACAGAGATACCTTTCGATAATTCATACCGTTGGGACTTTGTATGATGTAATATAGAGGTTCCCAAAGTAGGTTTGGCGGAACCCAGGAGTTCCTCAACAGACTGTCTGGGGTTCCGTCAAAAACATTTAGTAAAAACATTTTTCTAAAAAATTTTTTTTGTGGGCATAGATTTATTCCATATTTTTTGTGAATCATGAAACCGAATAATGTTTATATGTACATATACCCGTAAGTAGAAGTGGTCAACATTTTATTCATATTTAGGATGAATCACTAGTCAGATGCTGGAACTCTCATATTCCTGAATTCCTGCTATTGCAAAAGTAGCACTTCACACATTGCTGCCATTTCCCAGGACCTACTTATGTGAAACTGTATTTTCCCTTTAAACTGCCATAGAAACCAAATAACGAAGTAGACTTATGCTGGGGCTAACTTGAGAATCAAACTCTTAACTATAAAGCCAAAAATGATTACAAAACAAACTGTGTTAAAACTGCTAGTAATTCTGTTTTATGTTTTATGCACTTGTAGAAAATATGATAATTAAAATCTTTTAGTTTTGACTTTTTATTCGAAAAATACACATTGAAGTAATATTATTACTTTACTATAAGTAAAGTATAGTGATCGTGAAAAAATTCGATCTCGAGATTTTGACGGAATTACATGTTTTGAGGTCCCAGAAGTCGTTTTATGAAGTTTTTACGATGATGTCTGTGTGTGTGTGGGTGGGTGGGTGGGTGGGTGGGTGGGTGGGTGGGTGGGTGCGTGGGTGGGTGCGTGTGTTAGCATTGCTTGTTACCACGCTACGGTCCAGAATCTTTGATGGATCAAGTTGATATTTTACACAAAAATGGGCCCCATTTAGACGAAGATCCCTATTGTTTGGGAAGAATTATGCATGATGGGAAAGTCACTTTTTTTGCCAAAAACCGTTTTTTTTAAAACATTTATTTCTCCTAAACTACTAACCCTAGAGTTTTGAGATTTTGACATTATCTTTGAGGTTACAAATGGAACAAACGAAAAATATATTCAAAATTTTATATCAACAGTAAATATTTTTTTTTCAATAAAATGTACAAATTTTGACTTATAAATCAATCTCAAACCTTGTGAGAGCGATACAAGCCATACTGTTTGACGGACAAGAATGAAACTATGCCTATAAATAGAACATTATATGGACAATGAGTTGAGATATTTTTTTCTACAATTACATTCGCTAAAGGGGCGTTAGAGTACGATTTGTGTTTTCAGAAAATGTTTTTTTGACGCTAAACGGCTCGTTAAAAAATTATGAAAATTTGACCAAAAATGAAACAAAAAATTAGCAATTCATAAAAAAAAAATCATGAAGTTTCAATTACGGAAAAGAGCAATAACGATATAAAAACTCTTTGTTTATCCTAGACTAAGAGATCACCTGCTATACTTGTCGAATTTTTTGTATTTTTTTACATTGTTTACATTGACTTAGAAATTTTTTGAGCGAATCCACTGAGATAAAATTGATGTTTCTAATGGAAAAATGAAAGTATATTATTTACTTATAAGAGATGTAAGAGGAATATTATTGTGCAGGTAAATGATAACACTCATTAAAAAAAAAATCGTATATATGTTATTTGACAAAGGGGAAGGAAAATGATCTTATTAAATACTAAGAAGCCATAAAATTCCCAGTATAATAATTCTGTTAAAAACCAAAAATGTAAAAGATAATTCAAAATATAAATCTTTCGTTTAGAGATTAATAACTGTAATTATCGTACATCTTTAATTAACAAATCACCTTAAAACAACATTTTCTTCGCTGTTTAAGATGTTTTTCAGAGAAAAAAAGGGTATTTACTGTTTTAAATTTGAAAATTTTACATTAATATTCAATGTAGAAGGATGTTAAGTAAACGATGTAAGAAATCTACTGGCTATTTGAACAATAGCCATGTTCTCTTGTAGGATAATATTTCGTTTCAAGAAATGTTCACATTGGTTTTTCAAAAATGATATTACTGCTGTAGTTATACTAATGAAATTATTTGCAAATAATAAATTATTTGTGATGTACAAAAATAAGCTTATAAATTGATATGTCCTTCAATCACTATCTGTACTACCTCACGAATGCAATGCTAATAATTATATCCCATTTAGATATTTATGTTATGCTTAAATGATACGTTATGTTTTATATACTCAAGAAATTTGACATTGAGTTACTTATAGTAAAGTAGAGTGTAGGCCACTCCAGATTTTTTACTTTACTATAAATAAAGTATAGTGATCTCGAGATTTTGACGGAATTATATGCTTTGAGGTCCCAAAAGTCGTTTTATGATGTTTTTTCGATGATGTTTGTGTGTGTGTGTGTGTGTGTGTGTGGATGGGTGGGTGAGTGTGTTACCATTGCTTGTTACCACGCTACGGTCCAGAATCTTTGATGGATCAAGTTGATATTTTACACAATAATAGGCCCCATAGTGTAGATGATCCCTATTGTTTGAGAAGAATTAAGCATGATAGGAAAGTCACTTTTTTTTAACTGTGTTTAAACATACATACTATTTAAAAAGGCATATGAAAATATTTATATTATGATTTTATGAAATCATTATAATCTGGGGTTCCCGGGAAAGTTACTGCAACCAAAAAGGGTTCCGCATCGAAAAAAAGTTTGAAAAACTCTGACGTAATATAAACAGCGATCTAATTAAAAACTAAATTTAGGCTCATTTATCGATATATAAATGAATTTCGTTTATTTTTGTTTTAATTTATTTTAAACCATCATTATCGATCTAATTTTACTTTCTTCTTTTCGAACTGATTCCATTCAAAGTATGGCAATAATTTCGCTTTATCATGATTTAGATGTGGTTTTCCTATATTTAATGAGAGCCACCCACGCTGTGACACGCACCTAAATAACATCTAGCACGCCACAACACCCAATTAACAAAATAACCTCTTTCATTTGATTTCAAATATATATATAATCTTCGGATTTGTTCAATTGATGTCAAGAGAGATTAGTTTTTTTTTAATAAAGAGAAAATATATATCGAATTATTATTATTATTAAAACAACATTACTATTTATTATTTGTTTATTATTATTTATTAATTTTATTAATACATTAAATGTACTTCTTTTTTTTATTCTTTAAACCAGAGTATCTCAAACTTTTTTCGACGCGGAACCATTTTTGCTTCAGTAACTTTCCCAGGAACCCCAGACTCTAATGATTTTATGCAATCATAATATAAATATTTTCATATGCTTTTATAAATAGTGTGTATGTTTAAAAACAATGAAAAAGTAATATTACTGCAATGCGTATTTTTCGAAAAAAAATTCAAAACTAAAAGAATTTAATTTTCATATCTTCCACAAGTACATAACACATGAAACAGAATTATAAGCAACTTTAACACAAAGTTTATTTTGTAATAATTTTCGGTTTTATAGTTGAGAGTTTGATTCTCAAGTTAGCCCCAGCATTAAGTCTACTTTGGTATTTAGTTTTATATCAGTATAAAAAGAAAATCCAGTATTATATAATTAGGTAGTGGGAAGTGGCAGCAATGTGTAAAATGCTATTTTTACAATAGAAAGAAATTCGGGAATCAAAAACTAACTAGTGATTCATCCTAAATATGAATAAAATTTTGGCCACTTCTAGCTATGTGTATAAGTATTATTCGGTTTCGTGATTCACAAGAAACAGAATAATGCATACCTAATAAAAAAAAATTTAGAAAATTTTTTTCTCTAAAGGTTTTTTGCGGAACCCCAGGCAGTCCGTTAAGGAACCTCTGGGTTCCGCGGAACTTACTTTAGGAATCTCTGCTTTAAATTGATCCCCCGGGGGGTTATAATGTCAGCCGTCTCCCAGCTTTTTTGTTCGATTCTACCAATGTTTCGGTGTTTCTACAGATTTTACATTGTGTGTAATAAATTTTTACCTAACTCAAGTGCATTTTGAGTAAAGATCTTTAACGAGTAGCTGACATCGTAGAGACTCGGGACCGACGTCTTAACATCCTCTCCGAGGGACGATGTACTCAGATTTATTCACCTCCCGCGTGGATAAATCGATGATCAAGTGGGAATCGAACCCCGGTCTACCAGCCCAGAGGCGAGTACGTTAACCACTGAGCTAACCTGGCCCCTAAAAGTTCTTATTTTTAAATTAAATTATAATTATATTATATGTAATACGAAAATGTAAAGCATTTGACTAATTTACATTTGTTGTCATATTTAGTTGTCCTATACTCTTAATTAGGTTATTCAGCTATAACATTTGATTTACTAAAAGTAAATTTAAATTATCTATTTAACTACAAATATAGTAGAGCCTTGCAGTATGAGTGCCTCATTGTATAAGCTATTTTCATTACGAGCAGCTATTCCATAGAATTTTTTTCTCGTACGACGAGTAAAACGTAGTACGAGTCGACCGTCTTCCTCACGGCTAGATTGTCTCCATTTTAAGTTTAGTAGATTAATAAAAAAAAATATTATTCCTAGCATGCTTTTTTATTAACCACTAGTAGTTATGGCCGTCTTTGACAAGTATTTTACAAAGATTTAGAGATGAAACGTGGTATTCCAAAATATTATTGGAAAGCATAGAATAGAAGAAAATATCATATCAGTACAATCCATATCTGTCACTAGGTCTGAAGTTTCTTTTATGTTTTGCAGCTTTAGATACTTAGCTCAAATTTGATTTTATTCTCGGCATACTTATTATTTAGTACGCGGGTAGACATGATTCACCTTTTTAAAGCGAACAATTATGATAAACGCAAAAGAAATTAAAATAAACTAACAACACCTACTTCCTACAGTATAAGGCACATAAAAACACCTGTATATTTCTACTTTAGCTGTACAATTGTATTCCTGCGTAGCTGGCGAAACACAGCTTAAAAGTTTATAACTTCGCTTCTGCGTTGAATTTCTAATCAATTCAAATCTTCACTTTTAAGTTAGACATACACAAATCTACTGTCAAAGTTTCAGCTTGATATGTCTCACGGTGGCTGAGTTTGCTTGTGACCAAATTTTTTTATAAACAAACTGACAGAAATTTTCCTATGGGTGGATTCGATTTCCCTAATGTATGAAAACGTAAAGATAACTTGAAAAGGGTTAGTTCTAAGCAATGGACTGACTAAACCTTTCTTTTATTTGTACAGATGAATATCTACAGGTAACGATTCAGACCGATATCAAGATATCCCGGCTAACCGGTCGACCGTAGTCGATACCTCTGGTGAGTGTCAGTGACATCGCGGTTAACCGGTCGACCGTAGTCGATACCTCTGGTGAGTGCCAGTGACATCGCGGTTAACCGGTCGACCGTAGTCGATACCTCTGGTGAGTGCCAGTGACTTCGCAGTGAACCGATCGACCGTAGTCGATACCTCTGGTGAGTGCCAGTGACTTCGCAGTGAACCGGTCGACCGTAGTCGATACCTCTGGTGAGTGCCAGTGACATCGCGGTTAACCGGTCGACCGTAGTCGATACCTCTGGTGAGTGCCAGTGACATCGCGGTTAACCGGTCGACCCTAGTCGATACCTCTGGTGAGTGCCAGTGACATCGCGGTTAACCGGTCGACCCTAGTCGATACCTCAGGTGAGTGCCAGTGACATCGCGGTTAACCGGTCGACCCTAGTCGATACCTCAGATGAGTGCCAGTGACATCGCGGCTAACCGGTCGACCCTAGTCGATGCCTCTGGTGAGTACTAGTGACATCGTGGCTAACCGGTCGACCCTAGTAGATACCTCTGGTGAGTGCCAGTGACATCGCGGTTAACCGGTCGACCGTTGAATATCAACCAACAAAAATGACTCATTTTAAATTTATATGAACCTATAGAAACACACTGTCCTTACACTCGACTGAACAGTTAATAATTGCTTTTATATGATTTATAAAAAATTTTTTAACGGGTATAAATTATTTCCGAATATGTAAAGTGAATTCTGGAAGCCTCAAGGGCACCAGGCGACCCCCTTGAGTAAATAGCCTTATTCAGGTATGCGGTGCTCTGCCGGAGCGACAAAATACCATCAATAGAGCTTCACGGATTTTCCCCTGTAAGGAGAAGGAAGTCTGGAGACCAACCTCCGGAAGTGCAGAGGGTCCAACTAGTGGGAACCTCCCACAAGTGCACCTAAGTACCCGAAGAAGTAGAAAGGAAGTTACTTTCTCCCGAAACTTAGGGAGCCTGAAAGGACATTATAAATGATGGTTTGTGCAGATTCTCCAAAGAGGAAGAAACACCGCTGCACCTGCTGATAACTTGTAAGGCAACTTTGCTGCAGAGAGGCAGGGCTTCGGGGCACTCAACAAATCATAGAAAAACTTTTACCGCTGGAAAAGTGCTGAGCTTCTTGGAGGCGTTGAAGCTAACTGCTGGGTACAGAAGAGGGGAAGTACAATCATTTTTTTTTTTTAAGACGCAGTGCTATAGTCACCCTCAAATAATAATAATAAAATAAAATAATGGGTGAGAAGTTTAGAAAACCTAATAACCATAATAACGATAAGAAAGGCTTCAAATGCCTCTGAGTAATCTGACACAGTTCTTAAACAAAGAGTACTCAAATACAGATAACAGATATTGCATCTGTATGTTTAATTCAACACTTTTAATTTAATATGATTATCAATTAATTAATAGAATCCTTAGTAAATGAAGTTCATTTGTACTTCAAGTAACTAAAGGTGAATTCAAAATCTAAAAACATACATATCAAGTAATTTTATATATTTCTATTTTGTGTAAAAATATACAGATAGATTGTTATGAAAGAATATTATAGTGTTAATTTTAGTAATGTATAATATAATATATAGTGATCATTATTAGTAATAGTTTTTTTCGGAAATATGAATATATCTGAAGATGGTCAAGGAGACCGAAACATGTCACCTGTGAGTAATAAATCGTTTAGAGAACTAGTGTTTTTAGTTCCGGAAAGATTTAAAACAAATGTGAGAAAACTTGAAGGATGGTAAATGAAATGTATGCATGCCTTAGCACAAAGGTCGTTTAACAAAACATGTATATAAGAAGGATTACTCTCCAAATTTACAAATATCTATATACATACAGCACTGATCAAAAAATATGAAATGGGAAAACAAGACTAAGATCCCTCAACCGCACCAAGCGGTCTTCATCAGAGTCACAAACCCAACTGAAACACTTAGATCTTAGTCTTGTTTTCTCATTTCATATTGTAGTTTGATCATTGATTGTTATTTCACGTGTTTATGTGAAATCTTTATATATATATAGTTTTGAGTTGACTGTCGTCCCTCAGTCAATTCAGTTCTTCTCCTGAGGACGACCGCCATTACGGTCGAAATGTAATTTTCACTATCTATTGAAAAGTGAGTCATTTGTTATGTTTCAGTCTATGTGTCACTGTTTATTTTAAGTATATATATCTATCCCAAAATAACAAAGAAAAACGTAGATTATATAAAAAGACTGCATATTTGGAAACAAATTTAACGAATATTATTTACATAATCACAATGAACAACCTAAACAATTTGCCTCACCTTAAAACTGATTCAATTTAAGATATACTTCCATGATTTTTTAAAGAAACAGGACAAATATATTTCCTATTAGATGATTCTAATAAATCATATTTTGTACTACTTGCGAATAGCACATTCAGGTTTTATTGCAAAAGTCGTATTTATATCATTTGAATCATGCTAATATATCTAACCGTAAAGTAATACGTATCTTTATATCCATGCCTATTTCGTTTGTTTACATATCTACATATATACAGTAAATATATAAGCAAAAATTAATGAATAATAATGACTACACCAAGATGTATAGTTGTGTAAACATCAATTGTTTATACAACACAGAAATTTTGTGTAAACTGAAATTTTTTTTCACATAAAATAAAAATTTTGACTTATGATGGAATGTGAAGGTTTGAAGGAGGGTTCAGGTCATACTGTTTGACAGATCAGAGTGAAATTATACGAGTACGAGTACGTACCTAACGAGATCGAATTTTTTCACGATCACTATACTTTACTTATAGTAAAGTAAAAATAGAGCATTATTTGAGTGATGAGATATAATCTTTTTCAAAATTACATTAACAAGAAGAGAGCGTTATGATACACTTTATGTTTTCAAAAAAATTTTTTTTTTAGGGGTAAACCACATACTAATAGAACAATGAAATTTTATCAAAAATCTAAACCTAAAATTAGTTATTAACGAAAAAAATTTCATAACATTCCGATTATAGCAAGGGAAATATATCCACCATATAAAAACTGTTAATTCAACTTGGCTGTACTTGTCGAAGATGTTTACATTTGTGTGGGACGAACAGACTAACATGGCTGCACAGATAAGTTATTATGCTCAATCTTTACAAAAATTGTAAGTGAAATAAATGAACTAGTTTGCATAATTCTATTTTTAAAAAGATTAAATGACTTATCCATATCACATTTCATTGATACCTGAGAAGTGAGCTGAATGAAACCCCACAATTCTGCTGATTCACAACACATTTGATAAAAAAAATAAAACTATCAATGTCTATTGAAATATGGAATTTACAAAAAAAAAAAGAGAAACTTTTAAAAAAATATATACTTGTTTGGTTTAGTTTGAAGTCAAAACTGAATATAGGAGGAATGAGCGTGCCAACTTAGAATAATCAATCAAAGCTGAGTCACGAAATGAATTTGATTCTTCTCAAAGTTTAATTGCATTTACAAAAACCCCCTTATAATGAAAATTTGGATTTAAAAAGGTAAAAGAGAAATACAAGTATTGAACAAAAAAGATTACACTGTTAATATAGAAGTAGTAAATGAAATACATAGACTTCTTCATTAAAAAATCAAAATTAAACATATATAATATTGAAGAAGTATGCTATTTTTTTTATAAAGTAATAGATTTAATAAAATTTTATTAACCTAGTTAAGAATCATAAATGCTGTAGTTAAAAATAATTTCAGAAGTTAAGAAGATTTCTAAGTTTCTCTAATGCAGAGGTTCACAAAGTGGGTTCCTTAATGGACTGTCTTGGGGTTCCGTGAAAAACATTTAGTAAAAATATTTTTCTAAAATTTTTTTTTGTGGGTATGGATTTATTCTATATTTCTTGTGAATCATGAAACCGAATAATGTTTATATCTACATATACCCATAAGTAGAAGTGGTCAAAATTTTATTCATATTTAGGATGAATCACTAGTCAGTTTTTTGAAATATCTGATTCCCGAATTTCCTGCTATTGCAAAAGTAGCACTTCACACATTGCTGCTATTTCCGACTACCTACTTATGGGAAACTGGATTTTCCCTTTAAACTGGCATAGAAACCAAATACCGAAGTAGACTTAATGCTGGGGCTAACTTGAGAATCAAACTTTCAACTATAAAGCCAAAAATGATTACAAAACAAACTCTGTGTTAAAACTGCTAGTAATTCTGTTTTATGTGTTATGCACTTGTAGAAAATATGAAAATTAAAATCTTTTAGTTTTGACTTTTTATTCGAAAAATACACATTGAAGTAATATTACTTGTTTAATTGTTTCTAAACATACATACTATTTAAAAATGCATATGAAAATATTTATATTATGATTGTATAAAATGATTAGAATCTGGGGTTCCCAGGAAAGTTACGAGAACCAAAAAGGGTTCCACGTCGAAAAACTCTGCTCTAATGTATATAACTGAATTTCTCATTTCAAGTAAAGATAACTTGAAATGAGTCAGTACATTGATAAGCAATGTACAAACAAAACCTCTCTTTCATTTATATAGATGATTAACGCATCATATTACATAATTCATATAGTTAAATAAATGATTAAAAGTAATAGGTCACAACTGCATGATTATCAATATACTATTGCTTTAAATATTCCATAGTGTAATAAGAATTGATCAGAGTAAAAAAGAAATTATCACTGTCTGGTGATAAGGGAGCGTTATCACTGTATTGTCAGTACCCACTCGAGAATGCCTCACTGACGCAGTCAACAAGTCTTCAACTATTGCACAACTTGGTCAATAAAATTCTCTATATTTTTTTTTTATTGCAACAATTTTCTTTATAGATTGTGTATTAAACTAAGTGTAATCAAAACTTATTCTTAAGTCAGTGTTGCTAAATTTATAGCATTCCACAATTTTAAACAAAGAAGAATAAATATTTGATTTGATATAATTGTAAAGATCACTATGGCATTTGTAAGTAAATTATTACAGACTACATAACCTTTCATTGGGTTTTCTTTTAGAATAATTATAAAGTTCAATGAATATTTACTTAGAAGTAGTTTATTTATTTGATATAGTAAACAATTAAATGCCTTTGTGAAAGTAGAATGTTATTTTTTGTAAAAAAAAAGTCAAAGTAACTGTTTTTAGAATGTATGTACGAATTAATATATTAATAATTAAAAGAAAAGCAAGTTAAGGTAGCTGGTTTTATAGTGTACGTACAAATCAGTAATATTTAATTCAAAAAGAAACCGTTTTTAGAGCGCACGTACGAATTAGTATCTAAATCCTCATTGTAAGATCAATCACGTGAAAAAATTATGAATGAGTGTTTTAGTTTTAGTCATGATTAAAGAGGAAAAGAAACACATACAGAAAAAGTATTTAATCAAACGACTCGTTTCGAATATTTAGTGTTGATCGTCAGGTTACATCTGTCTCAGTCAGGTGATGTTGACTAATTCGACATCAATCATCTCAGAATTAGTCAATATAACTTACATACTGAGAAAGATGTAACCTGATGATGAACACTAAGTGTTCGAAACGCCTTGTGTGATTTTGTTTTCTTTTCCATTCTAATTATGAATAAATACCACATAATAACTAACTGCTTGCATAGCTCGTGATATGTTTTATTCTTTTATGAGCGTTAGAAGCAGCGAAGGGATTTTAGAGGTTAGAGTTTCATGAAACCAGTGTTGTTGGAAAACAGTTAATCATACTTTTCTTTTACCAAATGATTAACATAAAATATAATTGCAAAATATAAATAAAAAAATATTAATTCTCCTATATTATCACTCTGACGAAAACAGCTTGTTACGGTTGAAAGATGTTAGTCTTGTTTTCCTATTTCATATTGTGGTTTCATCATTGATTGCTATTTCACGTGTTTATGTGAAATCTTTTTCCCTATATTATATTCATACAACCTTACGTAATCCACCTCGAGGGGGCTATTTTCAATGAAAATTTCAAATAAAATTTATTTCTTTCCTAAATACAGTACTATAGTCCTGTATTATAGTCAGTTATTCTCCTTTATTTTTTCACTATAGTCCTGCAGTCTCCTTTATTTGAACTTTATTTCTTTCACTATTGTCCTGTAGTATAGTTCGTTATTTTCCTTTATTTAAATTTTATTTTTTCACTATAGTCCTGCAGTACTCCTTTATTTGAACTTTATTTCTTTCACTATTGTCCTGTAGTATAGTTCGTTATTTTCCTTTATTTAAACTTTATTTTTTCACTATAGTCCTGCAGTACTCCTTTATTTGAACTTTATTTCTTTCACTATTGTCCTGTAGTATAGTTCGTTATTTTCCTTTATTTAAACTTTATTTTGTCACTATAGTCCTTCAGTATAATTGATAATTCTCCTTTATTTGAATTTTATACAAGGTCAGCAAAATGATCTGACACATTTTGTAGGTTAAATACATATTACGTTTAATTTATTATATTTTTAGGTATAATTATATTTAATATTTATATGCATTATGTTTAAAAACAAAATGGCATTATATGTACTTTTCGAAAATAAAAACACTTTTTTCTTTCTTTTCTTTATTTGCCTTTTATTTGACCTACAAATGAGTCAGATCATTTTGCCTGACCCTGTATATATACTTCATGTATAGTAATCATCATTAGATTTGGCCACAAGACAAGTAAGTTTAGAACTTATTAACACATTTCATCAATTAAAAGAATGATTTGTTCGAAAATTTTTCAGACATCACATCATTTCTATATACCATTAATTTAGTTTTTAAACCCTATTTTATGTTTTAAAGTATTACATATTTAAATTGAATGTTATACGTTCAGTCTGAAATCAATCAAATCATTTAACAATGGCGACACATTGATAGTTGACTAACTTTGATAAAACATGCGTGTTAACATTAAGATAAGATAACATTCTTTTGTTTTTTGATAAAGTGTGAAAATACTGGAAGAAATTTAGAAGTAAATGGAATAAATTATGAAAACTACTGTTGTTTGTTTGTTTTTTTTACTTTACTATAAGTAAAGTGGAGTGATCGTGAAAAAATTCGATCTCGAGATTTTTTGACGGAATTATATGTTTTGAGGTCACAGAAGTAGTTTTATGAAGTTTTTTCGATGATGTCGTGTGTGTGTGTGTGTGTGCTTGCGTGGGATGAATTAGTGTGGTGAGTACCTGTAGCCATGCTAAGGTCCAGAATCATTGATGGATCAATGATTTGATATTTTAGGAATAATGTTTTTTTCAAGCAAATATAAAAATTTTTACTTATAATGCAACCTGAAAGCTTGTGAGAGCGATACAAGCCATACCGTTTAACGGATCAAAATGAAACTATATCTAAGTCACAAGAAACACTGAATAACTCCATATCCACAAAAAAAAATTTTTAAATGTTTTCGGTGGACCCCAGACAGTCCGTTAAGGAACCCCTGGGTTCCACGGAACCCACTTTGGGAATCTCTGATATAGACCAATTGAGAACCATAGGTTTAATGCATTAAACTTTCCTTTGATCAAACTTAAGCTTGGATCATTTTGTTTGCTTTCACTATCTAATTAGCATGCTTTCACTCATTCCGCCAATCATGGTACTTAATTGAAATACAACTTTCACTTTTACAAGTTTTTGATGTAAAAATGGATAAACAAACAAAAGTCTCCACACAAATGAAGTTTTATTCAACAACAACAACGCGTTTCGAACACTTTGTGTTCATCATCAGGAAGACACCAAGGATATGGTGCTGAAAACAACTGGACCAGAGTTGTTTTCACTGGACCAACCCTTCAGCACCACATCCTTGGTGTCTTCCTGATGATGAACACAAAGTATTCGAAACTCGTTGTTGTTGTTGAATAAAACTTCATTTGTGTGGAGACTATTGTTTGTTTATCCATTTTACCACAGAAAGAGTAAATACCACACAATTACGGATTCCACAACTAATGATTTTACAATATTGATTACATCATGTTTTTTTTTTTGAAAATTATCACAACCTATTGTAAAAGTGTTAATAGAAAACTTACAATCAGTTGAAGAAAGTTTATATTTGGTTTAACATTAAACAGGACTAACAAATTAAAGGAAGGATTGAAGTGAGTCAGCTTATTATCTGGCCTAACCAAGTGTATCACACTGGAAAACCCACCGCCTTAACTCTGTTAGTTAAGAATATTACTAAACAACCTCTGTCGTACTAACATTGATTATAATTTTATCTAGTTAAGACTATAAATAAGATGCTTAATCAGGGTGCGATGCAGTGATATCTAGAGAATAAAATAGCATTACAAGAAATATCAAAAAATTGTAACTTACAATTACTACGTGCACTGTTCATACGTGCACGGAAATATTCATTGGTCATTGAGTTTGATCTTCAAGAATAAACAGAAAATCATTCAGCCCGTACCGATCTTCTCACATCAAGCATATAAACTTAAAGAACATCTTTTCGAAACATTTTATTTTATGTTATAAATAATCATCACATAAAATAAACTGTTCTGAGATGAGAGAGTTTTTATAATTTCTGAGTAAGGGAATTTAAGGCAGAATCAATCAAGACTACACAACTATAGGATAGAAAATACTCCGCACATATCAAACAAAAATATACTATTTTTCTTAAAATATTTACGATTGTGCTATTTTTTTTTTTCGTCGTAGGATGTGGAAAAATCTGTTCATCAGATCCCTTAGCAAGACGTCTTGCTTAGGGTATGTGGGGTTGGGGGTCCCGACCCACTAAAAAACCACATCCTATTTCCTGGCAATACCCGGACACGGAAACCGTTTGCACATTACTTCATGCCGGTGCCTCAGTCCTCCTGAATAGGATTCATCTTCTTGTCCCCATTCGTTCACCTATGAATTATCATTGCCCTTGCCTCACACCACTTTCATTCTTCTTATGACGGAGAACCGCCTCTACAAAGTTTGCAACTTTTGACCAGTTATCTTCATTTTGGAGCATCTTTTAAACTATGGTCTCTGGAGTGACCTCACCCAGTGATGCTAACGATTGTGCTATTACTTGGTCTAATAGTAACAATATTAAGTCATTGTAGAAATTTAAATTTTTTTAAAAATTTCATGAAATTTTTTTACCCTACAATGAGGAAATAACACATAATAACTGATTGCACTACCTTAGAATAAGGAGTCAGAATAGTAAGTTGGTTTCTTTTTAATATCCATGATTCTTTGTTCCTATTCAATAAGATTTAAAATAGGATATAAAAAAACCCTACGCAAGCCATCCTAAAGGAGAATATACGTAAATCTTGTATTTTTTTTTATTGTTTAAACCGATCGACTAGCACAGGGGTCTTCAACCGGTGGGTCGCGACCTCCAAAGGAGTTGCAAAATGTTTGAAATTGTTTATTTTTAAATAGAAAATAAAGGACTAAATTAAATAAATAATTTATTTAATATTAATGTGACACATCAATCTCATTAAAGTTACTTTTGATCAAATTTATTTTAATTTTCCCTTTTTTATTTGTTTATTTTTTTAATTCTCACTAAAGGGTGGCGAATAAATTTTGGCGTCAAAAATGAGTCGCGAAGTAAAAAAGGTTGAAGATCCCTGCCATAGCAGGTGATAAAGTCAGCCGTTTACCGGATTTTTGTTTGAACGATGATTCTACATTGGGGGTTCTAAATTTTGCCTAACGCAAGTGCATTTTGAGTAGAGATCTTAAACGAGTACATGACATTGTACAGGCTCGGGACCGACAGCTTAACGTCCTCTCCTAGGGACGACGTACTCAGATTTATTCAAACTTAGAGTAGGGATCTTTAACAAGAACCTGACATCGTACAGACTCGGGGCCGACGGCTTAACATCCTCTCCTAGGGACGACGTATTCAGATTTATTCAAACTTAGAATAGGGATCTTTAACAAGAACCTGACATCGAACAGGCTCGGGGCCGACGGCTTAACGTCCTCTCCTAGGGACGACGTATTCAGATTTATTCAAACTTAGAGTAGGGATCTTTAACAAGAACCTGACATCGTACAGACTCGGGGCCGACGGCTTAACGTCCTCTCCTAGGGACGACGTATTCAGATTTATTCAAACTTAGAGTTGGGATCTTTAACAAGAACCTGACATCGTACAGACTCGGGGCCGACGGCTTAACGTCCTCTCCTAGGGACGACGTATTCAGATTTATTCAAACTTAGAGTTGGGATCTTTAATAAGAACCTGACATCGTACAGACTGGGGGCAGACGGCTTAACGTCCTCTCCTAGGGACGACGTATTCAGATTTATTCAAACTTAGAGTTGGGATCTTTAATAAGAACCTGACATCGTACAGACTCGGGGCCGACGGCTTAACGTCCTCTCCTAGGGACGACGTATTCAGATTTATTCAAACTTAGAATAGGGATCTTTAACAAGAACCAGACATCGAACAGGCTCGGGGCCGACGGCTTAACGTCCTCTCCTAGGGACGACGTATTCAGATTTATTCAAACTTAGAGTTGGGATCTTTAACAAGAACCTGACATCGTACAGACTCGGGGCCGACAGCTTAACGTCCTCTCCTAGGGACGACGTATTCAGATTTATTCAAACTTAGAATAGGGATCTTTAACAAGAACCTGACATCGAACAGGCTCGGGGCCGACGGCTTAACGTCCTCTCCTAGGGACGACGTATTCAGATTTATTCAAACTTAGAGTAGGGATCTTTAACAAGAACCTGACATCGTACAGGCTCGGGGCCGACAGCTTAACGTCCTCTCCTAGGGACGACGTATTCAGATTTATTCATCTTTTGCGTGAATAAATCGAGGGCTAGGTGGGGGGTTTAACCCCGGACTACCAGCCCAGAGGCGAATATGTTAACCACTCAGTTAACCTGTCCTTATTCGGGGTTAGTATTTTACTTCTTTAGCGCTTGCAAATAAAACCTATTAGTTTTTTGGAATGGCTTGTGGTTAAGTTATTCATGATGTTACACTTATTGGTTCTAGTCGATTGAACTCTGTATCCTTCAACACACTGTAAAGGTGTGTAGCACTTCAAACCATGCATGTAACAAGTGGCCTTTAATCTTCAGACTTATCAACTTAATGAAAAATAATCTCGAGTGGTCAACACTCAACTTGACTGTAAGTAAATCTATTACCAAACTTACTTAAGATAAATTAAAATAATCGATATTTCAATGGAGACGACGGGAATTATATATATATATACTTTTTCGTTGGAAATACGATCCAAAACGGACAAATATAGTTCAAAATAGAAAAACAAACATAAAGAAATCAATAGAACACACTTACAGTCTCTAATTTTCGGTTTGAACCGTCTTCAGGAGAGATAAGAGAGGGAAACCAAGCGCACTGGTTCAGAGACGGTTGGAGACCGTCAAAGCATTTACTTCTATTGTTCCCCTTTTTCCTTGTGGTTTAAACTTCTTCAAGTTGGTCTCCAACCGTCTCTGAACCAGTGCGCTTGGTTTCCCTCTCTTATCTCTTCTGAAGACGGTTCAAACCGAAAATTACAGACTGTAAGTGTGTTCTTTTGATTTCTCTATGTTTGTTTGTCTATGTCTTTGTCTTGACAGTCATCGTCATCGGGCAGAAGTAGTCCCTTTGAGTAGCTCAAGCTAACTTTATATATATTACATATATACATATGTTTATATATATACATATACATATATACACTTTTTCGATGAAAATAAGATCCGAAATGGACAATACAGTTCAATGTACATAAAGAAACATAGAGAAATTAAAAACACACACTTACAGTCTCTAATTTTCGGTTGAACCGTCTTCAGGAGAGATAATCTCTGTACCAGTGCGCTTGGTTTCCCTCTCTTATCTCTCCTGAAAACGGTTCAACCGAAAATTAGAGACTGTAAGTGTGTGTTTTTAATTTCTCTATGTTTCTTTATGTACATTGAACTATATATATAAATATATGTGTGTGCGTGTGTGTTGAAACCACAATAAGACAAAAAAAAAAAGACAAGCATCTTTGAAAAGCAACAAGCGGTCTTCGTCAGAGTTAAAACAACAGCTGCACAAACGGAGTTGAGTTTTGACTTTGACGAAGACCGCTTGTTGCGGTTGAAAGATTTTAGTCCTTTTTTTTTCATTTCTTATTGTGCTTTGAACATTGATTGTTGTTTCACGTGTTTATTGAGAAATATTGTTTTTATATATATATATATATATATATATATATATGTACTAAATTTAAGAAACGGTCCCACGGAGTTATACAACTTGAAATTACACAAAACACTACAGTTGTTTTGAAAAAAATAGAGAAGTTTAGAAAAAGAGAAAATACACACTTAATAAATTCATGAATTTAGTTTCTCTTTTTTCAAGAAGAGGGATTGTCTGACAATTTGAGTTCGTAAGTGTGTTTCTTTACCATGTGTGTTACTAAAAAGACTAAAATCTTTCACACTATAACAAGCGGTCTTCGTCAGAGTCAAAACCCAACTGATTTGTTACAGTTGAGAAATCTTAGTCTTTTTTTTTTCCATTTCATATTGTGATTTTATTAGTGATATATATATATATCAACATCCAAACCACAATAAAAAATCTAAAAAAATACCTTAATCTTTTTTCCCATATCTTATTGTGGTTTGGATGTTGATTTTTGTTTAACGTTTTTAATGTGAAATCTTGAATATGATTATAAATAGTACAGATAGATTAAATATACACAATTAAATTTCTTGCCTATTTGCTTTCTTAGAAATTTAATTGTGTACGTATTAATGAAGGTCTGTTCACTAAATATACAAATAGATGAAATAATATACAAATATCTCTTATTAATTAATTTTCATATCATAAATGTTAATATGAAACAACTATTGTGTTTTAGCCAAAAACTCAATTCTTTTTTCTCTGTACTCATGATCATTGGTGATTGTTTTAAAAAAAGTTTTTAAATTTGCGAATTATTTTCAGTATCTTTTGCAATTCTACTAGAAGTTTTTTTTTATACTTTGTTTATATTTTTAGTTTCGAATTTTAAAAATTTCTATTGTTTTAATTATTTCTATCCAATGTTAAAACATTTCTATTTGTAATTTTTATTAATGTTATTGAAGTTCAATATCTTCATGTTAAATTAGCAATGAAAATAAATGTTAACGAACTTAAATCTACATTTTATTTACTGTTATATGTAGACAACTTTCATTTCTTATGATGTTTAATCTGAATTCTTTAATACTTTCGTAAATGTTCTCATGATTAAATTATTAATGTGATTATGAAAATTATTACTGATGATTCACTAAGCTAAATGAAATGTCACTAAATGAAATAAGGTTAGTGGTTAACCTAAGGTAAAATGGATAAACCAACAAAAGTCTCCACACAAATGAAGTTTTATTCAACGCGTTTCGAACACTTTGTGTTCATCATAAGGAAGATAAAGTGTTGGAAACGCGTTGAATAAAACTTCATTTGTGTGGAGACTTTTGTTGGTTTATCCATTTTACCTCAGAATGAGTAAATACCACACAATTACGGATTGCACAACTAATGATTTAGTAGTTAACATAACCTTATCATTCATGATATCATTTCAACAGATTAAGATAACAAAGACCAATGATTTAGGTAAGCAGCATTTGTAAATAACGATTTTTATTTGCCTCCTTAAAGTAGAATTTTGTATAGGATTTATGTTTTGATTTGGCATTGTTCACTATTTCATTCACATTCATAATTGCTCAGGTTAAATACTCCTGTTATTACCTTTATAAATTCAACGTACTTCTTATTTCTTCTCATAATTCCCATATTTTGAAATAAATCTGTTTAGTTAAATACAGGTAAAAATAGTTCTTGTTTTGTATACTTGCGGCACCAGTTGAACGGTGCTTTTGTTATGTGTTTCAGGATCTAAAGAGTTGAATGTTAAAAATATGTGAAAACAAGTAATCACTAAAGGAACCTCTTGTTTTTAAGATCTAAAAAATTATTACTAAAACCTTTGTCAATTATTGTTAAAACCTTTTAACAATTAGAATTGTAAACAATTTTAAGTGCTTTTCATTTTTCTTCTTCGCCTCATTCAATTGGGAGTCCCGGGATTTGTTCATTTTGTCAGTATTCAAAAACTTTAATTCCCGAATACTAATTCGAAGAGTATTATGAAAATACTTGTCAAATTAGTATACAAGCAATAAATTTAACAAGAATATTAAAATACTTGTGAAATTAGTATACAAGGAATAAATTCAACAAGTATTACGAATATTCTTGTCAAATTAGTATACAAGCAACAAATTCAACAAGTATTATAAAATACTTGTCAAATTAGTATACAAGCAACAAATTCAACAAGTATTATGAAAATACTTGTCAAATTAGTATACAAGGAATAAATTCAACAAGTATTATGAAAATACTTGTCAAATTAGTATACAAGCAACAAATTCAACAAGTATTATGAAAATACTTGTCTAATTAGTATCAAGCAATAAATTCAACAAATATTATGAATATACTTGTCAAATTAGTATACAAGCAACAAATTCAACAAGTATTATGAAAATGCTTGTCAAATTAGTATAAAAGTAATAAATTCAACAAGTATTATGAAAATACTTGTCAAATTAGTATAGAAGCAATAAATTCAACAAATATTATGAATATACTTGTCAAATTAGTATACAAGCAATAAATGCAACAAGTATTATGAATATACTTGTCAAATTAGTATAAAAGTAATAAATTCAACAAGTATTATGAAAATACTTGTCAAATTAGTATAGAAGCAACAAATTCAACAAATATTATGAATATACTTGTCAAATTAGTATACAAGCAATAAATTCAACAAGTATTATGAATATACTTGTCAAATTAGTATAAAAGTAATAAATTCAACAAGTAATATGAATATACTTGTCAAATTAGTATACAAGCAACAAATTCAACAAGTATTATGAAAATGCTTGTCAAATTAGTATACAAGCAACAAATTCAACAAGTATTATGGATATACTTGTCAAATTAGTATACAAGCAACAAATTCAACAAGTATTATGAATATACTTGTCAAATTAGTATAAAAGTAATAAATTCAACAAGTAATATGAATATACTTGTCAAATTAGTATACAAGCAACAAATTCAACAAGTATTATGAAAATGCTTGTCAAATTAGTACTCGTATATAAGCAATAAATTCAACAAGTAATATAAAAATACTTGTCAAATTAGTATATAAGCAATAAATTCAACAAGTATTATGAAAATACTGATGAAATTAGTATATCAGCAATAAATTCAACAAATATTATGAAAATACTTGTCAAATTAGTATACAAGTAATAAATTCAACTTCTCAGTTTTTTTTTAAATCAGCTTAACTCTTCCAATGGAGCAGGAACTACATAATAATTTCAGATAGTGGCAAAAATTTTAATATTCTTTAGCCCAGATATCTTCAACCTTTTTTTACATCGCGGCCCTATTTTTGACTCACAAGGTTATTTGCGACCTCTTACTGAGAACAAAAATAAAATTAACGAATAATAAAAGATAGGGCATGTTTTGTGAAAAAACTTTAATGAGATTACTATGCCTGCATATTTTGTTGTAAAAGATCAAATCTTGGTTCTTTTTTAGTGAAAGCAGGTTTCAACAGCATTTCGATATCTTTCAGTTTTGACTTAATAATGTCGAAAAAGCTTTTCATCACAAATATGTGGATGCAAAAGAAGAAACATGCCTAGTTCTGACAACACTGGGTATTTTGTTTTGACACTAATATAGAAAGAGTTTAGTTGTTTTGTTTGAGAAGTCCATTTTAAAGTAGAATCACATGAAAGCTCAACAAACTCCTCATCTTGTACTTTTAATAAAAGATGGCTTACTTTTTCTAGTTCAACTTCAAATGGATTTTAGATCCAGTAAAATTGGTTGACATCCTCCTATTCTGGAATATAATATTTTTTTCTAAATTATCTTCAAGGCTAATTATATGACAATGGTCATATAAGTTGTTTAATTTTATTAAAATTCTAAAACTCATATCATTATCATTGATGAAGTTATTCGTAGAGGATACATCTCTCATTAGAACTGTTTGTTTCATAAGAAATACATTTATACAAAAATTATATCCACATGGAAGGGGAGGGGGGGGGGTTTGAACTTGGAACCGATTAGGGAATTAACAGGTGAAAGCGTTTCAACCTTACGAAAAGGCTTCAAGAATGAATTAATGTTGTTTTAGAGGTATCTAATCACTGTAACTATTAACATCTCTATTTGATAAATTTATTCTAGACACCTTTTAAGATTTATTTATAAGACATTATTTATTTCATTTAGTCCTTTAATTTAAATCATTAGTAGTGCAATCCGAAATTGTGTGGTATTAACTCATTCTGAGGTAAAATAGATAAACAAACAAAAGTCTCCACACAAATGAAGTTTTTTTCAACAACAACGCGTTTTGAACACTTTGTTGTTGTTGCTGAAAAAAAAAACTTTATTTGTGTGGAGACTTTTCTTTGTTTATCCATTTTACCTCATAATCCTTTAATTTATATTCAAATATGAACAATTTGAAACATCTTGAGACCCCCAGTTTCAACTTTATGCGACCCACTGGTAGAAGACCCCCTG
Organism: Hermatobates lingyangjiaoensis; assembly: GCA_026182355.1. Taxonomy (NCBI): domain Eukaryota; kingdom Metazoa; phylum Arthropoda; class Insecta; order Hemiptera; family Hermatobatidae; genus Hermatobates; species Hermatobates lingyangjiaoensis. The sequence goes on from JAPFBL010000073.1 coordinate 207,320, forward strand.
CTGTAGCCAATAGTTTTTAAAAAAATATTTTTATTCATAATCCACAAAATAAACAATGGGGAAGCTCTACTCTGAACCAATTAGAAATCTCACTCTGTTATAAGGATATAAACGTCTTTAATTTCATTTTATACATAAAACAGTATGACCAAATATGTGTTTGCAAACCATATGGAACATAACCATACAAACAGGAACCATACAAACTCATTAGTTATGTAATCCGAAATACAGTATGAGTTTGGTATTTACTCATACTTTTTCTAAACAAAAAGAAGTTTTTTTTTTCTTTTCTTCGAACACAATGTTCGAAACGCGTAGTTTGAATAAAAAAAAAAACTTATTTTTATGTTGAGGCTTTATATTATCCTTACTCCACAATCTTTAAGTAAAAAGTTTAAATTTTAAATCAAAACTAATCCTTTTATATAACTCACACTTATGATTTCTGTTTGAGATGAGGTTTATATCAGTTCTATACTATGTTTCAATGCTCTATAGTTCATAGTTGAGGTATAAAAATCATTCAGGATTCAATTAAATAATTCATAATGAAATAGTGCAATAGAAACAATAAAGAAACACCTTTACTATGAAGGTATAATATCAATTTGGCTATCAAACGTTGTAACCTGTGAAGTCGAATACACAAATATAAAAAGAAAATTTCAATATGAACTCATGAAATCTCAAAATAAGTACATTAAAATCTCAAAGTTGGATCATTTCATGATTACAATAACATTACTTGTAGTAAAGTAAAAAAAAATACTCGAAATTTTATATAAAACAGATTAAACAACCTACCTGGACTTAATATTATAGTAAGTATATAATGCAAATTTCAACCTTTTCTGCATCAATGAAGAAAAGTGCAGGAGGAAGCATCAATATAAGCCGTAAAAAACTGCTTAAACTACGGTGTAGAAGCCGAATTAATATTGTTATAGGTATATTACTTTGACCAGGAATGGGAAATCAGCACCAAAAGAAAACTATCAAGTCTATATATATATATATATATATATGTATTTTTTTCAAACTCGAACCGAATATTTTAGAAAAAAAAACTAGAACTGAAAAATTAATTTAATATAAAAAAAAGAACTAAAAATGAAAAAGAACTAAACATGATAAATATAATTTTTAATAGAAAAAATGAAGTATCAGCGATTAAAATTCTCCAGTAATTTCAATTTATAAATGTTTTACTTATGAATAATGGGTAAAATGAATATATTCTTTCGTGTTAAATCAAAGTAAATAAAAAAATTCGAGTATTTAAAATATTTTGTCCATTAAAGAATAGAAGGAATGTATTTTTTTTTGGCAATTTTCTGTTTATAGTCTATATAGCAAACACAAGTTTATTAAATTATAATTAGTCATTTAGTATCATTAATCAACTGGATATGATAATTAAGAAGTCTAAAACCTACATATATATATACATATTTCACATATATATTATTAACTTGTTAACGCTCTGTAAAAGCAATATTATTTTGATGGAGGCTATTAGTGTTGTAAAAAGGTGTAGTCCCCCCCCCACTAGTAATATTAACCTAAGAAAATTAGTAAAAAATGATGATGAAATTTCAATAAATTACTTTGTTATAATTTATTATTTAATAACATTCCCAAACTTTTAACAACAATAAAAAGTGGAATAGAACTTCGAATAAATATTTAAGCATTTGTTATACACAGTACACGAGAATCTACATTATTAAGAATCAAAAACCCGAAAAATTTAAATTTACAGAAAAAAGAGTGGAATTTGAAATATCAAAATCGAATTTCCCAGCCCTAAATCTAAGTAATATTGAAAAAAAAGACTGAAAAATTTTGAGTGAAGGAACACTCTTCACAAATTAAAAGTGATCTTGTGAGTAAACTTTCATTTTGTAATAAATTTGTGTGTATTATAAATTAAACTTAAAAAAGAAACTCAGTCAGTGATAAAATGCTTAACTACTAAGTCTGGAGTAGAAATAATTGATAAGTGTTTGGAATACATACTCATTTTTTTTTTTCTTTGCCAATTTGGATAACACAAGCCATTACTTTCCTACTAGCCATACGTTGCCATGCTATAGTATGGAAAGGAATATTCTGAAATAGAAGATGGTATTCATTCTTCTGATAACTGAGATGCATGCTAATTATCAAATCTTACTTATCATGATAACTCAATGGAAACGCATTATCTTAAATAATTCTTTTTAGAAGTCTATAAACACTGGAAAATTTAGTAACTTAATATGCTTATTTTGCACTTCAGCTCTCAAAAACAATTTATTTATAATACTAGAACATTTGTGAATATTGATTTTTTTTTCTATGTATAAACCACAACTACAATAAAAAAACAAAATCAGCCTGAAAATGAATCATTTAAGAAAATATTTAGTCTTTATAATGGTACATAACGTAGCGTTCATTATATTAATTCACAAATTAACATGGTATACAAAATTACAAAGAACTTAAAAACAATCCAAAAAGAAATAATTAGAAGAAACTTTCACCAAAACTATAAAATTCCTGATACCTTTCCGTCCCGATATTTTAAAAGAATAAAATTAATTATGTCAAATAGTATAATATAGATAAGAGTTATAAATATGAAAATCCATGCAACTACATTGAGCAAACCAAAGAATAAGACCAATTAAGGATTATTTATTTACATACAAGGGAATAAGAATGATATTGGCATCTGTAACAGGCATTATACAACTTAATTTATGATAACTAAAACTATGGCAATAACTTCCTACAATAAAATTAAAAACACCAGTTTCACCAGTGTTTCCAATTTGCCAGGCTATTTTATAAACTATTTCTTTAATTAATATTACTATGATTACATCGAATGTAGTATATGAGTAATTTATTTAGTCGAAGATAATAAAATTAATTTTATTTTTTAATAGGAATGTAAAACGAAAAAATATTTTCAGGTCTAACATGTTGGCTAAACTGAGAACACTTATTGAGTTGCGATTATCATCTGATGGAACGTACAAGGCCGTCCAGTTCTATTTAAACTGTTCAGTTACTGAGGATCTGTCAGTTGCTGTAGGACGTCAAACTAATTTTGTTTCATTTCAAATTTGTTTTGATTGTCAGACTCCAGTGAGGGCTACAATCTGTAAAGATGGCAGTTAGTCAAGTTCGTCAAAATTTTCACAATGACTCTGAAATTGCAATCAACAAACAGATTAATATGGAATTATATGCCAGTTACGCATATTTGTCAATGGTGAGATAAGTTTTATTTTTTTTTTGGGATTTTCAATTTGATTTATTTGAATAGTAAATGATGTTTTGTTTTATTTTGAGGCGTATCATTTTGATCGGGATGATGTTGCTCTAGAAGGGTTTTCTAAATTCTTCAAAGAATCTTCAGATGAAGAAAGGGAACACGCCATGAAGTTAATGACTTATTTAAATAAAAGAGGTGGTCGAGTCATCCTCGATAATATCAATAAACCTGAGAGGAATGACTGGGGTACTGCAGAGGATGCTGTTGCAGCAGCTTTGAAACTGGAGAAAGATGTTAATGCTGTAAGGAACTTGGACTATTTTGTCTTGTTTAAAATATATTTAATATTTTTTTGAAATACGTTTATAGTGTTATGCATATGAGATAACGTGCGCTTTCTATAACGTGTAATATGAGTCATATTTGCTAGTTAATTTCCCAAGTTGCGCAATATTTTTAAATAGTTAGTGGAATAAAATGCCCGTTATGTATTAATTATTAAGAAGTACACAAAGCTCGAATATTCATTATAAGCAGTGGGAAGTGGTGTTCGTGAAGAAATATCAAATGGGGAACATAATGGACTATATATCAAATTCGTATATTTCCTACATAGTGAAATGATGTAAGCCCCATGGTTTTACTAAATTCTCATTAAATTTAACATCATCCTTTTGAATTTTTGTTAACCTGAGTGACATTGAAAAATCGGAGCTACTGAGCAAATAGATATACAAACAATACAGTTTGCATTAGTTTTGTTTTTAACCTGGGATATAAACTAAACGAATAATTTATATAAAGTATATTATAAGTATACAATATTTGAAATTGTTAAAAGTCGGCGGAACGCTATTGCAGTGCGTATCAAACTTACTTGTTTTGAAGGTTGTTTACCCAGTATCATAACCTTAATAGTTTATCAAAACCTTACCAAGACTTTCTCCTGTTGCCTTGTTGTCTTGTATGTTGCATAGTTTATAATTTTTTTTGTTAATTTCTCTGAGTAAGTTTTTAAAATGCAATGTAATTATTGAGTCTGCTATTCACATTTTTTTTAAGTATATAATGTGAGGTTTTTACTTTTTCTTAACTTTTGAGACGTGGTGTAGATTAATTATACTTTTTTACATCCTTATTATTTCCAAGTTTTTAGATTGCAAATTAATTAATACTTCGAATTAAAGTTATTTTAGTAAAGGCTATTAACACTATACTACATGGGTATTTCGCAAAGAAAAAGATAAAATTCCTTTATTAATATTTCTTATTTGTGAAATAATTACCGCTTGCAGTTGCCAGAATAGATTATTTAATATATAACCTCTTCTCCGTATAAGTTATAATGTTTGAAATTTTGAAACACATGGAATCAGAAAGGGTAAATCTTGTTATAAAGATCCCGGTAACTAAAAGATTACTTTTCATCGATAACCTTTCGAAGGTTTCAGTTACTACAATGTTTTGTTGGATTGCGTCATTCATAGACGTTAAAATAAATAATGTGTTTCAGGATTCAAAAATTAAAGAAAAATGCGTTAATACTGTATTTCTCTACACTTCAATGAATGTTAACAAGAAATCTCGAATCATACAGTGCCTAACGGATTTATGTAATTATAATCCCGGAATTTATAAAAATTCTCACGAGCTTATGCAATCATTTATTATATAGTATTTCCTCCTGATTAGAATAAGGAAAAAAAATTCGAAGTCTGCGTCCAAAAGATTTTATCCAAAGTCGACATGTTTCGAACATTTAGTGTTCATTATCAGGTTACATTTACAATAGAAAATGTGAAACTGAATGTTAAATAGTACATACATATTATTATTAGCACTAAGGTTAGCATGATTTATATTATTAATATGGCAAACCATCATACCTCGTAATATGATCTTGGAGTCGTTGGAGCGCTTTCGGACGTTGTCCATCTTCGATAGCAACTAACCTGCTGAGCATAGTTAAATTAGTCAAATAAACTAACATAAAAACTAAAAAGAGTTACATACTTGCATCAGTAAGTTAATACGAAGTGTTCAAGTCCTGTATGTATGTATGTTAGAGACTTTAACAATCCACATACCTTACTGAGGCAATTGTGTAACTCTTTTTTTATTTATATTTTTATTGTTTTTTTGGACTCAATTTCACATTTTCTATTGTAGACGTACACCAAGTCTTTGAAACGCGTCAACTTTGGATAAAATTTTTTTTTTTGAACACTTAGTGTTTCTTCCTCTCATTCTAATCATCATAAAATTGCATTTGCAACATTGTTTTGTTGACAAAACTTAGATTTATTTATTGTATAGTTCAGTGATTTGATTGCAGAGTGATATTTAAAAACTCAATAAAGTGAATTGTTTTTACATTATTTTCGATGCAATAATAATAGATAAGTATACAAGGAATTGTAGTGTAAAAAAGTTAATGAAATAGTCTCCACATATAGAAATGTAATAATACCTCTATACCTATTGGCGGAATAATGGATGCTTTGCTGGGCAGCGGGTAACTGTGTCTTTCTAAGAACCGCACTCATGGATCTACAACTCTACTCTCCTATTGGTCATCATCATAACGAATTTAATAATATAAACAATGGGTTTCGAACACGTAGAGTTCTTTTTCAGGCGTCAACCACAGACACTCCTCCTTGGTTGATTCCTGAAGAAGAACACTATGTGTTCGAAACGCGTTGTTAATTAATTTTCTATATGTGGAAGCTATTTCATTAGTTTTTTTAGCTTACTATGAGTAAATAGCACATAACTGATTGCACTACTTTAGAATAGATAAGGAATATCTGAACTTCTGGTGAAGGAGGTGCATATCTGGTTGGGATTCCATGATTTTACTGAATGCACTATGTGTTTTAGAGCCTGCTACATCTTCATGGCATCGCTGGTTCACACAATGATGCCAATTTGTGTGATTTCATTGAAAACGAGTACCTGCAGGAGCAGGTGGACTCCATAAAGAAGATTGGTGACTTGTTGACGAATGTTCGCCGTGTTAAAGAAGGTTTGGGCATTTTCGTACTCGACAAGGAACTTAAATCTTCATAAATTTCCACCACCTTTTGACTATACCTCGTGCATCACACTACGTCTCTGTAGGCTGTGCGAATGATCAATTCCTTTTGTTTAACTTTTTTTCTTTTGTCATTTATATTGAACATGTTGAATATCATAATAAAGTCATTAAATGTTTTTTAACTTTGTATAAATAGTTTACGATGCAAAGTATTATTTTATAGTTTATTATTGGTGCAAAATAAAATAAAAAAAAATTGTTGTGTTTAATTATGATTCATCAATCCTATATCTTCAAAAAATTGGCTAGAGTGTACTTTACGAACCCCAGCGTTTTCAGAGACGGACCTTTACACAGAGGTTATAAGGGTTTCCCTACTCTCCAGTAAGGATTTTGGAGTAATTTCTTTTTCTTAAATGGCAACTCATACTTTCAATGTTTCTTTCAATTTAAATTCAATTACTTTCATGGTAATGTTTCTTTCAATATAAGTTTAATTAGTTCTTGCTATATTCTTGGTTTGGGAGAAGACCAAAAAACACTTCTGTGACTCTAATAAATAGACATTATTTACCTCGAATTATCAATTACAACAAAATCCATCCATGGTTACATTTTGAAATTATTAAAAAAATTGTTGGTTGGCCATTGTTGATTTTGTCAACTCTGGGGCTCTTAAATTCCCTCTGTTCCCAAAAAATTATATATTCTTAGACGTTTGAATATTCTATGAATGACTGTTGTTAATTCATGCGCAGTCTGCATTGAAGGTCAGACATCCTATTATTCATGTCGGTATGCACTGATCTGTGTTCAGTTTGTTCCATCATAATACTGTTACAGCCAATCCTAGGTGCCCCCCCCCCCCCCCAAAGTTCACGCCCCCCTGTAGTTTCAGTCCATTCTGTTTTCAATCTTCGCTATATTTTCTTTTTTTATATATCAATTCACGAATTATGAGCTTTATTTTAATAAATAATTAAAAGAATGTTAAATGGATTTCAATTTATTTCGAACATATATAGGTGTGATAAATGTAAGTAAATAGTTTAATTATAAATGTCTTTTTTCATATTATTACTGACCCTTAATATGAAATATAAGAAAAATATCGGCTTTTCATTGGAAGTATACGTTTTCAAGGACCCTTGAATACAGTAAAATAGGTTGTGCCAGTTGGTCAAGTTAGTGTGTGAGGTGAAAATATTTATCAAACCAAAAGTGCTATAGTTTCCAAAAATCAGATCAATGGTAGATTATGTTGCAGTGGCAACTTAATAAATCCGTCCAACTTAATCAGAGGTCTTTAAAAGTCGACACTGAAGGCCAATTTTATACGTGGATTGTACCCTATTCATATTGAAAGATGACTATGCGATTTCATATACATCAGACACACATAAAGAATATATAAATCAGTGCTATAAGGAAACACACATAGGCCGAATATTTGGCACTTTGTGATACCACACAATAAAGATTGATTCTACATTAGGAGTCCTAAATTTTACTTAACTCAAGTGTATTTAGGGTAGGAATCTATAACGAGTTTCTGTCATCGTACAGGTTCGCTATAGACAGCTTAACGCAGCGTTTTTTTCCAAACTGGGAGGCGTGGACTAGTCTAAAGGGAGCCGCGAAAATTAGTCACGGTGAACAATTTTCCAAAGAACTGCTAAAGTTTTCTATGCAAAAAATGATTTTCTTCCTTGGCTGCAATAAAATCCAAATATCAAGCTCGTTTAGCTGTAGAAAAAGAGCTACGAGTAGATATATCGTCACAAACACCAAGATTTGATAAACTTTGTGCTAATAGACAAACACATCCATCTCATAATAATAAAATATCGTTTTCCATTAATTGTATGAATAAATACGTATGAATAATTAGTTTGTAAAAATCTTATAAATTTTATAAGAGTAAAATTGTTTGTGTTCTTATTTTATGAAATCTTCAGGGAGGCGCCAAATGATTAAATATTTTTAAGGGAGGCGTAGTAACATAAAGTTTGGAAACCACTGGCATAATGTCCTCTCTCTGGGATGACGTTCTCATATTTATTCATCTCCCATGTGAATAAATCGAGGGATGGAGTAGGTATTGAACCCAGGACCTGCCAGGCGAGCATGTTGTCATTGGGCTAACCTATCCCCCAGTCATATTTTAGATTGTAAATAAATCGATGGTTTGATTGGATACTGAACCCCAGATCTACTAGTCCATAGTCGAGCACTCTGCCCTACCATTGGGCTAACCTAGTCACAAGTCATGTTTTAGATACATTATCCAAAAAATAGATAGTAAGATTGCCATCAAATATTGCACTTTTTTAGGGGGCACTTTTATGTACCTAGAAAAAATCTTTTTTTTTCTTTAAACATCGGTAAAAATCTGTGTCACTATTATGTTGATTGCTGTAATTCTGTTTGATGTATATGAAAATCGCTATGTTCTGGTCTTTTAGTTCTTTTTTAATATGAATATGTTACAATCCACGTAGGAATTGGCCTTCAGGGTAGAGTTTTAAAGACCTCTTATTAAGTTGGACGGATTTTTTTTTTTAAAAAGTAGTGAAGTATTAAAGATTAACATTAAATATATATATAAATAAACTAGTTTTTATGTATTACTTTATGTAAATAAACAAATATTATATTTTATATTAATGCAACCTCTATTTTATATTAATACGGCTATTAAATCGGACTAGTTCTTCAATGACAGGTGAATATGAGAATATAAACAAATATATAGTAAGTTTACTATAATAAACTTACTTATTCAGAGGCACTCATCCTTAGTTAATGCCTGAGGAAGAACACTACGTGTTCGAAACGCGTTGTTTATATCATTAAAAGTTTTATATGTGGAGACCATTTCATTAGATTTTTACCCTACAATGAGTAAATAACACATAATAACTGATTGCACTACATTATAATAAACTACTATACTATAGTTTATAATGAGTAAAATCTTTATTTATTACCTACGAACGTACGTGGAGGTTAAGTTAGGTTATAAGTGCTAAACAATTAATCAAATACATATTTATATATAATATGTAAAGGACAGTTGTGTGGCGCCTCATGACTTTTGATATATCATTTTTAGTGTCCACCAAAAAAATGTTGTTAAAGAAAATTCAAAAGAAGTAAAATAATTGGTGATTTGGATCAAAGAAACAATGCAGGTTTGCTTTTAGATGGAGATAGACAGAGATCAATTGAATGACGGGATTGTTTCAATAGTGGGTAGAACAATCGAACTGCGATGATGTGTCCTTCTATATCAAATGCGTATTAGTAATTGTAAATTATTTATTTGTTTTCAAGTTTGATTTAAATTGAAAAGTTATATTTACTTCTGTGAAATTACTGAAAATAAAAAAAAAATCGATATTAATATAAATAACAGAAAGGTTTTGCCTGTATATTGATTGCTTAGAACTGACTTATTTCAAGTTATCTTTACTGTTTTATTCATTAGAGAAATCGAATCTTTCTGTCTTTTTTTTGTTTGTCCAAAAACTTCTCACTAGTAAACTCATAAGTCATAGCAAGCTGAAACTTTGACAGTAGATTTGTATATGTCTAACTTACAAGATAAAATTTAAATGGAATGGAAATTCAAAAAATATCTGTATATTTTTTTTAAAATAAATATTTTTATTTCTTTCCTCTAATGTATAAAATGTAAAGAAAACAAGTCAGTAAACTAAAAATAAAAAATCTGGAGTGGCCTACACTCTACTTTACTATAAGTAACTCAATGTCAAATTTCTTGAGTATATAAAACATAACGTATCATTTAAGCATAACATAAATATCTAAATGGGATATAATTATTAGCATTGCATTCGTGAGTTAGTACAGACAGTGATTGAAGGACATATCAATTTATAAGCTTATTTTTGTACATCACAAATAATTTATTATTTGCAAATAATTTCATTAGTATAACTACAGCAGTAATAACATTTTTGAAAAACCAATTTGAACATTTCTTGAAACGAAATATTATCCTACAAGAGAACATGGCTATTGTTCAAATAGCCAGTAGATTTCTTACATCGTTTACTTAACATCCTTCTACATTGAATATTAATGTAAAATTTTCAAATTTAAAACAGTAAAATACCCTTTTTTTCTCTGAAAAACATCTTAAACAGCAAAGAAAATGTTGTTTTAAGGTGATTTGTTAATTAAAGATGTACGATAATTACAGTTATTAATCTCTAAACGAAAGATTTATATTTTGAATTATCTTTTACATTTTTGGTTTTTAACAGAATTATTATACTGGGAATTTTATGGCTTCTTAGTATTTAATAAGATCATTTTCCTTCCCCTTTGTCAAATAACATATATACGATTTTTTTTTAATGAGTGTTATCATTTACCTGCACAATATTATTCCTCTTACATCTCTTATAAGTCAATAATATATTTTCATTTTTCCATTAGAAACATCAATTTTATCTCAGTGGATTCGCTCAAAAAATTTCTAAGTCAATGTAAACAATGTAAAAAAATATAAAAAATTCGACAAGTATAGCAGGTGATCTCTTAGTCTAGGATAAACAAAGAGTTTTTATACCGTTATTGCTCTTTTCCGTAATTGAAACTTCATGATTTTTTTTTTATGAATTGCTAATTTTTTGTTCCATTTTTAGTCAAAATTTCATAATTTTTTAACGAGCCGTTTAGCGTCAAAAAAACATTTTCTGAAAACACAAATCGTAATCTAACGCCCCTTTAGCGAATGTAATTTTAGAAAAAAATATCTCAACTCATTGTCCATATAATGTTCTATTTATAGGCATAGTTTCATTCTTGTCCGTCAAACAGTATGGCTTGTATCGCTCTCACAAGGTTTGAGATTGATTTATAAGTCAAAATTTGTACATTTTATTGAAAAAAAAATATTTCCTGTTGATATAAAATTTTGAATATATTTTTCGTTTGTTCCATTTGTAACCTCAAAGATAATGTCAAAATCTCAAAACTCTAGGGTTATTAGTTTAGGTGAAATAAATGTTTTAAAAAAAACGGTTTTTGGCAAAAAAAGTGACTTTCCCATCATGCATAATTCTTCCCAAACAATAGGGATCTTCGTCTAAATGGGGCCCATTTTTGTGTAAAATATCAACTTGATCCATCAAAGATTCTGGACCGTAGCGTGGTAACAAGCAATGCTAACACACGCACCCACCCACGCACCCACCCACCCACACACACACAGACATCATCGTAAAAACGTCATAAAAGCACTTCTGGGACCTCAAAACATGTAATTCCGTTAAAATCTCGAGATCGAATTTTTTCACGATCACTATACTTTACTTATAGTAAAGTAAAAATAGGGCTGTTCTGAATGGTTAGAGATTAGTTTACCTTTGATTATTATTTTCTTTGATTATTATCCTTTTATTTTTATCTTAAATTATTATTTTTACAACTTTATTCCAATCATCCTTATCATTATTATTATTTAAGTATTTATTATTCATATTCCTGGATTTTATTTTGTTTCAGCTATTTTGCTCTTATTTTCTTCATTATTATCTGTTAAGTTTTTATTATTTTATATTTCCTAATTTTCTTCATTTTCACATTCTATTTCTTAGCTTATTCTTAGTCAATTTTTCTTACCTCACTTGAACCGAGCACGCATGTGACAAACAATGTTGGTCTCCAACCGTCGTTTCACAAGTGCGCTTGGTGTCCCTTTCTCAACTCTCCTGATGACGGTTCAACCGAAAATTAGAGACAGTAAGTCTGCTTGTTCCTTAGTTCTGTGTGCGTGATTCATCGTGAAACGTATATATATATATATATATATATATATATATATATATATATATATGTGCAAAAAATCACATTAAATAAACACGTGATGCAATCAATGAAGTTTAAACCACAATGGAAAAAGGAAAACAATAGAAATAAATGCTTTGAGGGGTTTTGAAAGGTGTCTGAAGGTAACCAGAGAATGGTTAAAACATGTCGCAAATACCACCACCAGGTCAACAGTGCAGAATTCTCCGCCATCAACCAGCCAATCGGCAGAAGAAATGTAAATTCAACAAAAGCAATAACTCGAAGGGGTCTCTATGTGAAGAAGTTGGAGTCGAGTGTCAACATCTTTTAATCAAGAAGGACTGTGCAACCTCTACCCCCATTGACATGAAGACAAAGGCTGCTTTTCCTAGAAGACAAATGAGAGTACAGTGGAACCTCTACATACGAGATTAATTCGTTCCCGGATCGTGCTCGTATCTAGAGCGAATTTTTCCTATAAGAAATAACTGAAAACCAATTAATTTGTTCCCGGCCTCCCAAAATCATTCAAGTTAACCCTAAATAACTATGAACACATCTTCCTGATTACTAAAAACACATTCAAATAGTGACTGAACATAAAAATACAGTAATAAGATAAATAAGATGATATTAACGAAATAAAATACGAGTTTATTATGAGCATTTCCACTTAAAATTAAAGTTAACTTTATGAAAAACTAAATTTTTTTACGGCACTAATTTATGCACTTTTTTCTGCTTTTTTTGCTTTTTAACATTACTGTATCAGTTTTTACTTTTCTTCGCTTTCTTTTGCCCTTTTAGCTGGAATCACAACACTTTCACTTTCTATAGGTCTTTTAGAGAAAAACTTATCCAAGGAGGTTTGTCTCTGCCTCCCTTTCAAAATGTTACGGAAATGTGTAAGGCAAGTGTCATTAAAAAGAGCTGGTGTCATTAAAGTCATTAAAGTGTCATTAAAGTTAAATTAAAATTAAATGACATTAAAATTTAATGACATTAAAATGTCATTAAAAGTCATTAAAGTGTCATTAGCACGACTGGTAGCCACTTTTTCTGGGTGTTTCTTTTCAACGAAAGCAGCAATTTCCTCCCACCTAACGTAACTTGGCCACCTAGCGGAACCATCTGGAAATTCTCGTAACTTGGATTTTCTCTCGTATGTCGAGCAAGATTTTTGCTCGAAAGACCTCTCGTATCTTGATTTTCTCGTAAGTAGAGTAGCTCGTATGTAGAGGTTCTACTGTATCAAGTAAAATAAAATCAATATCCATAGCAGACAATAGAAAAAACCAACACCCAACCACCAAAAAAATCAGAAATAGAAAAAGAACAGGAGTTCACTGCAAAGTGAGGCTCATGTTTTCTGCTAATATTCTTATATCACAGAGGAACTGTGCAACCTCTATACCCATTGACGAAACAACGGAGGCTTCGCTGGGCAGCGGGTAACTGGAGCTTTCTAAGACCCGCACTCATGGACCTACAAACCCTACTCTCCTATTGGTCACCATCGTAACGAATCATATTCCTTTCCCCGGACAACTCACAGAAAACCATATATAAATACAGGTATTTTTAGGTGCCTGATACTGCAGCAAGTAGGTATTGTTGATTGATTTTGATTTCGTTTGCGTTTATCATAATTTGCTCGTTTTAAAAAAAGTGAGTTCTACTTACCCGCGAACTCAATAAGAAGTATGTCTAGAATAAAATGACCACAATATCTAAAGCTGCAAAACGTAAAAGAAACTCCAGATCTAATGGCAGTATGGGCTGTACTGAAAATGATATTTTCTACTATTCTATAATTTCTAATAATATTTTGGATTACCATGTGTTATCTCTGTATTTTTGTAAAATACCAGGTAAAGATGGGCACGTCTACTAGTGAATAATAATTTAACTATTCAGATAAACCAGGTGATGCCGAATAAAACATATATTTCGTTTGCTATGTATTAATCGTTTATCTATATAGTTTATAATTTAAACTAAGAAAATACGTGGTTGTTTGAATTGTTGGAGAATCTTCCTTTTTTCCTGGTTTGGTTGCTGTAAGTCAATGCACCCGTCCACAAAGCTAGCATTAATAAGGCTGCTATAAGCTGGATTTACCCTACACTCCAAAGCCAGTCTCTACAATTGCTGTTATTGAAACATTTAGCAAGCCCTAGTCAAGGGTTATTTGAGAGGTAAGACAAAATGAAAGCACCCGTTACTGCCCATTTCTTTGAGCAGGTGAAAAATTTTAAAAGACCAGATGTATCAAGTGTGTTAATGTGGGAAACATATTATATTGGAAAACAAATCAAAAATTCTTTTTCCGTTATAGTTTTACCAGACTACCTACTTATACATTTGTTTTCGGGACAAACCAAAATTATTATTTTATTAGGATTATTTCTCTGAGTTTCTACATCAGAAGGAAATAACAATTAATTGTATTTCGTATTTAATTTCAAATATTCTTTTATAATAGCCATATGGTTTTTTTTATTAGTGTGGTATATTGAAACAAACAAGGTTAGGTTAGGTTTTAGGGAAGTCCCACAAGGGAACCATACATTGGGCGAATATTGGACCCTTGTGATACCATACATGGGGCGAACATTGGCCCTTTGTGATACCACACATAAGGCGACATTGGCCCCTTGTGATACCATACATAGGGCGAACATTGGCCCCTTGTGATACCACACATAAGGCGACATTGGTCCCTTGTGATACCACACATAGGGCGAACATTGGCCCCTTGTGATACCACACATAGGGCGAACATTGGCCCCTTGTAATACCACACATAGGGCGAACATTGGCCCCTTGTGATACCAAACAAAACAACATTGATTTTACATTAGGAGTCCTAAATTTAAGTAGAGATCTTTAACGAGTACCTGACATAGTACAGGCTCGAGACCGACGGCTCAACATCCTCTCTGGGAGACGACGTATTCAGATTTATTTACCTCCCACGTGAATAAATCGAGGGCCAGAATTCCGTATTGATTATTGAGTCGGCATTGAACCACTGACCTACCAATCCAGAGGCGAGTATATCGCCACTGAGCTAATCTGGCCCCTAATTAGATCAAAGTTCTTTACCAATTTTTCATCAATGAAATAATAGAAAAATTTCTCGTAAATATATATTTTTGTTAATAGAATTTTCCAAAATGAATCTCTGAGTGAATAGTTTATCTAAAAATAACTGTACCTACAAGGTTTAACAAATTGACAAGGTAATTTTTTCATTGTAATGTTACTTTTTTCAGGTGAATGTTAAACTGTAAACAAATAAGTTATACTTAACCTTCTGCAAATTTAAAGTTCATTTCTTTTTAAGAAGGCGTCAATATAATTAAAAAAATAAGTTACTGGGGTTAAGTGTTTGAAAAATCTCATACAAGCATGTACAATGACAGCTTCATATCTGTAGGTGTAGTGCCTCACAGAACCTTATCGATACAGTGATATTCCTTATGAATGTTTATCTCATTTTCACTCATTGTTTATTCAACGTCTTATCTCTTTCCATCCATTGCTAAAGCTCTCTTCGATATCCTTTCAATATATTTACTTATATCTTTTATCCTTTCCATTACTTTTTTTCTGTGTTTTTGATCTATCTTTTAGATATGAAGTTTAAACAACAAGGGAAAAGGAAAACAATAGAAATAAATGATCTGTAATCTTTCTCGATTTATGTTATCAGAGAGCAAACAAAGTAAAAACTGAAAAGCTAGCATAAAAGATTTGCAAAAGGAAGGGAACAATGTTTTATAAATCATTAGTTGTGCAATCCGTAATTGTGTGGTATTTACTCATTCTGAGGTAAAATGGATAAACCAACAAAAGTCTTCACACAAATGAAGTTTTATTCAACGCATTTCGAACACTTTCTGTTCCAGACAACTGAGTTCTTTTCACTGGACCAACCCATCAGTACCACATCCTTGGTGTCTTCCTGATGATGAACACAAAGTGTTCGAAACGCGTTGAATAAAACTTCATTTGTGTGGAGACTTTTGATGGTTTATCCATTTTACCTCACTATGTTTTATGTTACCTTTTTAGTTTTTGCTTTGTTTGCTCTCTGATGACATAAATTTAAAGACTTCAGAGGATTTACAATAATCCCTCACTAGTTCGCGGTTCAGTTTTCGCGGAGTCCTGAAATGTTCAATTAAAAATAAAAAAAAAATATTCAACTGTAATTGCAGTAATAAGTAAAAAAGATACAACTCGTAATGAAAAAGTACAGTAGTTTAGTATTAGAGAAGAAAATATATAGGATTCTTCTTGTACGATCGAGAAAGATATCAAAACAACCAGTGACTTGCTGGGTCAAAATATATTCTACAGTATTAAATTAAAGGCTAATAAAAGCTATTAAAAAGTATTCAATAAAGACGACAAATTAATGAAAAATATTAAAACATAATCAATTGTAAGAAGAAAATAATAAAAATGTCAAAAAATACAAGTTGATATTAATGAAAAAATAAAGATGTTTCTATTGATATGATTGGCTAATTCATATTCGCCCAACTTCCAGTTTACCACGCCACACACACCCTGGTGAATCTACGCGCTACACATTGGGGTATTTGTTCAGAATTATTTCTTTTATGTTTTTCATTTTTATTTATAACACAGTACAGTTTTCAGTAAGGTCAGGATTCTCTCTCTGTTGGAAAGGTCGTTGTTTGAGCTTTAGAGGCTTTCATTAAAGGCGCGTCCATTATTCACGGATTTTCACTTTTCTCGGGTGATTCGGTCCCCATTATCTGCCAACAGTGAGAGATTACTGTATTTCTATTGTTTTCCTTTTTCCTTGTGGTTTAAACTTCATTGATTGTGGTCTTTTAGATGTATAACTATTTTCATGACTATACACAAATGGCTATAAATATATTAATTTTAGAATTGAAACAAAAGATATCGGAAGATACCATTTTCACTTACAATATTTCCAAAGAACAAAAACGAAATATTGTTTACACAAAGAGAATCTGAAATGAACAGGTAAAAGTCGTCAACTAACCTTCCAGGAAATGCAAGATTGACCTGATCTTGAACTCTGACATATTTTCATTTCAAACATGTTTACAACTACTACACATATTGTTTTTCACACTTTTTGTATAAATAGACAAGAAATGACGTACAGAAATTATGCAAAACAAATTAAAATCATATAAAGAGTAGATTTTATTCGAAAAAACAAAATATCAATGGAACAAGATACTGACCAAAATTCTACAAAATTAATATGCACCCAACAATATATATCATTCTGCAATTCAGTTTTCATTTAATTTTTCATATATACTCTCTCCGAAATAGTTTTAAAAATATGTGGTGTAAAAAAATTTTAAAAATTATCATACCTTCGAATTTTAATTTAATAAATTTTATATTAAAATGTATATATTATTAACCTTTATAACCTGTATATAAGGTTAAATTTTATATTCTTAAATAGTCGGTATATTCGTAGTCAATTAAATATGTGTACCTAATTTCAATTAAATATGTGTACCTAATTTCAATTAAATATGTGTACCTAATTTCAATTAAATACATACTTCAAAATTTAGAAAGTACGTAATTTAAAATTTAGGTATATTAATATTCACGAAAAGATTTATTAAGTGTGAACAACTTGACTAAATATTTAGGCAAAATATTATAGTTATTATAATCAATAATAACGGATAAATTTAAATTAAAATTGATTAATAAAGAATACATTCCGCTGATGATATGATAGTTTTTTCGTATAAATAGTTTAGAAAGGGAATTCTTCACTTCCAAAATTACTTGACAACTCGTACTATTATTAAATTCAGTATGGATCAGGGGTTCATAATACCTGACATCACACAGGCTCGGGGCCGACGACTTTAACATCCTCTCCGATGGACAACATACTGAGATTTATTATCCTCCCGCGTGAATAAATCAAGGGCCAATGCACTTATTGAACCCTAGATCTATCTGCCTAGAGGCGAGCAAGTGTGCCATCAGGAGAACTTAGCCCCTAAAATGAACTTTTGAAATATTTTTATAAAATATAAAGTTATTTTTTTCTTTGTTTGTCTTAAAATAAAGATTGAATTTAACTTTTAGTTACATTTTAATTATTGTTTACCCTTGCAAAGTTGATGATGGGCTTGCTTCTGAACTCTTGTACTTTTTTGTTCTGATTTACAGTGGAACCTCTACATACGAGCTACTCTACTTACGAGAAACTCGAGGTCTTTCGAGCAAAAATCTTGCTCTACATACGGGAGAAAATCCAAGTTACGAGAATTTCCAGATGCTCCCGCTAAATGGGAGTTGGCTAAATGGGAGGAAATTGCTGCTTTCGTTGAAAAGAAACACCCAGAAAAAGTGGCTACTAGTCGTGCAGCTCTTTTTAATGACACTTGCCTTACACATTTCCGTAACATTTTGAAAGGGAGGCAGAGACAAACCTCTTTGGATAAGTTTTTCTTCAAAAGACCTATAGAAAGTGAAAGTGTTGTGATTCCAGCTAAAAGGGCAAAAGAAAGCGAAGAAAAGTAAAACCTGATACAGTAATGTTAAAAAGCAGAAAAAAGTGCATAAATAAATTAGTGCCGTAAAAAAATTTAGTCTTTCATAAAGTTAACTTTAATTTTAAGTGGAAGTGCTCATAATAAACTCGCATTTTATTTCGTTAATATCATCTTATTTATCTTATTACTGTATTTTTATGTTCAGTCACTATTTGAATGTGTTTTTAGTAATCAGGAAGATGTGTTCATAGTTATTTAGGGTTAACTTGAATGATTTTGGGAGGCCGGGAACAAATTAATTGGTTTTCAGTTATTTCTTATGGGAAAAATTCGCTCTAGATAAGAGAAATTCTAGATACGAGCACGATCCGGGAACGAATTAATCTCGTATGTAGAGGTTCCACTGTATTATGAAGAAACCAGTATTATTTGGGAGCATAATAAAATGGGTTTTCATGTAGTCAATAGTTTTTGAAATACAGCGTGTTTATTGTGACATGAGCTTTGTAACTCTCTCTGTAATTCACTACTTTCCCCTGTGTTTTACACTTCTCAGTCATGAGTGTTGAGTTCACTTCATGTTCGACCGGTAGTTCTTGTCGAGGTCATATAAGAAGACTTTCTTGGAAGTCATTATAATGCAGATTCTAGTCAGCATTTCAATTTCTTCACTTTGAATTCTTATTAAATCAAAAAAAAAAAAAAATAGCTTTAGTTTTAAAATATATTTTTATCTACAGAAGACGTAACCTTATACGTCTAGCTTTCTTGTAATAATATAGGACATTTAATTCCCATACTAAATAACATAAAATAATATTTTTATGTTTTATTTATTATTTTATATACAATTATATTTATTATTATTTTTTAGTTGGGTTTTTGACTCTGACGAAGACCGCTTGTTACGGTTGAAAGATCATAGTCTTGTTTTCCCATTTTCTTATTGTGGTTTGATCATTGATTGTTATTTCACGTTTTTATGTGAAATCTTTATATATATATATATATATTCACTGATAAAACGAAATACGATCCAAACTGGACACAATACGAGTTCGAGATTAACAAAGAGCAACACACAAAGTAGGGAAACACACTTAAAGACTCAAATTTTCGGGTAATCCGTCTTCAGGAGAAAAGAGAATGGGAGACCAAGCACGTTGTAGACGCAACGGCAAGTAACCACACTGTATACTTGTATACATACAGTATACATACTGTATACTTGAAATATAGAGGTATGGAAGTATTGCGTTCATGATGGTATTCTAATGCTGAGTTTTCATCGGATATACATGATTTGAGATCCCTGGAGTCTGACAAAATAAGTTCCGTAAATTGAACTAGTATGTGTATTCACACATACTAGTGTGTGTATACACATAATGTAGTGTGTGAATACAAACTCAGTTTGAGTTGTGTTTTCCCAACGGGTAGTATTGTATTAAATGAGGACGTAGGAGAGCATGTAGTATTGTTTAAACCGATCTCCTAGCGGGCGATACCGTCAATCGTTTACCGGCTTTTTGTTTGATCGTAGACTCTACATTGGGAGTCCTAAATCAAGTGGATTTCAAGTAGGGATCTTTAACGAGTACCTGACATCGTACAGGCTCGGGACCGACGGATTAAAGTCCTCTCCGAGGGACTTTAGCTCCGTTTTAAAGCTTTAGCTACTATTGAAGTAAAACATGGGACTTTAGGTTGCTTAATTATAATAACATCTTTTAGATTTCTAATATTATATGAAACAAAGTTTTTATAGAATTTTGTTTTTTAAGTCTTCCCCAAAAATTTCCTCTTGTTTCAGAGATAACCACTCCAGGGAATAACAGGTCATTATTCTCGAGGTGCATGCAATATTTTATAACCAGAAAATGCTTTATAATAATAATTTATTTAGTGATAATTAATATAAAAAAAATTAATAATAATTCTTAATGAAATAAAATAAAGATTTACGAAAGCTCTATAAAAGTATGTAAACAGTGTAGAATAATTAACAATACAGCTGGGATTTAAAAATCAGGCCTGCCACCCTAACTCTTCCTGTTCTCATTACTCTTCATATCTTAAAATCCATATCGACAAAATAATTATGTTGCACAACCTGTATTATATCCCTTCAGTTCAGAGTGTTGATAACCTTCATAAATAATGTTTCACAATCCTTCATATTGAAAGTGTAGTTTTAGTTGTAAACTAAATGAATTATTCAAAACATTCTGCCTTTTGCAAGGACCAATGCAAGTAGGTTGAAGGTAGATACCAGCAGGTATCAGGGTGACTAAGCCGAGGGGTCAACGGAACTCAAGGACACTCTGAACCTCAGAAAAATAACACACAATGCCAAACTGTTACCAATATCTTCAAAATGTGTCCACTTACAAGGTATTACCAAGATTGTCATAACAACTACCAAAAAGGTATCAGGGTGACGAAGCCGAGGGGTCAACGGAACTCAAGGACACTCTGAACCTCAGAAAAGTAACACACAATGACAAACTGTTACCAATATCTTCAAAATGTGTCCACTTACAAGGTATTACCAAGATTGTCATAACAACTACCAAAAAGGTATCAGGGTGACTAAGCCGAGGAGTCAACGGAACTCAAGGACACTCTGAACTTCATAAAAATGGTATACATAGACAATTTGTTAACCACTTCTTCAAAATGTGTCCACTTACAAGGTATTACCATAAGATTACCATAACAATGATCAAAAGTTATTGTAATCTGAATCGTATAGCCAGAGTCATTGTAACTCAAGGTCACTGTGAACCTTGAAACTTCATTAAAAAAAAACCATAATAAAAAAGTGACACACAGACAAACTGTTACCAACTGCTTCAAAATATGCCCAATTACGATATCCAGGATATAACCGAACGAAAAATTAAATTACCCCATAATAGTATTTTTTTTTGGAAAAAACTTCATTGACTGACAGCTGTGTACCAAATGTAAAAAAAAATAGCAGATAAAAGCAGCATGAATTCACTTGGACACTATTCCTTTCATCTTCTGAAACTATCTCAAAGTCAACATGAATTACCAATAAAATTTCATAAATATTAATGAAGTCTTGTGGAAATGCATAGGAAACTGAAGGCAGTCGTATAGATATTATATATAAATATGCAGAAAAATCACAATAAATAAACACGTGATGCAATCAATGAAGTTTAAACCCAGTTAAAAAACCAACTGACTCTGTGGGTAAGAAATCCACAGTTTTTTATTGTGGTTTGATCATTGATTGTTATTTCACGTGTTTAATGTGAAATCTTGTTATATATATACTAAATATAAGAAACGGTCCAGAAGGACTATAAAACTTTAAATTACACAAAGCACGACACAGAAAAAAAGAACACTTACAGAGTACAATATTTCGAACTGTTGTTCGTCATCAGGAGTAGACTAGAAGAGAAGACGAACAACAGTTCGAAATATTGTATTCTGTAAGTGTTCTTTTTATTCTTTTTTCTGTGTCGTGCTTTGTGTAATTTAAAGTTATATATATATAGTTCACAAAGGAAAGAGAAAAACAGATAAAAACACACAAAAAAGACTCACAACGATATTTCGACATTCGTCGTCATCGGGCAGAAGTAGTCCCTTAGAGTAGCAGAAGCCAACTCATATAATAATATATATATATATATATATATATATATATATATATATATATATATATATTTACATACAGATTTATAAAAGTATACATAGGATTAACTACGCTTCAATTGTCCACTATATAGACTTATTTTAAAAGACATACGTTGTTATGATGAAGTAAATAAAAGTACTGCATCATCTCTCACCAGGTTTTTTTTTTGTTATAGTATTCATTATTTTGCATTTAATATATGTATACATGTTTATTACTGTTTGTTTTGCATCAAGTTACACAATAGCTTATTCTTTGCATTCATGATAGCTTATTTAAAAACAATCAACAGACATGATTCATTGTTTTATTAAAAAAAAACAATGATTAGGCATATTGGTTTTAAAAAAAAAAATTATTGAGGAATAGTTGAAATCATTAAATATAAATAGTCAAATATTACTTTAATTATCTGTAAGAAATATTAAAGTAGTTTTGCTGAAACTAGCAGACGACCGACCGTGTCTGGAAAAGAAATGATTCAAGGTCGCATTACACTGACTGATTCCGTCTGCAATTGCAAGGTCTGTTTCGCGGTCCCTGCCTCGTAGTGTATAATTCAAAACAATCCTTCGACAACCTCCATCGTAAAAACACTCTACTCAAGGCACCTAACTAAAATTCCATCAAGTTCAAAATTAATTAATCGAAGTTAAACAAGATAATAAAATATTATTTTCAGATCTATAGTTTAATCAAAATGAAAACTATCTTAATTATGTACTAAAGTTTTACAATTCCGAAACGATAAGATTTTTATTTTGAAATTACAAATAATTAATGATATTTTAAATTTCTTTCATTGATATTAACAAAAATAGCAAAAATTAATTCATTAACTGTGCAATCTGTTATAGTGTGGTATTTACACATGTTAGGAAAAGTATTAAGTCTTCACACAAAAAAGTTCATTACAAGAAACTAAACAATGCGTTTCGAACACCCCAGCAGAGCAGATGTAACATGAAGAAGAACACACAAGTGTTCGAAAAGCGTAATAATCGTTTCTTGTAATAATCTTTTTTGTGTGGAGACTTAATACTTTTCCTAAAATGAGCAAAAATTAATAATTACACGGAGAATTAAAAATGGTTTTTTTATAGTATAGATCGACGATAGACAACATTGCATCAAATAATTCACTTTATTGCATGAACCAAATGAACGAGTAATATTCGTTAAAATTGTCGAAATGAATTACGTATATGCTAATCAAACAAAACTGTACAATTCACAAACATATCCACGAATATTAGTAGACTTTCTCAAAAATTATTTTTTTGATAAAGGAAAAAAATAAGGAAGATTGTTTTATATTTATTTTGAGATGCTTGAGATTATGTCTCAATAATTTGGTTATAACTTTTTTTCCTGGATAACTTGGGTACTTCAGTTTGTTTACTATAAAAACCGAATTATCGTGATCTTTGACATGACAGTTCATTCTCTAATCTCACACAGTTTGGAGTGTAAGATAACAATCCCACTTGTAAACAATCATCAAGGCTGTTATTAATACTCTCAGGATCTGAGTTTTCAATCTTTAATATCCCCAAAGAAAAATAATTATCTCCATCCAGAAAAATATATGGAAACAAAACTTTTGAAGACTCTCTTTATATAAAAACATGCTTTTATGATCAACTAAAGTCAATTAAACTTTAATCATACAAAATGATTTTCATGTGATATTATTTTCAAAATAATAACTTTTTTCAATTTTTTTACATTTCTTGAAGGACATGTGTTAGAAATTTAGCAGCTCCAGTGATGCTTGCTAATATGGTAAAGCGATTTATAAGAATGTGAGTTCAACAATGATATCAATTGCCGGAACTATTTTGAACAATTCAGGTTTTTTAAGATCACTAAAGAAATATTCATGTAAGGATACAATTGTTGTTGTTGTTTCACTGTTTAGTTTTCTTCACAATTAGATAGTGTTCCCAAAAGAGAATTTAAAAAAATAATTATTTCTCAAAAACTAAGGGAATTTTAACCAATACTAAATTCAGTTAATCTATAAGCAATCCAACATAATATTAAACAGAATTGAAATACTTAACATTTGGAGAATACCATAAATAAATGTTAGGCAAGCCTTATAACATTACGTGATAAAGTTAAGATACTACTGGCAATGAAATAAAAAAATAAAAATAACTGGAAAGATATTCCCAATAGCAGAAAGAAGTTCAATATGGGAGGGTCGTAAAACCTTCTGCAAGTTTATCTTCTACAGTGTTGCCACATTGATCATTACAACATATGTTAGTCTCCAGCGTTTTCGCCCTGCTGATAAGAAAATCATCTAATGTGAACTGAAAACTCATCATTATTGCTGTATTCAATTAAAATATGTTGTGATTTCATGTGTGATATTTTTGTTTCATAAAGATTCATTTTAGACTAATTGGATTGTTTTAAAGGGTAAATGTGTACATTTTCTTAAATATACATCCTATTATTAGTTTGTTATTGAATAAATCAAAAAAATATGCTATGAGCTGTAATATTATATTTTGGAGTACTTTTATTCAATTGAATATCATCGTATACCTTATTAATGTTGTCGTACAACAATTTAGTTGAATTAATTTGTTAACCAATTTTAGAACGACAAATTTTGTAAAAATTCGAAAGTAAAGCAGATTTTTTTCTTTTTTTGAGTAGTTATTTACTTAATTTTCAGAGAAGGTATAATAACAGTATGTAAATCCACATTAACATTTACGGTAAGAGGAAAGAGAAAAACACCTTAAAAATTTAATGCTTCTTGCAAATAACATACTTGTTTTAATCATTTAAAAACATGATGAAATAGGTTTTTGAGACTACCACTGAATTCAGAGATTATGAATTCGTGGCTTTTATTTACCCTGGATTGTTCTGTGTAGGATTTGAAGCTTCATACTCTCAAACTGTAGAAGATGAAATCTATCAGTTCTCAGACTGTACTATATTAGGCACCTATGATCCCCCCTCTAAGTAAACATGATTATGACTATTTTTTTAGGACTTCAGTTTGTTATAAACTAATCTGATTCTTTGGACTCAAAAAGGTTTAAACTTTTCTTGGCTGACTTTTCATGAATCTTATCAGATGTATATGATTCTTTCTACACAATTTACAAAACTTTGATTGCAGTTATATAAATAAGAAAAAAAATCCAGGACTACGTTTTATAAATATAGTAGTAGTAGTAGTAGTTTTTATATAATATTCTAACATCTATTCAATATAACCTTATTTAATAGATGTTCACGCTAATGCGTAGTGCGTTCCTATCGGTCATTCACCTCGAGCTACAAAGAGAATTTCAAACTTTTCAATTCAACTTTGTTCTAAATCATCTCCTTTTATTTAAATGTAGTTTTCAGAAATGAAAAGAAAATATCAAAAACTCTACAAGTCTAGCAGGCGATCCCTCAGTCTAGGATAAACAAACTGTTTTAGCTTTATTACACTTTGCCGTAATTGAAATTTCATGATTTTTTTTTTATAAATTGCAAATTTTTTGTTCCATTTTTGGTCAAATTTTCATGATTTTTTAATGAGCCGTTTAGCGTCAAAAAAACATTTTCTGAAAACAGAAATCCTACTTTAACGCCCCTTTGGTGAATGTAATTTTGAAAACAATTATTTTAAATCATTCTCAATATAATGTTCTATTTTTAAGCATAGTTTCATTTGAATCTGTCCAACGGTATGGCTTGTATCACTCTCACAAGCTTTGAGATTGAATTATAAGTAAAAATTTTTACATTTTATTGAAAAAAAAAATTTCCCGTTGTTTTGAAATCCTGAATATATTTTTCGTTTATTTCATTTGTAACTTCAAAGATAATGCCAAAATTTCCAAAACTCTAGAGTTAGCAGTTTAGGAGAAAAAAATGTTTTCTAAAAACCGATTTTTGGCAAAAAAAAGTGACTTTCCCGTCATGCATAATTCTTCCCAAACAATAGGAATCATCTACTATAGGGTCTATTTTTGTGTAAAATATCAACTTGATTCATCAAAGATTCTGGACCATAGCGTGGTAACAAGCAATGCTAACACACTCACACACACACACAGACATCATCGGAAAAACATCACAAAACAACTTTTGGGACCTCGAAACATATAATTCCGTCAAAATCTCGAGATCGAATTTTTTCTTGATCACTATACTTTACTTATAGAAAAGCAACAAGTTCATTAACCAGTACATTGTTACTTATCTGACAGAATAGTTACCTAAATAAATATTATTATTGCCATTTCCATATTAAACTTTGCTTATTAAAAAATACGACATACATTTTAAAACTGTGAAAATATAATCAGGTCAGGTTAGAAATAATAATATAGGTATATCACTGATAGTCTGAAGCGTAGACTCGGGTAAGTAGTACAACTGAGTAACTAACTACCTGCGTCATAATGATAAACAAAATCAATTCCAGACTAAATTCTCATCTTGGATGCAGCTTTAAAATTCAATTTAATGTAAATTTATTCATTTGTTCCATTGCAAATTTGCATTTTACATAGTTAAGAAGAAATTTATTTCTTTAAAACAGCCGACAAGCCAAACGTGAACAGTTTATAAAATTACTGATTTTCAAGAAGAATATACAGATAATAATTAAGGTTTTATCATGGATGAAATAACGCGTAGTTTTTGTAAAATATTCCCTCAATTGCGCGTAAAATAGTTTTTTCCTAATTTTTAAATATTTCTATTAAAATATTGTAAAAATATATTTTTTTTAAATATACATTACAATAAGATTAAATAAAATTAAAAACTTAAATTGTTTGAGAACACGCAGTACAATAAAGAAATAGATATTTAATAAATGAATTAGTTTATGAAGTGTCCACTAGATAGCAGTTGATTCAATTTTCTCACCACTATATTTTTATAAGCCCAGATATGAAGAAATAAATTATTTATTTAATTATTTATAAAGGATATATCATTTTTGTAAATTTTAAAAATGTTTAATGATCATGAGTTAACTAAAGATGTATATTTTAGGCGCAGTATATCACTGATTGTTTGGTGGAATCTTCAATGTGATTAATTCAAAAGGAGTATAAGTTTCGAAAACCCGAAAAAATGGCGGATCCTTCTGGTTCTCGGGATATGATGATTGGGATTGTCACACTATGATTTGTGAGGCCTGCTTACCAATCAATTAAATGTTACGACTAAAAGTAGCAGGTGTAACCCTTCTGATCCCTATATGAAAAATGATCAAATAGGAATTACTTGTGAGTGTCGCGAAGGTTCATCATATTACGGGTTACATCAATCAGAGTGCGCTTACAGTCCACAAGTCTGAATAAAATTAGGGCGATGTACATTGCACCCTAATGGACCAAATACGATTTGGCTAATAAATGTAATTGGTTATATGGTACCATTTAATGCTTCCAATAATTAAAACTAACACTATAATGTGATATTAAATGATAACCTTCAGTAACACAGAGAGTATTAATAATATTTTTATATTAATAATATAATACACTATTTTTCTTTTTTTATCAAGGTTTGGTCTAGCTTCAATAATACACCTTTAAGCCGACGTTTCGTCTATATTTGTAGACATCTTCAGGGTTACATCATTACAGAATTTTAATTACAATAACATGAAAAGTATTATATTACATTATTTAATTAATATACATAATTACCTTGGTATTTTTCTATTGTGAAGAATCAACTACATAACGGTTTTTGTACAACACAGCTAGTGTACTGCCTTAGTGACAGTTTTTCGAACCTTCTAATTTTCAAAGGTAATTATGTATATTAATTAAAGAATGTAATATAATTACTTTTCATGTTATTGTAATTAAAATTCTGTACTGATGTAGCCCTGAAGATGTCTACAAATATAGACGAAACGTCGGCTTAAAAGTGTTGTATTATTGAAGCTAGACCAAACCTCGATAAAAAAGAAAAATAGTGTTAAATATAAGTGGTCGAGATAATAAAAACATTCAATAATATAATATGTAGCCATACTATTAACTATGTTGGAGTACGTACGTCTAAAACAGTATATTTTATTGTTGTAGGGTAAAAATCTAATGAAATGGTCTCCACATATAAAAACTTTTAATGATATAAACAACGCGTTTCGAACACGTAGTGTTCTTCCTCAGGCATTAACTAAAAAACACTACGTGTTCGAAACGCGTTGTTTATATCATTAAAAATGTTTATATGTGGAGACCATTTCATTAGATTTTACCCTACAATGAGTAAATACCACATAATAACTGATTGCACTACATTAGAATATTTTATTGTGTAGTGTGACGCAGAAACACCAGAGGTTGGGCTGATCAAGTTGTTCGAAGCAATGTTTACATTTTACATGAAACAAAAACATATTGATTGTAATGCTTTTCTTTGCAAACCACACAGTTTTACCATAACAGTTTTGTTGTCATGACCTTGAAAACAAATTTAATTTAGTTTGGCAACCCTGCAGGATGAACTATTACCGTTTAGTCCAACTGAATAAGGACTTATTTTTACATTATGCTACTAAATAATGAATATAATATATTTCTGAAAAAATAAACAAAATTTTCAATGCCAACTATGATGAAGCTTCTGACTAATAAACTAGTATTGGTGAAAAGAAATAATTATTTCTTTAATGTTTCTAGATATAGTTTTATGTATAAATGTAACGAACGAGCCATATGCAGCTCTCTGAAGGATTATTTGTGGCTCTCAATAAATGTACTCTAGTTCCCTTCTCATTTTTGTGCTATTATATTTTAGATTATTATGGTTATGTATGAATTTTTGCATAACTTTTAAATACGTTTTTAACTGCGGCTCGTGAAACATTTCAAATTTTGAAAATTGGCTTGGACTCTGGAGGAGCTTGGCTAGCCCTGATATAAACATTTAGTAACCGAATTCTATTTGACCCTAATGCATTATATCGACTATATATTTATGCTTCTAACTGGTAAAATATAGATTTTGATTAAAGTAACCTGTAGAATGTGAGCCTCGAAAAGTTAATAGTTTTAAACGGATGTTTATGCTAGTTATTTACTCTTTATATATTTTATAAATATTGAATTTTAATTAACAAGTGTTATAAACAGTGGTTAGAAATCATTTCTGTGGCGGTCGTAAGATTTGCAGCCATTGATAATCCGATATCTTTCAAAATTCCAGAAGGTCTGGAAGTTCAAAATGCTTGTTACCTCGGGACCAGTGCTTGCTACTGGTAGTTAATCGGACCCCATTAGGGCGTCATTGTGTGGAGTCTTTAGTAGCTAAGTGAACGACTCATGGAGAGAGATTACAAATCTCTTGTTGGCTAAACGCCACCTGTATGTGCTAGTTATGAGAGCCTTTAAGGTCTTTCGTGTACTGGAACATACATGGGCTCGAAGGGGGGGTGGTATCTAAACGTCTTCACTCTGAGATCCAGTCATTAATCCGAGCCTCTACCAGGCAAGTACCAGTTGTCAAATCCAATCAGCTGAGTTCAAGGCCTGTTCCCACTGGTAAAGGTTTGGGGCTCTAGCTCCCCGGTATGCTAAGTGGGCATCTGCCCGAGAAGTTACTGCTTCTCACACAGCGACCACAAGGGTCTACCCAACTTGGATGAGAACCAACAGCCACTACGAGTCCAACCTCAGATGGCGGGATGGAGAGAAAACCCTCCATGGGCCCCCGCCCCCCGTAGTACAAACTTATTTTAAATTTCGGATAAAACTCCGGACCAAAGGTCCTACTGAACCTGCTCAGCTACAGGTAAGGTCAGCGTCTTTTTTTGCACCTGGTTCAAAGAACCTGTGGATATAAAGCCAATACAGCTATTGGTAAAGCTGCATGGCTCCACTAGGTGCATCAAAGAAGTACAAACAGAATTTGAATTTCATCGATACCTGATTATGATTGCATTTCATTTTATATTATCTAATTATAAATTACCGATTGTAATTAATATTGTAATATTAATACTCTATGATTAAGAATAATGCAACATTCCATAAGCATATCCACTTTGAAAGACATACTGAACATAAAGATGGATATAGTTACCGAGGATAAAAATAGACGTAGCAAACTGTAGAAACATCAATGGGACTGGTTTTTCTCAGCGTCATAAAAATAGAATCTAAAACATTTCCTCGTGCAAGTGAAACTTTGTAAAGGAGTTTAATCTACACTGAATCCCTGATTAATACTATTTCAGTATTAGGTTAGGTTGAAGTGGCAGTCCCAGAAGAGAACACACACAGCTAAACATTGACCCTTTGTCATACCATATAAAGAACATTCAATATTTGGATTCCTAAATTTTGCCTAATTCAAGAGTAACTGATATCGTACAGGCTCGGGGCCGACGGCTTAACGTCCTCTCTGTGGGAACGTATGTACTCAGATTTTTACACCACCAGCGTAAATAAATCGAGGGTCAGAGTGGGTATTGAACCCCGGATCTACCAGTCCAGAGGCGAGCATGTTGCCATTGGGCTGCCCTGGTCCCCTTATTTCAGTATTATATGGTAGCATTGGGACTGTCTGAGCATGCGTCAGCTATAAACGACGATACCATGAAAAAAACGAAGCAATGATGAAACAAAACATCCACTATCAAATATTACAAAATCTCAATTTGAATCTAAAATAATACTTTTTCCAAGAACACTGAAAAAACATTAATTCTGTAATACTTTATTTATTTTGTTGTCATTTCAAATAAACAACAAAACAAAGAGTAATGTAACTAATCAAAAAACCAGAGTGGCCTACACTCAACTTTACTATAAGTAAACATAATATACTTCTTGGGTATATAATATATAATGTCCTATTTAAGCATAATATAAGTGTCTAAATCGGAGATGTTTATTAGTCTTCATTCCTGGAGGTAGTACAGATAGTCATTCATCCAATTTCAACACATATATGCTTATTTTTGTATATCACACCACTGATGCATGTAATATCATTAGTATACGTACAGCAGTAATAACATTTTTGAAAAGCGAAAGTGTAGATTTCGTGCTACGAATTAATCTCTTACAGTAGAACAGGGCTAGTGAATCTGTTACATAGTTTACCTGACCTCCTTCTACATTGAATATTTAAGACAAAGTTTCCAAATTAAAACTTAAAAATATTTCTGTTTTGTCTGAAAAATGTCAAAAACATTTAAGGAAAAATGTCGTTTTAAGATAATTTTTAATTTAAGAAGTAGGATAATTTCATTGATTATTTTTCAAAGAATGTTTTTAATTTTGAATTATATTTCACGTTTTAGGTCTTTCATAAAATTACTAGCTGATCTACCCGGCGCTGGCTTGGAAACAATTTAATTCCAACTCTAATAATAAATTATATCTAATGAAAACAATATAACTTTTCTATAGTTTCGTTAGACTTAACTTTTTTTTCACACAAAGAAAATTAATACCGATTTTAAATTATAGATTACGCAAAAAAGATATAATAAGATAGCATTGATTATAAATTGCACACATTATTTAATATGTTTGGTAGTTGATAGATTAGATTAAACAAATAATAAAAAGAATATTTTTCGTCGAACAATACAACAAATGTTGGAAGAAGAAGTCTTAGCTTTAATTACTTGTTAAATATGATGACACGTTATTTTAACCCCATAAATCATTTCAATTAGGAGACAGTTAGTTGATGGGACCAAACCATATCACATTACTTTTCAGTCAATAATTTCAATTTGAAGATTTCACACAGTTTTAAATGTTTAATTAAAATTACATCAGTAAATAAAATTGTCTCTTGAAGGTTTGAATAAGAATATTTTGATGAAATATTCGTCAAATTTATGAAGAAGCGTTGTGTGAAAAGTGTCGGTTCAGTGCTAAATGTTAAATTGTACCTACATTTTTCATCATATTATGTTAAAAGTTACTATGTTAAGAATTGTGTTTATAAACACAAATACATACAGTGATTAAGTTTTATATATGTACATTTTGATTTGACTATTTCTTAATTTTTTATGCTGTATATATTACTTTATAAGTTTTACTGATTTAGACATAGATCTGATCATAAACATCTTCTAGTTAGATATCATCGATATATAATAACTTATCTTTTTGCTTATATGGAGTAGGGCCGGATACTAATTACTAATAATTTATTAATAATTACATATTTTAAACAAACTAATTAATCAATCAGAAATAAATAAGCGAGCCTTAAATCTATTAAACTTTAACAATACATACTTTAGCCAAAAGATTTGAATTATGGTTCAAATACTATCATTAATATTCGTAATACTATATGCATACTTAAAGTTAATAAGTTATTATTTAACGCATAACTTTCTTTAATGCTTAAAGCAAGTTAAGCCAATTAGATAAGAAAAGTTAATGCTAAACTATTGCTTTGTTAAAGTTGAGAAGAAACGTACATAAAATTACAATAATTGTTTTTAATATCAATCTGAAAACAATAATAAAATTTCTGGTACCTGGTTGTTTCCAATTGAACAAAGTATGTGAAATTCTTAGAAGTTGGTTATTCATAAGCAATAAATAACCTTTCTGCGGCCGCCATTACCAATTAAAGTTAAAATGTAAACAAACAGGTTATACAGCAAACCTTATTTATTATGATATTTTTGGGATATCAGTTCGGCAGCACCTGAACCACAACTCTGATTTTAAAAAAATATTACATAAACCATAAAATTACATAAATTATTATTTACCTAATAATTTCCCAAATTTTCACGGCGATGTATGGTTTTGAATCTATCGAGTGCAGACAGACACACATTCCTTTATATATATACATAAAAGTCCCTTGTTCCTACACATTAAAGACAAAAATCACTTAATTAATTGGGAAGAAGCAAAGGAGTTGGTATTTATGTCATGAAAGAAGAAGAAATATTGTTGAAAGCGCCCTCATAAAAGGCTTTTCTAAGAGCTTAGTCAACACTAGTCCAGGCCTTTTTAAATTAGATGAATTTCTAATTGAAGGAATCGTTAAACAAATCAAGACTATTTCGACTGTAATAGGGAAAAAAACTGTCAATAATGCCAATCTTAATCCAACTTTAAATCAAAATTCATAACCTGCCTACAACTTGTATTCCCTTGCTCTCTGACGACGTGAAAACGAAAGGCCTCAGAGCGACTATCTTCATTCATTTGTGGTGAGGTACCTGAATATATATATAGATAAAGTCCTATTTAAGCATGAAACAAATGACTAAATCGGAGATGTTTATTAGTCTGTTAGTTTATTAGATGTTTATTCCTGGAGGCAGTACATGTAGTCATTCATCCACTTATCAATATATGTATATATTTATATAAATTCAAACAAGGGGTTCTTGAGGATTTTGATCATAAAACTACAACTCCTGATTATAAGCCGACGTTTCGCCAAAAGTTGTTTGGCATTTTCAAGGCTAAAAAACAATTTTTAACGACATAAGTAAAGCAAGGTAAATACATCACCGGACACCACCCAACATAAAACAAACAACACAAACAAAAATTTTGTAACAAGAGAACCATAAAGGATCATAAAATACCTAGTGTTATTATTATTATTATTTAAAAACCGACATTTGTTGTTTAAACCTAATTATTGGTTATTAATTATTCAAAATATCAAAAACCCCGATTTTCAAACAGCAAAACAACACACACAGTAACAAAAACAGAAAATTACAAAACAATGAAAAAAAGAGAGTAAAAAATTAAAAGAAATTAAGAGAGAAAAACAAAAAAGCTTACAAACATTATTACAAACAACTTTTGGCGAAACGTCGGCTTGTAATCAGGAGTTGTAGTTTTATAACCAAAATCCTCAAGAACCCCTTGTGTGAATTTGAAATATAAGTAGTTGAGAAGCTATAACATATATAATATATATAAAAAGATTTCACATAAAAACGTGAAATAACAATCAATGATCAAACCACAATAAGAAAATGGGAAAGCAAGACTAAGATTTTTGAACCGTAACAAGCGGTCTTCGTTAGAGTCAAAAACCCAACTTGGGTTTAGTCAGTTGGGTTTTTGACTCTGACGAAGATCGCTTGTTACGGTTGAAAGATCTTAGTCTTGTTTTCCCATTTTCTTATTGTGGTTTGATCATTGATATATATATATAAATATATGCTTATTTTTGTATTTCACACCACTGATGCATATAATACTATAAGTATACGTACAGCAGTTATTACATTTTTGAAAAGCGAAGGTGTAGATTTCGTGTTACGAAATAATCTCTTACAGTAGAACATGGCTAGTAATATAGTTTACCTGACCTCCTTCTACATTGAATATTTAAGAAAAATTTTCCAATTTAAAACTTGAAAATATTTCTGTTTTGTCTGAAAAATGTCGTTTTAAGATAATTTTTAATTTAGGAAGTAGGATAATTTCATCGATTATTTTTCAAAGAATGTTTTCAATTTAGAATTATGTTTCACATTTTAGGTCTTTTATGAAATTATTATACTGGGAATTTTATGGTATTGCTAGTGGTTTTTAAAAAATCACTTTTCTTTCCGTTTCTCAAAAATCATAAAAATCCAATTTACTCTAAGCGAGTGTTATCTTTTTCCTGCATATTGTATTCTGTTATAGGGTTACTCTAAATATATATTGAGAAAAAATATATTTGTACTCAGCCAGTTTTGCATACTCAAATCAAATTCAAAGCCGGCTATTCAGAATAATTTAAAACTTTTATAACTGAAAGCTTGAAATTCATGAAAATATATATGAATTATTAGACTAGTATAGTAAAAAAAACAACTGGATATTTGTCAACAACATAATAAGAAGAAGTCCATTCATTACACTTCAATATTACCTAAAGTTAATATTGGTCTCACAAAAGAATTTACATCTGATATTTAGTTTTGTTCAAGGGTGCAACATATAGATCGACTAGAGCATTTTATCAGACAAACCATCATACCATGGAAAGCATCAGAAATTATATGTTTAATTGGCGTTGATTTTTCACTTCTATGAATTTTATTCTTTTGCATCTAATATAAATCAGGAAACATGTTTTTTTATCAAAGCTCTAAACATCATTTTTATTTCAAGTCAATCCACTCAACCAATTTCTAAGTCAATGTAAATAAATGTAAACCAAAACAAGTATAGCACGTAAATCATTAGTTCAGGATCAATATTCAGTTTTTATATCTTTATCGCTCTTTGCCGTATATGAAATTTCATCAATTTTTTTTATTTAATATTGTTAATTGTTTTGCAAAATTTCATTGTTTTTGGCAAAACAGCCCCTTTGATTAAAGTAATTTTAAAACAATTATTTCAACTGATCCTTCACATAAAGTTCTATTTATAGGTATAGTTTCATTTTAAAACGTCAAACGGTATGGGTTGTATTGCTCTCAGAAGCTTTCACATTGAATTATAAATAAAAATGTTTACATGTTATTGAAAAAAAAAAAAAATTACCTGTTGTTTTAAAAATCTGAGAATATATTTAGTTCATTGCTTTGGTAGGTTTAAAAATAATACGAACATTTTAAGACTAGAATTAGTAGCTTAGGAAAAAAAATTGTTGTCTAAACAGGTTTATGGTAAAAAAAAGTGAATTTTCCCATCATGCATAATTGCTCCCAAACTAGACAACACATCTAGGCTATGAGGCCTAATTTCATCGATTATTTTTCAAAGAATGTTTTCAATTTAGAATTATGTTTCACATTTTAGGTCTTTTAGACCTATTTATGAAATTATTATACTGGGAATTTTATGGCAAGCTAGTGTTTTTTAAAAAATCACTTTTCTTTCCGTTTCTCAAAAATCATAAAAATCCAATTTACTCTGAGCGAGTGTTGTCTTTTTATGTAAAATATCGATTTGGATTTGATCAATCAAAGATTCTAGACCGTGCCGTTTCCACAAACTTTGGATACATACCCACCCATCATCGAAAAAATTTCATAAAACGACTTCTGAGATGTAAAAACCTCAAAAGATGTACGAGTAATTCAGTCAAAATCTCGAGATTTTTTTCACGATCACTATATTTTACTTATCGTAAAGTAAAAAAGGGTATGTAACAATAAATGCTACAAAATAATACAATTTTGTTTTGCTCCTGTTTTTGCAGTTGTTTAAATGATAAGACAAACTCGATCAGCGATAGATTACTCAGACGGCCCACATTAAATGGGATCACTACTGAAATGCAGTTATAATGATAACGTGACATTCAAGGTGCTTCATATTTCCAGTGATTTAGGCAACATTTAGACTGCGTTCAAACCCTTTACTGTTTTTTTTTTATTGTTTAAACCAAAGATTCCCAAAGTGGGTTCCGCAAAAAAACATTTAGAGAAATATTTTTCGAATTTATTTTTTTAGTGGGTATGAATTTATTCTGTGTTTCATGTGAATCATGAAACCGAATAATACTTATACACATAAGTAGAAGTGGCCAAAATTTTATTCATATTTAGGATGGATGAATCAGTAGTCAGTTTTTGGAGCTATCTGATTCCGGAATTTTTTTTTATTGTAAAAATAGCACGTCACACATTGCCGCCACTTCCCACTACCTAATTATGTAAAACCTCATTTTCCTTTTATACTGCCATAAAAACTAAATCCCAAAGTTGACTTAATGCTGGGTCTGACTTGTGAATCAAACTTTCAACCATAAAACCAAAAATGATTACAAAATAAACTTTGTGTTAAAGTTGCTAATAATTCTGTTTCATATGTTTATGTACTTGTGGAAGATATGAAAATTAAAATCTTTTAGTTTTGAATTTTTCTTCGAAAAATACGCATTGCAGTAATATTACCTTTTCATTGTTTTTAAACATACATACTATTTATAAAAAAATATGAAAATATTTATATTATGATTGTATAAAATCATTAGAATCTGGGGTTCCTGGGAAAGTTACTGAAGCACGCGTCGAAAAAAGTTTGAAAAACTCTGATTTAAACCGATCCCCTAGCGGGTGATAACGACAGCCATTTACCGGCTTTTGGTTTGATCAGTGATTCTACATTGGGAATCCTACATTTACCCTAATTCAAGGGCATTCGAGTGGGGATCTTTAACGAATACCTGACATCGTAAAGGCTCGGGACCGACGGCTTAAAGTCCTCTCTGAGGGACGACATATTCAGATTTATTTCACTTCCCGCGTGAATAAATCGAGGGCACCAGGTGGGGATCGAACCCCAGACTACCAGGGCCTGAGGCGAGTAGGTTAACCATTGAGCTACCCTCCCCCCACCCACTTTACCTCTTATTCAATAATGTATTGTTAACAACTTGGAATAGTCTAACTCTCACTGATGCTGAAAACACAAATAAAACAGTAAAACGCAATTCCTAAATATAACAAATTAACTTAAGAGCGCAAAAAACACATTTTTATAAACATCTATATTTTTTAAATATGCTATTACAATTCACTTATCCTATTTTTTTTTTTACAAAATATCAATATGTCTTGTTACACAACAAAACCATGTAATAAATAATTCCGTTTTTCTTTCCTATTACTTAAAGCTCTACACTGAATAAAAATACAATAACTTGGTTAACTTAGTGGACGGAAAATTTAGGCCATAAATGTGATATGACAACACCCAAATAAGTTGAATAGATAACACAAGTTTTTTTTTTTTATTATGAAGTTAACAACATTATGAAAACTTGATTCCTTTTTATTTACATAGAAAAGCATAATTATGCATTATTGATGTTTTGGTTTTCATATTATAATATTACTGGTTATTAAATGCTTAATAATGCATAGAATAGCATAATTATGCATTAACGGTGTTTTGGGTTTCATATTATAATATTGCTAGTTATTACATGCTTAATAATGCATAGAATAGCATAATTATGCATTATTGATGTTTTGGTTTTCATATTATAATATTACTGGTTATTAAATGCATAATAATGCATAGAATAGCATAATTATGCATTAACGATGTTTTGGGTTTCATATTATAATATTGCTAGTTATTACATGCTTAATTATGCATAGAATAGCTAATTATGCATTATTGATGTTTTGGGTTTGATATTATATTACTTGTTATTACATGCTTAAATATTACAGTTTGTTATAGTTATATTTTTGTTGCCACTTATATGATGAAACAGAACTGCATTTTAGTTGGTTTTTTTTTGTGTTATGTAAATCATTATAAACTGATGTTATTCAAGAAGCCAAACTCATAAATAAACGGAGTATAATTGAATCAAAGAATCCTATATTTTGATTAAATAATAAAACAATCAACTAAACTGTAATGGATATAATTCATTTTTCAAAACAAATAACTAATACTGAACTTAAAATATAAAAAATAATCCTTTTTACAAAAATAATTTTATTTATAATATTACCAAAAAAAGAAAGAAAAAAAAACAGTATGGTAACAACAAAGCCCGATCATTTGAGCAAACTAAAAAAAAAAATCGAATATTTCAATTTTATCGATTCGTTTAATCAATATAAATATTTTTATCAAAGGAGACAAAAATTTTTGAAAAATATTTCATGTATAACTATGGCACTTAAATGTATTGAATTTTATGACCCAATTCCTCCATTACTTTAAAACAAAACAAAAAAATGTAACAAGATGAAGAGAAGAGAAATATCACAGTTATGTTACACGACTCCTGGCTATCAGCAGTGTTTTGTAAACATGGTGTATGGCACTGTGTAATCTCAATGCTTACAAACACATACTGGGGCAGATGTACTTAAAGGAGTACTTTTACAAACTTGTTGTTATTGATTTATTAAGAGTGTCAATGGAAGCTGATTTCTGCTGGGTTTTGATTTCTTCTCTTAGATTAAGAAGGACCCATCGAATGTCTCTGTTTTGTGGTTGGATTAGGATTAGGGCTTCTTGTACATCTTTTAGTGCCCCATCGTAATTTCTAAAAAAAAAAAAAAAGAAAAAAAGGTAACGTTTCAGCATAATAATATAATATCACTAAAGAGAAACAACGGCAAAGACCAGTCATTTGAGCAAATTAAACGAAATTCATACATACTGTAATAATTCCAGTCCATGTATTCTCGTTAACTCATAGGCATATTAATGGTGTTCACAAAAACTTATCCATTTTTTTTTTAGAATCTATTCAATGTTGCTGGTTGAAATGAATTTCAAATAACAATCGTTCAAAGTTGCAGTAAGGTTTATAGTAAACAATCAACCACACATACCTACAATATCCTGAGGAATGTTACAGTCAATCATCAATACATGCGTATTATTATTACCACTGAGGTTAGTATGATTTATATTATTAATATGGCAAACCGTCATACCTCGTATGATGATCTTAGAGTCGTTGGAGAACTTTTCTAACCTACTTAGAAGATTAGTTGCGATTGAAGATGGACAACGTCCGAAAGCGCTCCAACAACTCCAACATCATCGTATGAGGTAATGTGGTGGTGTAATGTGTAATGTGGTTTGCCACATTAATAATATAAATCAATAATCAATGTCACATATCTCACTTTGAATACTAATAGTATTATCGGAGTTCATTGATCAAAAGTAGGTTCTTTTTGTTGTTTCCTTATAGTAAAAACTGTTTAAGAAAAATATATTTAAATATATGAATGTCTATTTTAAGTAAATGTCAAATAAAAATCAAGCATTTTACACAAAATTTAAACTGTATACAAAATAAATGAAACATTTTACAAATACAAAATGTTCTGAGAAATTAATTTTTTTAAATGATTTTTGTAACCAAGTGAACCATTGGTTCCTTGTTTAGTTTTCCAACGCCCACACTTATAAGGCTTTCACCTTTTGGTGCTGTTCTAGGGGGTGGGAATTGTGGTTCATTTATTATTTGCCACATGTTTTACTAATGAACGAGTCCTTTTACCTGTTGATTCTACATTGGGAGTCCAAAATTTTGTCTAACTCAAGTTTATTTAGATAGAGTAGGGATCTTTAACGAGTACCTGACATCGTACAGGCTCGGGGGGATCGAACCCTGGACCTACCAGTTCAGAGGCAAGTACGTTCACCATTAAGCTAACCTAACCCCAAATTTCCACCCCTATACCAATGGTTGCTGCCAACAGAGTAAAGTTAACATAGCCCTCACCCCCATAAGATACAGAATTTATAATAAATATAACATCTAATGAGCAAGGAAACTGTTAAACCGCTAAGTGATTTACTTTTTTTAAAAATTTGCTAACATCTGTGGTTACACACAAGCATGCATAGAAATGTCCTAATGATTTTATTTTTTGAATATTTACTCCTGCCCAGTGGTTTTACTTGGCAGTGCAAATACTGTACTGTACTGAACACTACCTGCTCGCCAAACCAAAATTATTTGGTTTCCCACTTCAGAGAATGTATTCCGCTCTTTTCTTTTGATCATATACTTCAATAACAAGTAAATGTATTTAAAATATACAATTTTTAAAGGTTATAGCTTCATTAGGATCAATTGATGCTAAAACTATACTGAATCCACAAAGTAGCAACTCACATAACAGTGTTATTAAAGTCCACCTTATATCAAATGACAAAATCTAAAACACTAACATTAGGGAGTTACGAGATTCAAACTCAAAAATCTCTGAAGTCGAAAAAAATAATACTGTCATCTGAGTCACTTTAAATCTCCCATTCATTAACATTTATTCAAAAAGCAACTTATATGATGGTATAGTATCACTTGTAGGGTTAAAAATATTAACGAAATAGTCTACACATATAGAAGTTTAATATAAACAACGCATTTCGAACACGTAAAGTTCTTCTTCAAGCATAAAACCAAGGATGAGTGTCTATGGTACAACAGTTGTACCACAACTCATCCTGGGTTTATACTTGAAGAAGAACACTACGTGTTCGAAACGCGTTGTTTATTTTATGAAATTTCTATATGTGGAGAATATTTCGTTAACTTTTTTACCCTACAATGAGTAAATACCATATAATAATTGATTGCACTACCTTAGAATAGTATCACTTGTTTTGATGGGAATTATAATTTTGAAGTTTCTTTTTTTATAACGTACCTAAGGTCCATTTTCGCCTTGGCTCTGGCGTAAAAGGCTTCATAGCAGTCAGGCTTGATTTTAATCACTTCTGTCGCCAGCTCTGCAGCTTCTTCAGGCTCCTGTAATCAAATCAAATTATTCATTTTAAAATTAATCCATGACTTCATTAGATTATAGCCTAATCACTCTATATCATGTACCCACATTTCATGGACGAGTACTTCTTATAAATGCAGCTTATATATGTAAAGATTTCACATAAACACGTGAAATAACAATCAATGATCAAACTACAATATGAAATGAGAAAACAAGACTAAGATCTTTCAACAGTAACAAGCGGTCTTCGTCAGAGTCAATAACCGAACTGAAACACTAGATGCAGAAAGGTTTTTTACTCTTTCTTACTGTACTCCTTTGTTTCCCCAAACATTTGTCCTTTCTTGCACTTTCACCCTTCTAAAATACCACTCTTCCCTCCCACTCTTCTCAACCCCTCCCAGATGTTTTCTGCATCTGGTGTTTCAGTTCGGTTTTTGACTCTGACGAAGACCGCTTGTTACGGTTGAAAGATCTTAGTCTTGTTTTCCTATTTCATATTGTGGTTTGGTCATTGATATATATATATACCAGATAAAAGAAAGTCGATCTAGCAGAACAGATTACACTAAAAATAAACTGTGACACATAGAAAGAAACATAACAAAGAGTCACTTTTCAATATTTCGACCGTTATGGCGGTCGTCCTGGGGAGAAGAAGTGAATTGACGGTGGGACGAGAATCAACTCAATTCATTCAATTGTTAATTCACTTCTTCTTCTGAGGACAAACACCATAAGAGTCAAAATATTGAAAAGTGACTCTTTGTTATGTTTGTTTCTATGCGTCAGTTTATTTTTAGTACTGTTTATATATATGTATAGTGGAACCTCTTATTACCAGATTTCCCTCTTACGAAAGGTCTTTCAGAAAAAAAAGTACTTCACCTTACGAACTTTGTTTCACCATACGAAAGGCCAAATTATCAAAGAAACTTACCTCAGGCGATACCAGTTAAAAGAAGTGAACAATGAAATGCAAAAAAAAATATAAAACTATAAAGAAAAAAAGTGATGAAAGTTCTGAAACTAAAAAAAATATAAATAAAAGTTCTAAAAATTATAAAAAAAAGTTAAAAAAAATTCGTGTCAAGAGGTATGAACTGTATACATGTTTTGTTAAGATTAATGACAATTTGAGTTTCTCACATTTTCTACTCACAGTTTCAATTTTTTTTAAATATATTGTTTAAACCGATCTCCTAGCGGGTGATAACGTCAGCTGTTTACCGGCTATTTGTCTGATCGGTGATTCTACAGATTCTACATTGGGAGTCCGAACATTTACCTACCTCAAGTGGATTTCGAGTAGGGATCTTTAACGAGTACCTGACGTTGCACAGGCTCGGGACCGACAGATTAACGTCCTCTCTGTGGGACGTCGTACTCAGATTTATTCACTTTCCGCGTGAATAAATCGAGGGGCCAGGTGGGGATCGAACCCCTGACTACCAGCCCAGAGGCGAGTACGTTAACCACTGAGCTAACCTGGCCCCTATGTTTCCACCTTACTCAAATACGATCTCCATACAATAGCAACAAAATAATAT
Source organism: Hermatobates lingyangjiaoensis (assembly GCA_026182355.1). Lineage (NCBI taxonomy): Eukaryota > Metazoa > Arthropoda > Insecta > Hemiptera > Hermatobatidae > Hermatobates > Hermatobates lingyangjiaoensis. Next base: position 250,414 of record JAPFBL010000073.1, read on the forward strand.
ATAACAATATATACATAATATACAGGAACAAGATATACAAGTTCATAAATTTTTTTATCTGTATACACCAACATGTTTCGGTCTCTGTCGACCATTTTCAAGGATTCATTATTTAAAACACGACAAACATACAATTTTTAAAATTTTACAATACTAAAAAAAATGACTTGTTAATTAATTAATGACTTACATTCATTTTGCGCCTACAGCGTGAATAGTTAAGCAGGAAATTCAGCTTGAGTTGCCTAAAAACAGGCTCGAGAGACATGAACTCTTGGCTGGGAAACTTGGCTAAGGCGTACTTATACCTGCAACAACAACAGACTTCTTTACTAACAAATATTTACTAATACGAGGGTTGATTTACTAATACTAACCATGCCTTGATCAAACAAAAATTACTTGCGTTTTACTGTATATATTATTTAGCTTACCATAAACTAATCAAATGAAATATTTAATAAACATATGTTACTAATTTTCTTTCATTTATTTAGTTATACATTTTGTTAGTACCATGGATCTTTTTTAACGAACACATTGTTCTAATAAACCTCTCCTGTTGTAATTAATGCTATTTTCAACATTTTAAAATATCATTCGCATATATCATGTAAGGCGGAATTATATCATATACTGCGGAATATTGGTGGTTAACTATTTTTCTGTTCTCACACACATGTCTAAAATGTCTTAGCATTGATTACTAGATTATATTAACTCCTAAGTTATGGATTTATTATTATTATTATTAATATATATTATGATAGTTCACAGAAGGGGTTCTTGAGGATTTTGGTCATAAACATACAACTCCTGATTATATGCTGAACGGAATACCAACCAACAGAAAACAAACCAAAGAAAAAAAATCAGTAACAAGAGAACCACAAAAGGATCACAATCCTTTTGTGGTTCTCTTGTTACTGAATTTTTTTATTTGGTTTGTTTTCTGTTGGTTGGTATTCCGTGGATGTATTTGTCTTGCTTTACTTATGTCGTTAATAAATTGTTTTTTAGCTTTGTAAATGCTAAACAATTTTTGGCGAAACGCCGGCATATAATCAGGAGTTGAATGTTTATGACCAAAATCCTCAAGAACCCCTTCTGTGAACTTGAAATATCAGCGGTCCAGAAGCTATATCAATATATTATGATATATATTAATTATTATACTATTTAAAAGGTTATCTTATAGCGGGGTTAAAAGTAATTTCTCACTATAAGTACATATAGCTGTAGATAAGAAAACTCAAGTCTCAAAACAAAAGATTTTATTCAACGTCAACGCGTTTCAAACACTTACGGATCATCGTCAGGTTACACTTACAATATAAAATATTAATAGGAAATGTTAAAAAATTACAGAAAAACAACTAAAATACACTCAAGAATCGGTTGAGCGGGCTAAAAGAAGGGAATACTGGTCCAATATTGCCGATTATCTGAAGTTTCTCACACGCCACTTTTCAACTTTTCCACCAACTCAAGCTTCTGTGATACTGTTAAGTTGACTGTTTTCCGCTTTTCTACAGTGTTTATAGGTTCCACGGTTAACAAAAAAAAAGGATGAATATTTTCACAAACAATAAACAAAACAGGGTCAAAAAACACGAATCAAACAGCTACACGTGTTCCGGCACAGCTGTATGTAAACTTAGCTACAGATTTTGTCCTTTGCTTCTAAAATTCGTTAAATCGAGGCATAAATGTATGAACTAAAACGAGTTAAATACTTGCCTGAGTAAGGTGATATGTTTCTTTCCCTTATTTCATTCATGAGTATATACTACAAAATGAGTTCGTGACATACTGTCAATATTATAGAAATTTACGCCATACTTAAAATAATTATTGAAAATAAATAAAACAAAGTTTTGTTATTAAACTTATTTATAAACTGATTATCAATGGGAGATATATTCACCTTTAAATCACACATAACAAGAATTCACAATAAACACTTCAAACCAAAATCAACTACAGCATGAAATGAGAAAGAGACTAAGATCTTTCAACCGTAGAAGGCGATCTTGGCCAAATGTTGAGATTTGACTCTTACGAAGGCAGCTTGTTTCATCTGAAAGATTTTAGTGTTTTTTCTGATTTCTTACTGTGGTTTGGACGTTGATTTGAATCATACGTAAAAAAAAACCCTGAAAAGGATAGATGTCAGTAAGAACATACCTGTGGGCAGCTTCTTCGAGCCTGGACTTTCGATACAAGACATTTCCATCTTCTAATAACTTGTTAAGAAGAGCCAGTCTAAAACAAAATACAGAAATAATGAGTGATTTTATTATATATTTTTTGAATGAAACGGGTAATAACAAGGAATAAAACTATTTATAAAGGCCTAGCAGACCTGGCATCATACGAATAAACTATAAAGCGGGGTTGGGCAACCTCTGGCACGCGTGCCAAACTTGGCACGCCGATGACTTGTTTCTGGCACGCAAGAGCACAGATTACCCTTAGCACAGACAAAAAAAAAAAAAAACTACTTTCCTTGGGGTATAAACTTTCATGCCATGACAGTATATGTACGTCCTGGTGGTGAAGAGGTTTAAGCTCTAAGAAGCTAAAGAGGTCTCAAGAAAAAGAAGTTGATCTTGTTGCCATAGTTACCTTCTTTTTTTTAAAAGGTTAAATAATTTTTTTTCTGTTTTTTTGTTATACTATGTTTTACTGCACTGAGGTAATTTATTATTTTTTCGTTTAAAAAGTTCTTAAGAGATACCAAATATGTTCTAAAATAAAAAATGACTGCCACGTGGAAAAAATTTGTGTCAGAGACTTGGCTGATTTTGGCACGCGCTCTCAAAAAGGTTGCCCACCCTTGGTATAGAGCAGCGGTTCTTAACCTGTGTTCGATCGAACCCTAGGGGTTCGAAGAGTTGGTCTCAGGGGTTCGGCGGAGCCTCCGCCAAGGAGGTCAACAGCAGAAGTCACACTGATTTGCACGTATGTAATTTGTTGTCATTTAATGTATTGTGTTGGTTTTGTTCTTTGAACTAGATAATATTAATGCACGGTTCATTTTTTGGAACATAAAAAAACATACGCCTATGACTTGAATTTGAAAAAAAATCATATTTTATTTTTCACTAAAGAAGGGTTCGATGAATGCGCTTATGAAACTGGTGGGGTTCGGTACCCCCAAAAGGTTAAGAACCTCTGGTATAGAGGTTGAAACAACAACCATTGAATTGTTTGGTGGTGCCTTTGAGTTCTAGGGACAGGGTTTCACAACCATTGAATTGTTTGGTGGTGCCTTTTGAGTTCTAGGGACAGGGTTTCACAACCATTGGCACACAATGCTGCTTTAGGGCCACTTACACAGAGGAGAAAACTGAATTTATAATCTATATATTAATAAGATTATAAAATACTATATAAAAATAGATATAAAAGATTTATTCTAACAATTACTATTAATTAACTCAAAGTTCTTCATTTTACCAATGGAATGTAAATTATCATATATATGATGAACCATTGTCGGATCATACAATAAAAAAAAAGGAATATAAAACTGCTAAGTAAGAATGCCTGCCTCTCTGACAGGTGAATGGTTAATGTGAACATGCCGAGCACAAAAGTTACACTTTTAAAGTTTTATCAGATTTGAAACCTCAGATGCTGCTAGAGCAAAAAATGTTTTATATAAAGGCTGTAGAAATATAAAACTATTACTGTTAATTACCTTAAACTTCTTTATTTTACTGATGGCATATAAATGATCAGATCATATATATATATGATCAAACCACAATAAGAAATAGGAAAACAAGACTAAGATCTTTCAACCGTAACAAGCGATCTTCGTCGATCTTCAGTTGAAAGATCTAAGTCTTGTTTTCCCATTTTATTGTGGTTTGATCATTGATTGTTAATTTCACGTGTTTTTGTGAAATTTATATATATATATTGTAAACAGGAAAACGATCCAAAAGGACAACAAACATTTCACGATGAATCACAAACACAGAGCTAAGGAGCAAACACACTTACTGTCTCTAATTTTCGGTTGAACCGTCATCAGGAGAGTTGAGATAGGGACAACAAGCGCACTTGTGAAGCGACGTTTGGAGACCAAACCAACTATCAAATCGGGATTTGGTCAAATTTTCCAGGTTCAAAAATCAAACTCTCATTGCCAATGTTTCGGTGTTATTTTAAAACCTTTTTTATAGGCAGAAGTAAGAATTTTTTGACTAAGATATTGAAATTTACATTATTCAAAGGAACAACAATCTTAACCGGACAAAATCTATAAAGTCTAGTCGAAGGTTTTGTCCGGTTATGATTGTTGTTCTTTTAAATAATGTAAATTTCATTTTCTTAGTCAAAAAATTCTTACTTCTGCCTATTTAAAAATGGTTTTAAAATAAAACCGAAACGTCGGCAATGAGAGTTTAATTTTTGAACCTAGAAAATTTGACCGAATCCCGATTAGATAACACACCTATTCTATCAAACAGTCGATATACATATTATTGAATCCGTTATATATATATAAATCATTCTCAGATCTTATAGTAAGAGAGAGTAACATACAACTTATGGGCAAGAATTCTGATCATGACTGCCAGTGAATGCTAAAATGTCAAGCAGAACTTACAATTTTGAAGTTTAATGAGATTTGAAACATTAGCTGATGGTGCAGTAAAGAAATGATTCGTATAAAAGTTGCAGAAAGAAAATTACAATAGACTACGTGTTCTCACATTTTTTCTAGTAATTTTTTTTTTAAAAATATATGCATATCAATTTATATTGATATTACTTTTCAACAAAACTGGGCAACGATTAAAAATTTAAATCGCGATTAATCTTACCTTTAATCGTAATTTTTTGTTTGAACTATTGTCCTATATCAGCGAAAATTTTAAAAGTTAGTTTGGTTTCCAATAAAAAAAATCACTTATTTAAACACAGAAACAGTTAAAACTTAAAGGCTACAAAGAAAAATTAAGTGAAAATACCAGAAAATATTTAGTCGTAAAACCCTAACGTTGTTAAAGCAATGCTAATCCTTTTTTTTTTGTATAGGCGTCACATTGAACGTTTTTGGATAGTTTATTTTTAATTTTTATGTTTATATTAGTTATTAAAGTTACACTTCATGACAGAATAACTAAATCTATCGTTTTAAATGATTTGGTCACGTTCGATCCACTTACTGTAACCTTATGTACAATTTTCCGTAAAATCACCATACCCCTACATTGGACATATGCACGAAGAAATACAAAATATTTTATTACTTATTCGAAATAGACTAGTGTCTATTTCTAATATGTTATAAAGAAAAAGAAAATGACATTCTAGCAGTGAAAACTGCTTTGATATCTGTCCAGTTGTCTCTGAGATAATAGCAGTTGAAAATCCAGCAAAATTAGCAAATCCCCGTGTATTTGTGGGTTTTTTTTTTTACAATATTTATGATGTGCGTCAGCGGACTGAAACTGTTAACAAAAGATATTGAATTTGGGATATCATCAGTCAAACTGTTGCAGAGTCCAGTCTAGCCGAATCTTAGGGTCCTTCTGTCAGTACCAGTAGTAGTTAATATATTATGGGTCTACTGCACTTTGCCTGTAGGCTACTTTTAGTCTATATTAATTTATTATATTATGTGCGTGATTGAATGGTTTATCAACCCTGATTCAAATCAACTGAGTTACGATTAAACAATTAATCATATAAAAATGAACACGTTAATTGTTTTAATTAACGTAATTAATTCCCAGTTCTAACTTTTATTAATAGCATATCAGAAAAAGTATGGTTTATATATTGCTAAGGGTGTCTTGTGTTTGCGATGTATTTGGTAAAGCGTACATGATGTCCGGCTTGCCCTGTGCCATGGCCCACGTGGTGGGGCCAAGCTTGGCTCCCCTCTTCAGAAGGCTCTGCACAATAGCCAAGTTCTTGTAGGAGATGGCTCGGTCCAGAGGTCGGAGTCCTTTAATGTCGACGTGTTCAAGCATGGCTCCTCTTTCCAATAGTAACTGAAAAATCACAGACGATTATTATCACTGAAACACTTACTGCAAAACTCACCATTTTAAAAAAAAATATTATTAACATATTAAAAAAGAAAAGATAATTATTGCAAATCAAAGGAGCAACTTCGTCAATGTATAGACTGTATGATGTCGATATCATTAATTATGAAGTCACTATTAATCAAACCTTACAGATCATTTTACCATGCAAAGGACATGAAATATACTTGTTAACTTTCCTATCGCGCTCTTGCTCTCTCTCTCTCTCTCATATATATATATATATATATATATATTTATTTACTCTTCTTTATATAATCTAGGAGGTCTCAGAGCTTATTTTTCTTCTTTCTGATTCTTCCTACGACATTTTGTCTCATATACATATCTTAGGTGTTGCTGGTCTGAATACTGGGCGGTGACTGAGTGTCGGCTTGGCGAGTAGCTGGTGGTTGGTCACCTGGAAGCTGCAGTGTGCGTGAAACCCCCGTGTGTTGACGATTAATTAATGGGTTGTGCTTCATGATTTTCAAATATATGAAGCCATGAAAATCATGAAGCACAACCCATTAATTAATCGTCAACACACGGGGGTTTCACGCACATTGCAGCTTCTAGGTGACCAACCACCAGCTACTCGCCAAGCCGACACTCAGTCACCGCCCAGTATTCAGACCAGCAACACCTAAGATATGTATATGAGACAAAATGTCGTAGGAAGAATCAAAATGGAGAAAAATAAGCTCTGACACCTCCTAGATTATATATATATATATATATATATATATATATATATATATATGATTCGATGCGATGTTGACCAATGGGAGTAGAGTTACAGGTCCAAGCGTAAGGTCCCAGTTGCCCGCTGCTCAGCAAAAAGCCTTTGCGTTCTGCCAATAGGTATAGAGGTTGCACAGTCCCTCTGTGTTAAATGATGTTTGGCAGAAAACATCATTTAACACAGAGGGACTGTGCAACCTCTATACCTATTGGCAGAACGCAAAGGCTTTTTGCTGAGCAGCGGGCAACTGGGACCTTACGCTTGGACCTGTAACTCTACTCCCATTGGTCAACATCGCATCGAATCATATTCCTTTCCCCGGACAACCCATAGAAAAATATATATATATATATATAACAAGATTTCACAATAAACACGTGAAATAATCAATGAAAAACCACATATGCTATGGGAAAAAAAGACTAATATCTTTCAACAAAAACAGTTGGGTTTTTGACTCTGACGAAGTCCGCTTGTTACGGTTGAAAGATCTTAGTCTTGTTTTCCCATTTCTTATTGTGGTTTGATCATTGATTGTTATTTCACGTGTTTACGTGAAATCTTTAAATATATATAGTTCAATGTACAGAAAGAAACATAGAGGCGGTTCAAACAGGAAATTAGAGAATTTAAGTGTGTGCTTTTTTTTTCTCTATGTTTCTTTCTGTATAAAGAACTATATTTGTCCGTTTCGGATCGTATTTCCAACGAAAAAGTATATATATATATATATATATACACTATTTTGCTTTATTGAAGTTTAGTCCATCGTCAAATAACTTTTAAGAAACATCTTCGATCTTTGTATTTTTAATTTATCGAAAGACTTTACATGATTAGTTCGTATTCTAAACACTGAAGTTTATTATTGCTTACAATACGAACTAACAATGTAAAGCCTTCGAAAGCAAAATGTTAACAAGTCGCCAGTATTTTCTAGAATATAGATGGCTGTCGGATATAGTACGATGATGTACACATCACTATACAAACCTCTGTCGTAATACTAATGTTATTGCGCGGATATACAAGAAATCGTGTGGTTACGTATAATACTGTTTAACCCTTTATATCCCACTGTCCTCATTTGACAGTCAACAAAATCACAAATACTTTTTTAAATATCTATATTTTGGATAGTTTAACAGATTTGAATCATTCAATGACATTCTAGTTTGTTAGGATTAACATTGATATTAATGAAACCTGCCTTCAGGAGGTATGTAATTTTAGTTACAAAAATGCTTACAAATCAACACTTTATTTTCCTCTCTAGTTTACTGTATATTGAATTGCAGAACTTAGGATTGAAATATAGTAATCTTAACTAACTTATCACAATGATGTGAGATCTATTATGTAAGCGTTTGTTCTTTCTTCAAGAATATATTTTGCCTAAAATAATGATGTTTTCAAACGAGAACAGCGGGGTGATATGGTATCCATGCTACCACTAGAAACGTGTTCAGACATGCTATCATTCAGACATACAGCTATCAAACATTCCAAGCTCTGATGGTTTAACGGTTGTGATTATTCATTTGCAGAGTGATATTATCATAAAGTAATGCTCATAAAATAAAAATAAATAATAAATTATATACAATTTTTTTTTTTAAAATAAACGTTAAAATGCAACTTCAACAGGTTTTTGAATTCCAGTTTAAAGAAACTGTGAAAAATTTCCATGAAATTTGCAAAATCCAAAAATTGGGATATAATGGGTTAAAAAGATGCGTTTGCTGAAGACTGACCTGAACTATGCTGGGATCAGGCTGAGTAGTGGCCAAGTCGAGTGGAGTGGTGCCCGAGTGACACGAGTGGTTGACAGCTGCTCCTCGCTCCAAAAGAAACAACGCTGCATCTAACTTGCCTCTGCTGCAAGCCCAGCCCAGAGCTGTCACACCTTCCCCGTCTTCTCTGTCCACTTCTGCCCCTGGAATCAACCCATCAGCTCAATATCATTTAGGTCTTTTGAACTGGAATCAACCCATCAGCTCAATATCATTTAGGTCTTTTGAACTGGAATCAACCCATCAGCTCAATATCATTTAGGTCTTTTGAACTGGACTCAACCCATCAGCTCAATATCATTTAGGTCTTGTCAAAGCTTGAAATGTTTAAAGCGACATTCTAACAGAAATCTTCATTTTTAGATATAACAGATGGAGCATTTTAGGAGGGGATTAAAGTTGCCAGCTCCAATCCTATCAATATCAAGTACTCGTTAAAGATCCGAAATCCAATAATCAAACAGTTTACAACTTTTGATGAAAACTGAAAGCAGTTTTTGGCCTCATGTGTGTTTTCGTTTTTAGGAACTACCTTCTAAATTTAGACTAACTTGAATACGTTCTTCAATTATAAGCTGTTATTACTATACATTACTATAATTATATAATACACTCGGCCCTTGAATTTCCGTACTAACACAGACCGAGACAGGTCCGGCAACAGAATGTCCGGAAATTGGTAACACTGGTATGTGGTAACCTAATGGTGGGTATAGTAGGCTAAGTGGTTGACAGCATGCTAAGACGTACCATATACATAACCTCAATAAAACTTTCTAGAAGGTCTAGGCTATATCTATTTCATTTACTGTAGCATACTATACAATTTATTTAAATAAACACTATTATTAATACATAATAAACTTAATAATGAACAAAAAATAAGGTAGAGTTGCTTAAGATAACGAAATTGGAGTAGCCTAGGGTACTCGGTCTTACTCTGCCCTCATTGTGGATTACCAATACCCCGATGATAATTTATGCTAATTTATCCTATTCAGAAGAAAAGAAAAGTACGAAAACTTGGAAGTACGGTTTCTTGAATAACGATAACTCGAAGGTCGAATGTATATATAATAATCATAATATCCTCTAAGTTTAGGTTTGACCCGTCATCAGGAGAGGTAAGAGAGGGAAACGAAAACACACTGGTGCAGAGACGGTTGGGGACCAAAGGATTAAACTTTCCCTTTATTATATCATAACGAGTAAAACCGAAAAATGGAGACTGTAAGAGTATGTTTTTAATTTAACTATGTTTCTTTATCTACATTGAAATTTATTTGTCCGTTTCGGACCATTTTTTCATATTAATAATTATAAATGTATGTAATATCAAACATAATTTATAAACAAAATTATTACAATAAAAACATATTTCTAGCATAAAATTATGTTATAATTAATTAATTTATTACAATAACAACATATTAGCATTATTAATAAAATATGAGACTCAAATAATCCGCAAAGGGTGGAATAAAATCTAACATGATTATAAAAAGATTTCACATAAACACGTGAAATAACAATCAATGATCAAACCACAATATGAAAATATTAAAACAAAAAATATTTCTAGTATTAAATTATGTTATAGTTAATTAATATATTACAAACACAACATATTAGCACTATTATTAAAATATAAGATCTAGTATTTCATTTTCTGCATCTAGTGTTTCAGTTGAGTTTTTGACTCTGACGAAGATCGCTTGTTACAGTTGAAAGATCTTAGTCTTGTTTTCCCATTTCATATTGTGGTTTGAGTGATTATGTGTATATCATTTTTTTTAATTCAATAGACGTTATCTTACTGTCTGCAAAACATATACTGTAATATGCAATACAGTCAATCCTGTCACATCTTCATAATGAAGAAAAAAAATATTTTAATGTTGAAACAATAAGTTGTTTTGCTAGAGCACCAAATCTTGCAAATCTTAAGGAATCAATAGAACAGATTATTCCTTCAGGCTTCGTTCACACAGAGGAAAGAGAAAATGGGATTTCACTGTTTTTTTAAAAAAGATATTTGGGGATAACATCACAAAAAGAAAGGTTTCAAATAAGAGTTGCAGATAATCAAAAGTCTATTGGATTAACTGATTCCAGGTTTTTTCCTTGAGCCATTAATTTGTAAAATTTGTTATCCAAATATTTTGACTTTAAATTTTTTTTTTAGATATTTTATCACGTATAACTTTTTACAAATTTAAGACGGAGACTTCTACATACACAGCTTATTTATATGTAAAAAAATAATCGATTGGATCATTAGAAGCGTACAGACAGGGAGTACGGCCCATTTAAAGTGACTTAAAAATTGCCAGTCATGTTCAGGCTACCGTATTTATTATTCCGGTCCTTTTCATCCTACAGTAGTTGATATAACACAACTTTTTAAAACACCTTTTTAAATCATATATCAGCTAATTATTATTACTACTTCGTATATAATAGGTATAATATAGCATAATATATTATAGTATATATTATATACTATATAGTATAATATAAAGGTAATAAATCTTAAAACACCTTTTTAAATCATATATCAGCTAATTATTAATACTACCTCGTATATAATCTATATACTTATAAAACTGTTTGATCTTGATTGCTTAGTTGTTTGCACACACGTGAACATCCAAGTTGGAATACCTATTAATTCTAGTTTATGCCGAATTATTCAAATAAATATCAAAGAAAACAATAAAATATTATTTTACAAATAACGGAATTAAAAACAGAGAAGAATGAAAAATAAATTCTCTCGACATAAGTCAGGTAAATTTAATGGCTCTAGATGTCAAGTATATTACCGATATAGAATAAACCCCTCCAGTATTTTCTATGAAAGATGTTAGTCTCATTTTTAGAAATCTTATTGTTGTTGAGGCAATTTTCTTTCATTTCACATACTTACTATTAATTCTTGTGTGTAAAACAAATTTCATGTCAGGAATCGGTCAGATTTCCAAGGTTCAAATCAAACTTTGAAAGCTAACGATTTGATTTGAATTGGTATTTGGAACCTTCGTATTAACTACATGTATGAAATTCCGAATTATATACAATAAATTATTAAATTAGAAGTTTCAAATGAATAATTTTAGGAATACGAACTTGAACACAAATGTCAGCTTAAATACAAATGTTCTAAGATAATATTACAAAGACACATTACTTTCATTAATGTTACTTTATGTTGGGTAAAATCAATGGAATATTTCAATTTACAGGTTTTGTTTGTTTTAAATATATTTGGTTGTATATAACTTGAATTGATGTTTTATTTTGTCATAAAAGAAATGAAAATTTTTATTTTTAAGTGATTTTTGGTTTTATTAAATATAAAAAGATTTCATTTAAACATGTGAAATGACAATCAATGATCAAACCACAATATGAAATGAAAAAAAAAAGACTAACGTCTTTCAATCGTAACAGGCAGTCTTCGTCAGAGTCAAAAACCCTTCTAAGTTGGGTTTTTGACTCTGACGAAGACCGCTTTTTTTTCCCCATTTCTTATTGTGATTTTATCATTGATACTTACTATCTATCAATCAATGAATACTTACTATATATCTTGAATCATGTTAAGAATACTATATCAAAAAGCTTGGACCATATAAGAATCTTTGTTTTCATGACTTAACAATCAATAGAATAACAGTGGAAAGAGTAAATGGAATTTCACTGTTTTTTTTTCAAATATTTGGATATAAAAAAAAGGGTTACTAATAAAAGTTGCAGATAATCAAAATTCTAATGGATTAACTGATTCCAGGTTTTTTCCTTGAGCTATCCATTTGTAAAATTTGTTATCCAAATATTTTGACTTTTAAGTTTTTTAGATATGTTATCATTTATAACTTTTACAAATTTAAGACGGAGACTTCAACAGTTATTCCTATCAATCACATTCAGTGAATGTATTTTATTAACTGTTGCGATGACTTCTGAATAACTTTAAGGGTCCCAGGTCAATTTGTTATGGAGCAGGAAAGAAAAGAAGTCGTTCTCGTCATCAAATCTGATATCATTTTGGCATATTAACAGAGCAAGCAAACGGAGTGTTGTTACCTCTGTGGAGGAGGAGCTCGAGCACAGGCACGTTGCCCAGCATGGCGGCCACTATGAGAGGAGGCCTTCCGTTCTGGTCAGACTGCTCGAGGGGAGCCCCAGCCGCGATCAGTCTCTCGACGCACTCCCAGTGGTTCTCACGCACTCCTACCTGCAGTCCTGTCTCACCCTGCACCAAATCATTAGTTTCTTTTCACACAACACCACTTATCCATGCAAAAAATAACACTCATTACCTTTGCATTTGTGGTAGAAAGCGAAGCTTTTCGACTGATAAGTACGCTCAGAGTCGCTGAGGCTCCATTAGAGGCCGCCATAGTGACGGCTGTCTCCCCAGTTAGTGGGTCGATTTGATCTATACACACCTCTTTGACATCAAGCAGGTATTCTACAATCTGTACAAAAATAAACACACTTTTAATTTTGAAACGGAATCCAAAATGAAAACTTAAATATACAACTGGAAACATCATTACACATTACTGATTAACCATATCTTATTAACTCATTCCCCCAGCATAGCAATGTCATCAGTGCTTTAACTGAAAGTTTCTTTTGACTGTTAAACACAACCCCACTTATACGCAATACGATGGTGTATACTTGTACCATGGTACAGTTACTACAGTATATTGGCTTAAAATAACAAAATTATTTGTACCATTCATCACTAATAAACCTATAGGTTTCAATTTTTGATTCTAATAAATTTCAAACAACAAAACAAACAAACAACTCGTTTCGAACGCGTAGTGTTCTTCTTCAGGTTACTAAGTTCTTCGTGTTATTCTAGTCCTTTTCATCCTGCACAATAGTTGATTATATATATATATATGTATGTAATATATATATAATATATATATGTATATGTAATATATATGTAATATGTAATATATATATGTATGTAATATTATATATATGTAACCATTATAGGCAAGCGCTTGCATGCAAAGTTTTAGTACTTCTTCCTCATGTGTAAGGACCACATAATAACTGACTGCGTAATTATTATGTGGTATAGTAAATAAATGACTTGGATAAGAAGAACTGAACAAGAATCAGCAAAATAAAAGTATGCAAAGAAACTTTTAAGTTTGAATTTGTGTATTGCCTAAACAGTTCATTGTATATCACACCATCAGACTTTTATGGATTAGTTTGTCTATTGAAGTTGTCAAGATGAATTAAAAGAAATGTAAATAGATTATTAATTGAAGATAACAATGCAAAATTAGAAATGTTGGCAACACTTAAAAATAAAAATTCGAAAGCATTCTTTTTCGAAATTTGGAATGATGACTTCCTGGATAGTCATTTCTACGACATAAAATAAATATTTAAGGTGTAAGAAAATAACTTGTTGATGTTGATTTTGACATTACCTGAAGATTAGATTGAGCAGCAGCCGCGACGAGGCATTGATTAGCAGCATCAACGAACTCCACATCACCGTGCTGAGGATCGGAGTTCCACTCACGAGATGAGATGAGATGTTCAACAACCTTGAGATGTCCTCCTCTTGCTGCATGCACCAAAGCACATCTGAAACGAAGAAAGAATAAGATTTTTGTCTGAATGGAAACCAATGTATGATTAAACAAAGATACATACCTGCCAGATGTATCAGTCCGGCCTAGGGGTGCACCAGCTGCAGACAGGAGTTCAACAACACGGAGATGTCCTCGAGCAGCAGCCAGAATAAGAGGTGTAGAGCCTTGAGAATTAGCCAAGGCTGGATTGGCTCCGAACTCAAGTAAAAGGGCAGCCATGTCGAAGTTGCCTTGCTGGGCGGCAATACAGAGCAGTGGAGCGGCTCCGAACTGGTCTGTCCGTGTGTCCGGGTCTGCACCGCTCAGCAGCATCAGTCTTGAAACCTGCCGGCATTCAAGATTAATCAACTCACAAGCAGTCCATCACCTATTCTCCCATATAATCATTATAAACCATCAGGATATAATAAAAGTATAAAACTTCAAGTACAAACATTAATTATCCTTTAATTTGTAACATTTAAATACATTATATTTAATACAAAATATCAATGCTTAGCTTGCGCGCTCGCCTCTACATCGGTAAATACTTTTTCAGATATAACCTAAGTAGATCTCGATACTCACTTTGGTTCTCAATTCAGTCTTCGAGAAGCGAACAAATCTGAGCACGCTCCTCAGAAAGGACTTTAAGCCGTCGATCCCGAGTCTGTACGATGTCAGGTAATCGTTAAAGATCCCTGCTTTTTAAAGTAAAATAGTAAAGAATTATTGCACTAAGTAGAACATTTTGGGGTATAATTTTTGTTTTATTAATAAACATTTCCCTTTATCAAACCTACATATATAAAATAACAAGATTAATCAAAACTTAGATTTTTATTCACTAGTAAAAACATAAATATATTTCAGTATTTTATTTCTCAAATTTTAATTAAAATGCTATTTCTAATTTACCATAATTATTGATAATAGCTAGATGTCACCTCACCGCCTCTCTCTCTCTCTTTTCTCCATGTTTAACTATTTTTATATCTTTCTTCTCTCACATTATATCTTTCTAACCTTTACCAACGTTTTCTCTCTCTCTCTCTCTCTGCCTACAGACACATACACAACACAGTCTCTCTCTCACCGGTAATTAATACAGTAGGTGTTCGATCACTCATTGAAGACTGAATAGGCTGCACCAGAGTACATTGTAAATATAAGTAAAAGCACCTCTTTTCGAACATCTCCGTTCGGATTAATTTATTGACTTGTCTTTTGTCTCTCCTTTAAGGTATTAGCACTAGGATTTAGTTAGGTCATATTTGTGTTCATATAAGTTATTATTTGTATATCATTATACAATTTTACATACAAATATAAATCAGTTTGGTTTTTGACTCTGACGAAGACCGCTTGTTACGGTTGAAAGATCTTAGTCTTGTTTTCCCATTTCTTATTGTGGTTTGATCATTGATTGTTGTTTGTTTCACGTGTTTATGTGAAATCTTTTTATATAAATATATATATATATATATTTATATTTACTAAAAATCGGAAAGACGATCCAAACTGGACACAATACAAGTTCAAAATCAAAGAAGAGTAAACAAACACACTTATATACTCAAATTTTCACGAATTTGAATTTGTATGTGTGTTTATTACACTCTGTGTAACTCTCTTCCTATATTTATATTTAATTACATTTATAAATATAAATTTATATATTTTTTAAGCTGACTTAAGCATCTATTTGACTTCATAATTTATTACATATTATTTCGTTTAACATTGATATTAAAGTAAACTGACTTTGATATTAGGGCTATAGATGTTTCTCATTGAAGCCAGAGCAGCGGAGACAGACGCTGAGACGGAAACAACCCAGGTGGCTTGGAGATCTCGAGGCGGTGTGCGGTGCAAGGTCATGTTCTTGTATAGGTGCGCCTTTAGAATGTAGTGACCCAACTCCATGGTCTTTTCAGGGTCTAGAGGAGCTTCAAGCCGAGACAACCTCATTGCCAGCCCCAGACTGCCCGTCCTAAACATACCACAATCAATATTTAAGGAAACTACTCTCCCTCTGATTAAAGGCTATTAAACAATTGTTTACAGTACTGTAGTCATAACCAGTAGACTTACTGCAGAATTTGACAAACAATAACATCTACCCTAAAAACATTAGACACAGTTTATACATATATTCAATGTTTTTTTTATCTCGACCACATATATTATACATTATTTGCCTTTATCGAGGTTTGTTCTTACTGAACCAAAAAATCTTTTGACTCTAACGAAGACCATTTGTTTTGGTTGAAAGATTTTAGTCGCTTTTCTGATTTTTCATGATATTTGCCTCACTATCATGAGTAAATACCACACACTAACTGCTTGCATAGCTCGTCAGTTCTAATTTATGAAAAATTTGTTCTTACATTTCTTTCATACAGGAAGAATACTATTTTAAGCAATTCATTTACCCATATTATTTTGTTTAGAAAATATGGACTAAAAACTAAATAAAAAAATCTGCTTACCTGAGATCGCAAAGAAATTTGTGGCTTTCGCCTTCGTCTCGTCTAACCAGCCATTCTCTGAAGGAAGGATGGATAAACATATAAGTGTTATCGAGTCGCTTTATCAGGAAACCAGAAAGCATCTACAATTGAAGAAGGATAAATAATATATTGAAAAAAATGATAACAAAAGTTGTTTTAAAAAAAAGAAACAAAAGTTCACCTTGAATCTTTGAAGGAAATCTTCCCAGGATACAAAATCACAAGTGTTGAGAGAATTGACGGAATAGTAGATTTCTAAGAGGGTGAGAGGGGCTAATGAGGCCAAACAGACACACAAAATAGGCATCACCTGAAAAAGTCACATTACTGGCTTACTGCTTCGCATAAATGCTACATTCTATAAACAAGAATACATAAATATAATACATTTACTTTCCTTAACGCCTTACCCGGCAGAGACTAGTACACTCTCAATCACCCAAATTGTATTTTTGAGTCATTGGCGAGTTAACTCGGCAAAACTTACTCTTTCAAAAACAGAGGCTTTACTCCTCATTTCTATTGATGCCTGAGGGTCTTATAGTACACTTCTTGTTCTTTTTCGTTTTGGAATAAAGAGCAAAGTTATGTCTTCTAACTTTATGTGTGGTTCCCTTTTTTAATAAATATCACACATAAGACTAATTTCTTTTGATTGTAATTTCTTTTTTTATTTTTATTTTTCTTTCTGAATAAAGAGCAAACTTGAATAATCAATTGTGTATTCTTCATTACATTAATTTTTGGTGACAAAAAATAAATAAAAATGTTCTAAAAAAAAATCGCAATTTGCATAGTTACAAGTTATTTCGTCTCTGCCGAAAAGGGTAATTTGAAATTACAGTTGCATGCAAAAATAGTCGAAACATTAAAAATAGACTTGAATTTCGTATTCAGCATAAAGTAAAGAACTTTGCCAAATCATTTGGAATAAAGAGCAAAGTTATGTCTTCTAACTTTATGTGTGGTTCCCTTTCATTTGCCAAATGATGTAATTACTAATAATGACTTGCTTGTCTACAATGAAACAATTAAATTAGCAACATTATTTGCCAGACTGGCCAATAACAAAATTGGTTAAAATTGGTCTGAAAAAAGAAAGTTTTTGTAAATAGAATGGTTGGTTAAGGGGTTAAACGGAAAATATATAATTTATTTTAAATATTATTACTTTCCTTTAGCTATATATAATTTCCTTTGATAAAGAATAAAAGCTAAATAAGATTCACACATGGAGGGAAATATATTAAAAAAGTATTTTATTACCTAATTACAATTTTTTACATAAAATATTTCGTTTAAAATTATTTTTTAATTGGAGAGTTATACGTTTACAAAAAAAAAAAAAACAAAAACAAAATGAAGACTTACCTTTTCAAATGATTTGTGGGTGGGAAATCGAAGGTTGAAGTGGAGAAGATATATCTCAGAAAGCGTGACGGGAAGAACTTTATACGAGGATGACTTAGCGACTAGGCTACCTCGCTCAATGAGGTCCAGAGTGAGCTTGGAGAAGAGCATAGAGCCCCGAGCCAAGCCTCCTACTGCTTGGCACAGCCGGAACTGACCTGTGCATTATATCATTCTGCTAATCATCTAACAACAGTGCTAATCATCTGCCAAATGGTGTAATTACTAATAATGACTTGCTTGTCTACAATGAAACAATTAAATTAGCAACATTATTTGCCAGACTGGCCAATAACAAACCATTTATTTACACCACAGTGATTCGATCTGTTTATATGTTAACATCGGACTTACAAAAGAGAACAACAAATTAAATAATGTAAGTTAAGATAGCATTATTATACTAATAAATACGAAGTTTGAGAAATAAGTAAAAAACAAATATATATATGAATATTTAAAAGTATTGAAATATATAAAATACCAGCAAACGTATTGCTGGTATTTTACGTCTTTGATGGAATCAAAAATTCCATTACATTTGGTATTCCAAAATATCATTAGAAATTATTGAATAGTAGAAAATAAAGATTCCCCTTGCGACTTAGTTAACGTCATTGCAAAACAGACTCTGATGGGACTCTGCAATCGTTTGAATGGAAACGGATAGTGGCTCTGAATCAATGGTATTGCTCGTTCACAAAACTATTTATTCTGAATAGATAGTACATCTTCAACTCTGGGAAACACCTTTTCAATGATCTCAAATACGCAATATATTCATACATGCAAATGAAATTAAAATCAACTAACAATAGCTGTTTGCTACACCTGTACATTTTCAAAATAAACATGTCTCTGAAGTTAGCAAAATATAACTTAAAAATTCATAACTTCGCTTCTACGCTGAATTTTCAATCCATTTAAAGCTTAGATTTTAAGTTAGACATACACAAATCTAGTGTCAAAGTTTCAGTTTGATATGTCTTATGGTGGCTGAGTTTACTTGTGACAAGTAGAAGTTTTTCTAAGGGTGGATTCGGTTTCTCTAATGTATGAAACGTAAAGAAAACTTAAAATGAGTCAGTTCTAAGAAATGTACGGACAGAAGCTTTCTTTTATTTAAATAGATAAAGCTCTAGCCTAGTACTCTAGTGCAACGTGGGAGGGGAGGGGAACGGGGGGAAAGCACGTGCCAGGGGGCGCATCTGAGGGGGTAAAAATAAGAAAATAGAAAAAAAATTAAAAAAGAAGCTAACAAAAAATCTGAATTTTATACCAAAATGACTTTCTAAGGTTGTCATTATTTTTGTTTTATTTGTGTAATACTCTTTTAAAACGGATTTTCAACTGTAATATTTACAAATTAAAATTAAATTTATTTTATGTTTTTTAAAACTAGTTTTTTACCCTACAATGTGTAAATACCTCATAATAACTGATTGCACTACGTTAGGATTTATTTATTCATTCTAGGCAAACTTTTACAAAAGTATCAATATATTAACGTACCAGCAGCTCCCGATATGATGTTGTTTTGAATACTCTGGCTGGTAGCAACTCGATAGTTGATGTAATCAAGGATATCTTTTTGAAGTGCTTCACTCAGAGAGCTGGAGGTGTCCAAACTAGAACAAATAATTTTTCAAAATATTTGATATTCCAAATACAACAACAATCATTGTACGATTATATATATGCTACATAAACAATCCTTGTACGATTATATATATGCTATATAAACATTATAACGAAAGCATCACACAGATTGAAACAGAAATAACTCACTTCAATATTTCGACAATCACCTCCTGATGACGAAGATGTCAAAATACTGAAGTGAGTTCTGTTTGTAACTATCAAAGTCTTGGGTATATCTTGTTTTTCTTTGCATATAATGTTTACCTAAAGTTCAATGGACCATTTCAATAGATTTATATATATGATCAAACCACAATAAGAAATGGGAAAACAAGAGTAAGATCTTTCAACTGTAACAAGCGGTCTTCGTCAGAGTCAAAAACCCAACTAAACACTACATGCAGAAAACATCTGGTGAGGAGTTGAGAAGAGTCTTCTCAACTCCTCACCAGATGTTTTCTGCATGTAGTGTTTAGTTGGGTTTTTGACTCTGACGAAGACCGCTTGTTACGGTTGAAAGATCTTACTCTTGTTTTCCCATTTCTTATTGTGGTTTGATCATTGATTGTTATTTCACGTGTTTATGTGAAATCTTCATATATATATATATATATATACACTTTTTTTCGTTGGAAATACGATCCAAAACGGACAAATATAGTTCAATATAAACAAAGAAACATAGAGAAATCAGAAGAACACACTTACAGACTCTAATTTTCGGTTTGAACCGTCTTCAGGAGAGATAAGAGAGGGAAACCAAGCGCACTGGATCAGAGACGGTTGGAGACCAACAGTGTTGCCGCATGCGCGCCCGTTCACAGAAAATAAGGTAGACAGGAATCAATTTATAATTAATTTATAATTTATAAAATAAAATAATGGAATATGAAAACAATAAATATATAAAAAAGAAAAAATTGAAAAAATAAGGGAAATTGATACAGAGAAATTGATACATAAACAAAAGTGCTGACTAAGCTATGATTTATGTATCAATTTCTCTGTATCAATTTCCCTTATTTTTTCAATTTTTTCTTTTTTATATATTATTGTTTTCATATTCCATTATTTTATTTTATTTTATAAATTATAAATTAATTATAAATTGATTCCTGTCTACCTTATTTTCTGTGAACGGGCGCGCATGCGGCAACACTGTTGGTCTCCAACCGTCTCTGATCCAGTGCGCTTGGTTTCCCTCTCTTATCTCTCCTGAAGACGGTTCAAACCGAAAATTAGAGACTGTAAGTGTGTTCTTCTGATTTCTCTATGTTTCTTTGTTTATATTGAACTATATATATATATATATATATATATACTTTGAATTGAAATTGAAATCAGACGGTTCAAACGGACAAATAATTAAAGTTACAGCTAGAGAACACAAGAAAAAGGACGAACACTCACGAATCTCGATTATTTCGGCGTCTTGCCGTCTTCAGGAGAGTAGAAAGAAAGAAAATAAAATAAAAGGAGAAAGAATGAAGGAACGGAGACGTAAATGCGTCCACTGGCCGATGTAAACTGGCGCGATACAATGACACGCAGTGCAGCCACCTTACCAACGTGAACCAGTGTAGGCTGTGAGTTAAAAAAAAAAAATATAAAAGTGATATTTAAGTAAAAGGGAGGGGAAAAGTAAAAAAGAGAAAGGAAAGGAAAAAAACATAAAACTAACTAAAATTAAACGAGAAAAATAAATAAATAAATAAATGAATAAATAAATAAAATAAAAAAATCATCTGATTAAATTCCCCTGGTCTAAATTTAATCAGATGATTTTTTTATTTTATTTATTTATTCATTTATTTATTTTTTTTTCTCGTTTAATTTTAGTTAGTTTTATGTTTTTTTCCTTTCCTTTCTCTTTTTTACTTTTCCCCTCCCTTTTACTTAAATATCACTTTTATAATTCTTTTTTTTTTTAACTCACAGCCTACACTGGTTCACGTTGGTAAGGTGGCTGCACTGCGTGTCATTGTATCGCGCCAGTTTACATCGGCCAGTGGACGCATTTACGTCTCCGTTCCTTCATTCTTTCTCCTTTTATTTTATTTTCTTTCTTTCTACTCTCCTGAAGACGGCAAGACGCCGAAATAATCGAGATTCGTGAGTGTTCGTCCTTTTTCTTGTGTTCTCTAGCTGTAACTTTAATTATATATATATATATATATATATATATTTCCTTGAACAGCTGACCGTATTTCGCTGATGTCATTTTCTTCACTAGTTTTTCAAGGTTTCTGAATACCTTCTTTCTTTCCTTCATCCAAACGTTGGAGAATGTTAATTAAGTTGGAACCGACATGTTTCGACTGGCTTAGTGAAGAAAATGACATCAGCGAAATACGGTCAGCTGTTCAACGAAATATGCTTAAAAGAAGGACTGCTTCCAAATTTTACAATATATATATATATATATATATATATGTATATATATATATATATAATGAGGCATTGTTTTCTTGACCACAATTTAGTAATAAACACTTTTTCTTCTTCTTGGAGTTCGGTCAGGGTTAATATACGGAATCACCTTTTCGCCAACATTTCGTCTTTATTTTAAGACATCTTAAGGGCTATTAACTAACAAAAAACAATAGACATTTGTCATTGTTAGAGACAGAGACATTTGTCATCAGAGAGCAAAGAAAGTAAAAAATGTTTTTACTTTGTTGGTTCTCTGATGACATAAAGCGAAAGACCTCAAAGCATTTACTTATATTGTTTCCCTTTCTCCTTGTAGTTTAAACTTCTTTCATTGAATCACATGGTTTATTGTGATTCGTCTGCATGTACAAACAACAATAACACATGGGAAAAACATTGTAGTTTCAACATTGATTTTTTTTACGTGTTTATTGTGAAATCTTATTATATATATATACAGAAGACACTTATTAGTCTTCTGGGCGGTAGATCGGCTCCTGGGCTTAACCTCAATCGTTGATTTTTTTTTTTTAAAGTTGTTATCAGCTTTTAATTTTATTTTACTTAAATGTTTTCATTTTTTAATTTTTATTTGGCTTTTATCTCTTTATCTTCCCTGTCTACCTTTCCTCCGAAAGTTGGCTACACTGTTTGAGTGCTTCAGTTCGAACGCCAAGTCAGTCGTTACCAGCCTTTGGAGCGATTCACTTCTTTTCCTGAAGACGAGGACATTGAAATATAGTAGTGAGTTCAGTGGTTTCCTTTCTATGTGTTCTTTTTTAAATTCTAGTTCATATTATATATATATATATATATATATATATATTATATATATATATTATATATATATAGTTCAATGTACATAAAGAAACATAGAGAAATTAAAAACACACACTTACAGTCTCTAATTTTCGGTTGAACCGTCTTCAGGAGAGATAAGAGAGGGAAACCAAGCGCACTGGTACAGAGACGGTTGGAGACCCAGACATACAATCATACAGACGGTTGTCTCCAACCGTCTCTGTACCAGTGCGCTTGGTTTCCCTCACTTATCCCTCCTGAAGACGGTTCAACAGAAAATTAGAGACTGTAAGTGTGTGTTTTTAATTTTTCTATGTTTTTTTATGTACACTGAACTGTATTTGTCCATTTCGGATCGTATTTTCAAAGAAAAAGTATATATATATATATATATATATATATATATATATTCAATTGTTCTTGACCTCTTTATTCAACACAGTATTTGATAAGTATTTTTGAGGGTTAGGCCTTAGAAATGAACTTCTCCTTATTACGCCAAAGAAAGGATTACATGTAATAGAGAAAGAAACAATCATAGGCATTGATATTGGGTTTTATATAATCGGTATTAACTAAAACCTAAAGAGTATTTTTTGCAAACATGTATCACTGCTAACCTGACATGTGTGAAAGGGGTGGGGGGCAGAAGTTCGTCCATGTGGGTGGTGACAGTGAGAACGAACTTGAGCCAAGGAGGAGCAGCGGGGGTGTGAGCTGTGATGAAGGAGGCGATGGTGTGGCCAGAGTCTGGCCGATGGTACTCGGCTTCGCAAAGGCCGTCGACAAGCACCAGCAGTGGTCCACCAAGTCCTGCAGCGCCGGAGAGGCAAAGTGGCTCTAGCACGCCGCGGACCCAGGCGCCCGCACTGTCGCTTGTGCATTCCTTCATTGAGAGCATGCTCTGAAACGGTTTTAGCAACAGCTGTACTACGAATCATACAGTAAATGGGGAAAAGGCATGGAATATTAATAATGTGGTAAAAAAAAAACTGATTAAAAAGTATCGCTTTTAAAGCCACTGTAATGTGTCCACTTTCAATAATGTTTCTACAAATAATGCATTGAAAATAATATAAAACTTAATTTCATTTCAGGAATAGACAGTTATCACTTTGCTGCTAAAGAAATGAAATACGATTGTCACTACTACAGAGGTTTAAGTGTATTATTTAACGTTTAAATATTAACGTGCTACAAAAGATTTTACGAAGAAATTTCAAAACAATTTACACCATAGAGGGTGTAACCTTCTTTTTTGCACAATTTGATGTTTGAAAAATAATATTCATACGAAATCACAGAAATACTTACATGTATATTATAAAATAGGAGCTAAGATAATAAGAAGTAATACAAAACAAATGTAAATGTAATATAAGTTTTTGGGTATGAGTCCTTTATCAGAACAAAGAGAGAGAAAAAGGGGATATACATCTAGAATGTCGAGAAGTTACCAAAGCCGTGGTAAGTTAGAGTAAAATGGTATATGAAGTGTGTCTCTTTCTAAAACACATTTCGTCATTGCCTATGACAAGCACATTCTGTCTTCGTCAGAGTCAAATCTCAATTGAGTTGAGACATCTTAGTGGAGATTTGACTCTGACGAAGACCGCTTGTTACGGTTGAAAGATCTTAGTCCTGTTTTCCCATTTCTTATTGTGGTTTGATCATTGATATATATATACCATGATAAACGAAAAACGGTCCGGCAGGACAGATAACACTTAAAATAAACAGTGACACATAGACTGAACATAACAAAAGACTCACTTTTCAATATTTCGACCACCATTACGGTCGAAATATTGAAAAGTGAGTCTTTTGTTATGTTTCGGTCTATGTGACACTGTTTATTTTAAGTGTATATATATATAAATATGTGTGTGTGTGTGTACAAAACAATTGAGGCAATGAATTGCCTCAATGAGAGTTTGATTGGAAGTGGAAGAAACTGACTGCATCCCGATTTATCCTTTTTATGTTATATATACATGTGAACTTTTATATACACTAATACTAATTTACATACTAGCTTATTCTAGAATACGGAAGGCTTTATATTAAATCATACTAATGAGCATTTCAAGAATGGCTATACCAGGATGTGGGGTTCTGAGTTGAGATATTCCTTGTAGGCAGAGAGTTGGGGCGCCTGACAAAGCTGGGCTGCTATTGAATGGATGAAGTCTGCTACATTGCAAGTCGGACTGTTATCAGCCTGTAACAAAATGACTTGTACAAATGCCTGTAACAACAACAAATGGCTTGCACATATGTCTGTAACAACAACAAATGGCTTGCACAAATGTCTGTAACAACAACAAATGGCTTGCACATATGTCTGTAACAACAACAAATGGCTTGCACAAATGTCTGTAACAACAACAAATGGCTTGCACATATGTCTGTAACAACAACAAATGGCTTGCAGAAATGGCTGTAACAACAACAAATGGCTTGCACAAATGTCTGTAACAACAACAAATGGCTTGCACATATGTCTGTAACAACAACAAATGGCTTGCACAAATGTCTGTAACAACAACAAATGGCTTGCACAAATGTCTGTAACAACAACAAATGGCTTGCACAAATGTCTGTAACAACAACAAATGGCTTGCACATATGTCTGTAACAACAACAAATGGCTTGCACATATGTCTGTAACAACAACAAATGGCTTGCAGAAATGTCTGTAACAACAACAAATGGCTTGCACAAATGTCTGTAACAACAACAAATGGCTTGCACAAATGTCTGTAACAACAACAAATGGCTTGCACAAATGTCTGTAACAACAACAAATGGCTTGCACATATGTCTGTAACAACAACAAATGGCTTGCACATATGTCTGTAACAACAACAAATGGCTTGCACAAATGTCTGTAACAACAACAAATGGCTTGCAGAAATGGCTGTAACAACAACAAATGGCTTGCACAAATGTCTGTAACAACAACAAATGGCTTGCACATATGTCTGTAACAACAACAAATGGCTTGCAGAAATGTCTGTAACAACAACAAATGGCTTGCACAAATGTCTGTAACAACAACAAATGGCTTGCACAAATGTCTGTAACAACAACAAATGGCTTGCAAATATGTCTGTAACAACAACAAATGGCTTGCAGAAATGGCTGTAACAACAACAAATGGCTTGCAGAAATGGCTGTAACAACAACAAATGGCTTGCACAAATGTCTGTAACAACAACAAATGGCTTGCACAAATGTCTGTAACAACAACAAATGGCTTGCACATATGTCTGTAACAACAACAAATGGCTTGCACATATGTCTGTAACAACAACAAATGGCTTGCACATATGCCTGTAACAACAACAAATGGCTTGCACATATGCCTGTAACAACAACAAATGGCTTGCACATATGCCTGTAACAACAACAAATGGCTTGCACATATGTCTGTAACAACAACAAATGGCTTGCACAAATGTCTGTAACAACAACAAATGGCTTGCACATATGTCTGTAACAACAGAAATGGCTTGCACATATGTCTGTAACAACAACAAATGGCTTGCACATATGTCTGTAACAACAACAAATGGCTTGCACATATGTCTGTAACAACAACAAATGGCTTGCACAAATGTCTGTAACAACAACAAATGGCTTGCACATATGTCTGTAACAACAACAAATGGCTTGCACATATGTCTGTAACAACAACAAAAGAACTTGGACAGAAATGTCCAACAATTACCTTCATTCAAGACAAATAATTAGAAATAACAAAAGATTGTATATAAAAAACAAAATATACACGCATTCTGATTTCAATAATTAAGCAATTTGACTTCGATGCTAAAGTTATTCCCGTCAAAAATGTAGTGTGGAATGAGATATTCTACTATTATTTTAGCAAACATAATGACCAATCTAGGAATATTGTGATATTTATATTTAAATACATTTACTAGCTATAGTAATTAACATAACAGCAATAGAATAATTTATTATTTATTAAAAATTATTTATGTGAATCACATAAGTAATGAACTCTTACACTCATGTCTACTAAACCCAGTAAACTCAGTATTTAAACTGGTTAATAACTGCTGTGTTAAGATTTAAAGGGTCTTTCGTTTAAATACGAAATGATCATTAAATTATTCAACTTTTAAGTATTTAGGTTATACAGTGATACCTTGAGATACGATTTTAATTCGTTCTGTAACCATCGTCGTATGCCAAAAAATTCGTATCTCAAAGCAATTTTTCCCTTTAAAACAATGTAATATGTATTAATGCGTTCCAGCGATACTAAATCACTCAAAAAGAAACGTTAAATTGCATATAACATTTTTTGTACAAATAAACGAGTAATAACACACATATGGTAAAATAACATATTGATGTATGATAAATGTTAATAAAATCAATAAAAAAGAAAGGAGTTTAAATTTTTATTTAAATTTTTTTTCAATTTTTTTTTCAGATTTGTTGTATCTAAGAATTAAGGCCCAGATTTTTTTTTGAAAAAAAAATCTGGGTCTAAATTCTTAGATATCCCCATAATTTCTATATTTTTTTTTTTAATCAACACTTAGGCTAATCATCACTTTCATGTTGTGCCTTTTTGGCCTCATTCACTACGTGAGACCTTCGAAAAGTAACGATCAAGAGAGGTTTGTTCTGCCTCTTTTTTAAAATGTTACGAAAAAATGTGAGACACGTATCATTAAATAAGGCACTCATTTTGAGATCATTTTCTTAGGCTTTTTCTTTTCATCACCTTTGTCTTTAGCCTTGGGACCCATGGTTGATAACAAAATAAGGGTACAGTACTGTATATAATTCAAAATAATACAAAAAATCACAGGCACAAAACACAACGAATTATTAAGCACTTGTAAACAAAGCAGCGGCAACAACGGACAGAGCGATAATGGCTGGGCAAACACTCTGCTCTCCAGCGGCGGTCGCGAGAATCACCGAATCGTATCTCAAATTTTTCGTCGTATATCGGAGCAAAAAATGGTCGAATATTTCGTGTCGTATCTCAAATAATCGTATGTTAGGGCAATCGTATCTCAAGGTATCACTGTACTTTATACAAGTTATTACTTTCAGAAAGATAGTTACTTTCAGGTAGTAACTACCTGAAGAAGTTACTACCACCTACCAGGTTACTAATTGAATTACAATATTAGTAAATGTTAACCGACGAACTGTATCAGTTTTCATATGTATCTTATTACATATGATTATTATACTTCCTGAAATGCAATCAAAGAAAAATACATACAATGTTTTCAAAAATTTATTATTTTTAAACATATATTATTAAATTCGAAATATTTCCCTTAATTTTCAAATGGTAAAAATAATATTTTATAAGTATATAATACATGTACCCTTAAATAACATTTATCTATTAAGTTAATATTATTTACCAAAAAGAGTTATAAAATATTGACATAACGTTACAATACTTTAATAAATACAGTAATACTTGGTTCTAGACCATAATTCTTTCCAGAATTTTGCTCGATAACCGATTCGGTTAAAAACCAAACCTAATTTTTTCATAAGAAATACAAAATAGGTTATACGATAATCCGGTTCGGTCAGGTTCATATATAGGTGTTTCTTTTTTAGATGTTGTAGGTTTCTCTATAAAAAAAAAACCGTGTTTATAAACTACTAAAAGTTTGGGAGACTATTCGAGTTTCACAAATTAGGTTCGGATTCTGGAAGCATATTTTCTCGAGACTTTTGTTCAAACTCTGATTTCTTCTTCAAAGTCATTTAAAGTTTCTTCAAACTCTGATTTCTTCTTCTGATTTCTAGTTCAAAGTCATTTAAACACCGAGATAGCACTGTATTGTGAATTTAATTATTAACTCAATGTGAGGAGGTGTTAATCCATCAGTATTACTTATTTTTAATTATACTGAATAACTCATTTTACACGGTTGTATGCATAAATAGTCCAAAATATACTTTAATTTTTAAATATAATGTTATTTTATATTAGTTTAAAGTAAAATAATTATTGGATTGAGGCTGCACCTGGCAGAAGTGGTAGGCTACAACATTGGAGGCGAGTCGTCTTAGCCTCTCAGAAGCCGGAGGATAAGGATGAGATGGTGGGGTTATCAAGGGTCGATCTTTTCCATTGTGACTCTCTGAAACGTTACACATTTTCTCTGATATATCTCACATAGAGGACAACAAAAATAATGGTTACTATAGTCTAAACTCTAAACAGTCTGGAATCAGTTTCCAGGTGAAGAACAAACTAGGAGCCATTCTGAATGAATAGTGCAATGATTTATTGTATGGTATTTACTAATATTTGGGATAGCACTTGAAAGTTAAGTCTCCTCATAAAAAAAATTTATTTTTCACTCTTGAATTTTCATTTGCCATTTACATTTTCTTTTTACTCTGATGAAGGTCCCATACTCTCAGGCAATTAGAACCAAAGTCTGCTTCCTTCTTCTATTCTTTCTTCTGGTACAGCCACTGTAACCTAACCTAACCTGACGTAATCTGCATCCTTCTAGGTTGTATGAGCAGGGATATACATCGTTACAAAACAGATAAAAAAAATATGAGGAGAAATTAAGAAAAATTAACAGAGATGATTTTTGAGATTCTAGGTTAGGTTAGGCTGCAGTCGCGGTCCCACTAGAGAACATACATAGGCCAAACATTGCCCCTTTATGATACCACATAATTAACATCATACTACATTGGGAGTCTTAAATTTTTCTCATTGTAAAGGCTCGGGACCGACGGTTTAACATCCTCTCCGAGAGAAGACAAGCTCCTATTTATTCACTTCCCGCATGAATAAATTGTCGACCAGAGTGGGTATTGAACCCCGGATGTACCAGTCCACAGGCAAACAAGTTGCCATTGGACTAACATGACCCTGTGTCCCACAAAGTTGAACACGAAGTGTTTGAAACCAGTAGATTTCTAACAAATATTTCTGTGGAGACCTAGTTTCCTAAGTTCTTCCAAATACTTGTAATTATTTGTTAGCAAATTATATTAAGAAAGTGCGATCCCATGACATCTCATATTCTGCTATTGGAGTCATTGCACTGGTTTCGAACATAGTCCACCTTCAAAAGCAACTGATCTAAAAAGTTTAAATTCTCTTTCTATATACCCTTCTACTAAATGCACTATAGATTTTATTTCGAAGTATTATTATGTGCCTTTCATATTTATTATCGTTGTTCTTAAACAGTTTTATTTTTTTAAATACAAATAAATGAATGTTGCACATATGATAACACCATGAAATAATGACTGCGAACCATACATTTAGGCACCAATAACTAAAAGGGTATATAAACCCGAAAGGCTAACATTTTAGATTGGTTGCTCCTGAGGACGGACAACGTCCGCAATCGGTCCAAAGATACCAAGATTTGTATACCGGTAAGACGGTATCTTCTTTTTTTTGTTCTAAATTTAAATATTTTTTCCAGTATTTACAATACGAGGTCTGATCAAAGAATAATAAGGACACTTTTTGATTTTAGGTCACATTGTACACTATAATTTCAAAAACTTTTTTATTGTGTTGGTACCCTCGTCACGATCACATGTTTTCTCAGTTTTCCTTATATAGCGTGAGCTGTTTTTATATGAGAGACATAAAGGTTAAACTCTCGTTGTGCCTTTGAAAAAATAATTATCTGTGAAATAACTTATACCACTTAATAAATTTTTTTTTAATTTCACTCATCGCTTTACACTGTCAACATTTGAAGAGTTTTTGAACACTTCATACAATTTTTCGCACAAAAATGAATACAAAATCTCTGCTCCATTATTTTCAATAACAAAAAAATCGGTGCAACATAAACATGTCTAACCTCCTCTAGCCTCTAACATAAAAACAATATATGCGATATAGTCAAAACCGTGAACATATCGTGACGAGTGTACCAACATAACAACAACAAAATTTGAAATTAGAGTGTACAAAGCGCGCGAAATTCAAAAAGTCACTACTTTTTGATCACACCTCGCATGTAGACATTGTTTACAGTTTAACTGTTTGAAATTAACAAATGATTATTATCTTAATTAAGTTATATCAGGATTAAAGTTAACATAATCTATAAACTTACCATAGCTTCCAAAACAACTAAGGTGAACCATCTGAAGAAGTAGAGCTGTTTTACCAGAGCCTGGATTACCGGTCACCAACACACCAGGCACGCCTGCTCGGTCCACTTGTTCTTCAATCTGTCGCAACACTGCTTCCCGTCCAAGAAACAGCGGAGGACCGCTTTCTGCTTGAGGTACTTCAAAAAACAGCGGTTTCAACGGTATATTCGTCTGTTGTTTGTTGTTATGGTATTCTGCAAAACGTACTGTAACAGCGAGAAAACAGGAAAAATCTCATTACAAATTATAAATAACTTCAGTTCATAAAACTGTTTTAGAACAAGTTATAGTTATTGTAGTGTGGTGTATACATATGTATATATGTGATTGGCTAATATTAACTAGCCAATCAGATACCACACCCAGACAGACTATGTAGATTCAATATAATCTGTCTATATTTATACCAAGTTGTTTTATCTCTAGCACATATATTTTTCTTATGTCCTTGTTGATATATATATATATATATATATATATATATATATATATATATATGTATACTTTACATAAAAATTACAATGAAACTAAAACAAAGATACAAAATAACTCACTTCTATATTTCAACAATTGTCGTCATCAGGGAAGAAGAGTCCCGCATAAGACAAGGCGATGACTGAAGTCCGGTTATACTATACACCGTTATGTATAACGGTCGTGAGGTTGGACTTTAGTCACCGCCTTCATATGGGACTCTTCGTTTCCTGATGACGATAATTGTCGAAATATAGAAGTGAGTTATATCTGTATCTATCTTTGTGTTATTTTCGATATATGTATATACATTCATATGATCAAACCACAAAATGAAATGGTAAAACAAGACTAAGATCTTTCAACCGTAACAAGCGGTCTTCGTCAGAGTCAAAAACTCAACTGAGTTACGGTTAAAAGATCTTAGTCTTGCTTTCCTATTTCATATTGTGGTTTGATCATTGATTGTTATTTCACGTGTTTAAGTGAAATCTTTATATATATATATATATATATATATATATATATATATATATAAATTCGCGCTCCGTTCTTCGACGTGGGGAGATCTCTCTCACTTCGTCCTCTCTTCTAGTCTACTCTCCTGATGACGAACAACAGTTCGAAATATTGAATTCTGTAAGTGTTCTTTTTATTCTCTTCTGTAAGTGTTCTCTTTTCTGTGTCGTGCTTTGTGTAATTTAAAGTTATATATATATATATATATATATCTAATAATATGTATTTTTTTTTAGAAAATATTATTAAGTATAACAGAGATGTAGCAGTTAATTATATTTCTTTTATTTAAAAAAAAAAATTTGATTTTACTATTCGGAAAATACAATGCAGTATTAAATTGCATTCATATTCTTTCTTGTGATGACAAGATATCAAAGATAAATAGAACTTAATTGCTGATTATTTCAAATGCAACTAAAATAATTATTCAATGTATTCAAATTGTATAATCTTTCACTCATTTCATCTTATCATATAGTTTTTTTTTTATTTTACACCAATGAGAAAGATTTAAAACAAGTATTTTGTTTAACTCCAAAAAAAATGATAAAATAAAGTTAATATTATTGGCAAGTTGCTTAGTGTAAGCTATTTCAAAAAGTTTATCCATTTATTGAAGTATTTTTTTGTGAGAAACTGGTTCTTGCAATTATTAGTTTATTATCACTCATGCATGCAATATAAACCTTTCAATGTTTAAACTATATCCTCTTTATTATGGTCGAGGATAGTTCCTGATCGAATGATTTAGTTTTTTTTTAAAAAGTATACATGTTTTTTTTTTCAATTTGTTTATTTCAAACCTACCCTACTCTTTATCTTTCTCACTATATAGGTAGAATGTTGTGAAACGATCCAAAGAGGACAGAATAGATCAAAGTTAGTAAAGAAGCACAAATAAAAGGAAAGCCAAACATATACAGTCTCTCATTTTCAACTGGCTTCAAGTGAGCAAAGGAAGGAAGACAAGTCCACGATAATAACCAGCGAAGGCTGGCAACCACCACGACTTCTTTACTAACTAATGACCACGGAGGACTAATTACAAATCTTTATAAAGTCCTTCAATGACAAAGAACAGAATAAACAAGTTCACTGAACGATTTCATTTTATAATCTTTAATTTTATTTTTTAACCATCACTATACTAATAAAAAAACAACACTTTTTTAATATTTTTTTTACAATACTTTTTTAGTTGTGTAGAGCTAGTTAAAAAAAATGTATGGATTGCAAAATGAAATCGTTCAGTGAACTTGTTTATTCTGTTTCCTGCCATTGGAAGACCTTAATCAGGAAATTAGAAAAAGTCTAAAGTATTAAAGAATAAAATAGGCAAACTTTTTAATGAAATATGTGTAAACGAAGGTGTGCTCCACAAGTATAATATATATATATATATATATATATATATATATATGATCAAACCTGTTTGATTCATAAACATCAAACCACAAAATGAAAAGACTAAGATCTTTCAACCTTATCAAGCGGTCTTCGTCAGAGTTAAAAACCCAACTGAAACACTAGATGCAGAAACATCTGGTGATGGGTTGAGAAGAGTGGGAGGGAAGAGTGGTATTTTAAAGGGGTGAAAGTGCAGGAAAGGACGTTTGATCATTTATTGTTACTGTTACTGTTCAGTTGAGTTTTTCACTCTGACAAAGACCGGTTGTTACGGTTGAAAGATCTTAGGTCTTCTTTTCCTATTTCATATTGTGGTGTCATCATTGATTGTTATTTCACGTGTTTATTTATATATATATATATGATCAAACCACAAAATGAAAAGACTAAGATCTTTCAACCTTATCAAGCGGTCTTCGTCAGAGTCAAAAACCCAACTGAAACACTAGATGCAGAAACATCTGGTGATGGGTTGAGAAGAGTGGGAGGGAAGAGTGGTATTTTTAAAGGGGTGAAAGTGCAGGAAAGGACGTTTGATCATTTATTGTTATTTCACGTGTTTATGTGAAATCTTTATATATATATATATTTGAGAGAGAGTGAATGATACAACATAGAAAACATAATAAAAGCTTTATCAACTTATACAAGATAAATGAAAAGAAAGACAAGTTTGAGGGAATTACCTTTAGGGTCGATGGGACCTTTAATAGAAGCCGATCTGTTAGACCTTCTACTCATCTGTCTTCTGTTTCTAAAAGGATTCAGTTCATCCAGCCTACCAGGATGAGAGGCTGACAAATCACACATATTAGTATATTAAGAAAAAAAAAAACAAAAACATTATAGCGCATGCAATTAAAATGGTTAAATAACAACAACAAAACCGTTAAACTAACAGATAGTTTTATAAGACACTGAATCTTTTCAAACTAACTATAGTGGTTAAAGGTGTTATCAAGGAGTGTTTTGATTTTACATTTAGTTTTGATACTACTGTTGGAAGTGACTAGTTCAGCTGATATAACACTCTGGCCAGTTACGAAAGACTCCTGGGAACTCAGCTCGTCTGACTTGCCTGTCACAAGGAAACCAGACTTAAGTACACTCAAGTACAGTCACACCAATGTATTCAACACTTTCAACAATATTTAACAAAAGTAATCATAATTTCTAACTATTCATTACTTGCGTAATCTGTTATAGTATGGTATTTACTCATATTAGGGGATTTCAAAAATTACAGTCCTTCCTAAGTCATCCCGTAGATCGACTCTCAAAAGTAAACCTGAAGAAGAACACTAAGTGTTCGAAACGCGTTGTTAGTTTTCATATTGTTTTTTTTTGTGGAGAAGTAATTTTTAAAATCTTCCAATATTTCTAAGAATAGTTAGTTTTCCCTATATTTTTTAATTAATCAGGATATCTTGATTTCTAAGATGATTGTTTGTTGAATATGTTTAACGATTAGTTTAAAAATAGTCTGGGGCATTGACACACTGTCCAATGACCTTATTATATTTTAAAATAAGATCATTGTTAGATGACTCAATTTACTATTATAACAATCTAGGGGAGAAGAAAATGACTAATTCCAAGGTATATTTGTTATTATGGTTTAAACGTTGATTATTATTTCTTGTTTTAGTTATATAAATGTGGTGCTGTATAATTGTATCCCACTCTTTTACTCTAATATTCACAATATTGGTGAAATCTGTTTAATGGTCGCATTAATATGCATTGTGATCATTTAAAATGATTAAAAAAACACATTAAAATGCCTTTTTTCTGATCATTTTAAATGTGCATTTTTGCTTGGAATTTAGTTTATATATATGTATTTGATCAAACCATAATACGAAATAAGGAAAAAAAGACTAAGATCGTTCAACCACAACAAGCGGTCTCCGTCAAAGTCAAAAGCCCCACTGAAACACTAGATGCAGAAACATCTGGTGAGGTGTTGAGAAGAGTGGTATTTTTAAAGGGTGTAAAGTGCAGGAAAGGACAAGTGTCCAGAGAACATTTGTGTTCTCTGGACACAAACGACAAACTCATATGTGGTTTGATCATTGATTGTTATTTTACGTGTTTATGTGAAATCTTGTTATATATGTATGTATAGAGTTTTTTTTTTTGATAGCAGTCCTTCCTTGAATGATATACGAGTATTATTAAAAATGTAACCATAATTTGCAGGAACTTGAGTCTTGACAAGTTTTTCTGTCTTCCTATTCTCTACCTTGTCTAAATAAAAGGAAAAACATTTGAGAATCATTCTCGTCCCGAAGATGGCTCTAGCAACCAGTGATGGGATTCACCAGGGTTCAGCCGGTTCGTTCGAACCGGTGCTTAAAACTTTATGAGTTGGGCGAACCGGTTGTTAAAATTACGTAAACCTCTATTCAGACCTGTATTAATTCAGCCCACTATCAAACTCCACAAGTGTCGCGTGA
Organism: Hermatobates lingyangjiaoensis; assembly: GCA_026182355.1. Classification (NCBI taxonomy): domain Eukaryota; kingdom Metazoa; phylum Arthropoda; class Insecta; order Hemiptera; family Hermatobatidae; genus Hermatobates; species Hermatobates lingyangjiaoensis. The sequence continues at coordinate 286,452 of JAPFBL010000073.1, forward strand.
CTCACGTAACCTGTGCATGTATGACAACGTACTTTACCCATCTATACAGCTTATATATAACTAAACAATTTAGTTTCCGAACTCACAATATTTTAAGCACCGGTTCGCACGAACCTGTTCTTAAAAAAATTTGAATCCCACCACTGGTTGAAACATGTTGACAGTAAGAAGTTTGTCATCTTGTTTAGATGCATTAACGAAAACATTGTTCAGGAAGACGGAGAAACTTATCAAGAAACACCTCTGCAAGTTATGGTTACATTTTTAATAATATTTATGGAGAATATATATAATTTCCAGGTACTGCAGTAGTCAAGCAAAATCTGCCGCTTTTTCCTTGATGTTCATTTTATTATTCATGTAATGATCTTATTTAAGTAAATTAATATAAATCAGTCACCTCGAACAAAGTTTAGTGATTTTGTATTTTTAAAAAAAAATTGTTATTTTCATTTTGAATGTTTATTTTATTTTATAATTATATTTTATTTATAATTATATTATTAATTATATTACTTTATAATTATAAAGAGTCTTGAAATCTAGTAAATTCAAATTACTAGAGATTCGGATTTACAGAAAATTAGGGTTGTACCGAATAAATTACTTAGTGGCCTAGTACATTTTTATTACAAAGGAGATAAACATTCTGAACTAAAACGCTAATCACATGAAAAAGTAAATAAGTTTGCAGCAGAGATTATGAACGACCTAGAGCCCGTTGTCCTTTCAAGAAGGTGTAGGTCGTAGTTTTTATTCAATTCCCCACTACACCATATATTCGTAAATGATCTGTATTTTTGATTATTTCTAAATGACTTCCGATGTAAAGGTACATTGCAATCCTAAAAACTTGAATTGTACTTAGTCATGGCTTAAATTACAAAGGAATCACACTATCCACTCCTAAAACATCATGAAAGACATAACTGGACGGATGGAAAAAATAAAAACAAAATGGTTGATTTTTCAACAAAAGAACTAAATTATTTTTAAATAAACTATTTCCCTTGATTATTAATTGTTTTTAAGTTTATGACATTTAATATATATATATATATATATATATATATTATATATATATATATATATATCGTTAAAATTTGTAGCAGATTCTGTGTTCACAGCTTTTTTATTAATGGCTTCTATTTTTCTTTCGTGAGAAAAAATAGAAGCAATTAGTAAAAATGTTGCGAACGCAGAATCTGCTACAAATATCCTTAAAAGAGGACTTGTTGCCGAAACACACTAATTAGTGGATTTATATTTGTTTAAGTGGCAGCAAATCTTCTTTAATACAAATAGAATTGAAATGTACAGACACTGCTGCATATTTCAATTTTATATATATATAATTTAAGTTTATATACATTAAAGTTTAAACCAGAAGGAAAAAGGAAAACAATAGAAATAACTGCTTGAGGCCTTCACTTTATTTTATCAGAGAGCAAACAAAGTAAGAAGTAAGAATGTATCATGGTACATTCTTAGTTCATGCTTTGTTTACTCTCTGATGACATAAAGTGAAAGGCCTCAGAGCATTTATTTCTTTTGTTTATTATTCTATTCTATTTATTATTCTATTATTATTCCAATCGTTTTCCTTTTTTCCATCTGGTTTAAAGATCACTGACTGTTTTTCTTGTGATTCTTCTGATAATATATATATATAGTTAATACTAAGATAGTTACAGGTGAGAGAGTGGCGTCTTTGGAGAGGACTGGATGATGCAGTACTGTGTCCAGAGACAGACATGAGGGAGCCAACACTGTCAGAACTCTGGTCCTTGCTTCTTCCTGCCACCAGTCCGCCATCAGCCTCAGAAGAGCCTGCACCATTATACATTGAAAGGTAAATACAATGAAAGGGAGCTAGAGTGGAAGTGAGATGGAAAAGAGTGAGTGAATGTCTTTCAACCTCATGGTCAGAACTGGGACATTATAAAGAAGTAATACATAAGAATGAGAGGCGAATAAGGGATAAAAAGATATAAAAAAACGAATGAGAAAGATAGACGAAAGTGAAAGAGGTGAGACAGAAAAGATTATGCGATGGAATGAGTATATCAGAGGGAGAAATGAGTTAAAGATAGAATGAGAGGAGAAACAAAGATGAGTCGAAAGAGAGAGTGGGATGTAGGAGATGTACAGTATACGAATAAAAGATAAAATGAGACAGGAAAGGATTATGGTTTAACAAAACGTAGTGACTGGGAAGGAGCTACAGTAAGTGAGAATGATTCAGCAGAGAAAGAATGAGTGAGAGGGATAGATAAAGTCACGAAGAAGACAAAGGAAGAGGATTAAAGGAGGCAGTTAAAGAAAGGGAGAGTGAATGAGACAGAGAGATATTACACGACAGCAAGGGAGTGATTGAAAGAGAGGGGATAGATAGATGGAAAGAGAGAGAGAGAGAGAGAGAGAGAGAGAGAGAGAGAGAGAGTGAGAGAGAGAGAGAGAGAGCGAGAGAGAGAGAGAGTGAGAGAGAGAGTGAGAGAGAGAGAGAGAGAGAGAGCGAGAGAGAGAGAGTGAGAGACAGTGAGAGAGAGCGAAGAAGAGAAAGACGTAGGAAGTGGGAGAGAAATAGGGATAAAAGTTTCCGAAAAGTTCCCGAAGATATCATAACATAAGAACTGATTATAACTCTGACTATCATAATAATTCAACAAATCACAATTTGTTTATTTGTTATAACATAAATAATAAAACCAGCTTTCTATAAAGGATTCAACAAGCTTCTAGAACATAACTAACTATTATCCTTTAATTTTCTACTTTTATCTTCTAATAAACGATTCAATGTTATTATATCTTTAAATAAAAGATTTATTTCTAAATACAAAATTTTCTCTCTAGATAAAAGATTTTATATCAAGAAAGCATTCAAGAATTGAACAAGAATAAACATTTTTCATTAGTTTCCAAAAAGATTATATAAATAATATTATTTAAATAAATCTTTTCATAACATCACAATAGAACAACTAATATTAAAAAAATGAGAGGACCAATAAATCTAATTTATATGAAAATTACATTAAGATATGAATATTTCTTATGAAAATGTCTTCTCAGGTGTACTAGTGTTGGAGAGAGTTAGCGCGACAATATTACAATTACAAACTCAAATTTTCTCCTGAAAACGGATCATCCAAAAATTTGAGTTTGTGTGTTGCTTTTCTTCGTTTTTGAGCTGATTTGCGTCCAGTTTGGATAGGTTTTTCGAATTGTGAGTGATATATATATATACACTTAAAATAAACTGTGACACATAGAAAGAAACGTAACAAAGGACTCGCTTTTCAATATTTCGACCGTTATGGCGAAACAATAGCAAAGACAATAGTCCTTTGTTATGTTTCTGTCTATGTGTCACAGTTTATTTTAAGTGTAAACAGTCCTGGATCGCATTTCGTTTATCACACATATATATTTAAAAAAAAAAGTTACATAAACAATTTGGTGTTTTTAGACAAATGACCACTGCAAAACTTAATGGCCATTTGCGGAAAATCGGCACTATCAATGATGGTTTGTGCAAAATTTGTAAGGAAGAGGCAACGTTGTTGGCTGACTATTAAGCCAGTTTACTGCAGAGGCAGGTGCTTCGGGACATTCAACAAAACTATAGAAGAATTTTTACCGTTGGACCCAGCAAAAGCGCTGAGCTTCTTGGAGGCGCTGAAGCTAACTGGGGTATTATTGCACAGAACTATTGCGTACTTCTTAGAACGCAGTGCTATAATCACCCTCAATGCAAAATAAAATAAAAATAATAGACAAATGACTTAGAATGTTTTGAAGTTTTGCGTAACATAAGGATGGTTACCGGTGAGAGTTGAGAGGGGACTGGTGTTAGCCGACGCAGAGGTGTGGTTGTCATAACTAGCCAAGGAGGAGACCGAGCCGACATGACTGGGGACTCCATTCCTCCTTCTGGCACCTTGGCCGAGCAGCAGGCCCAGTCTTGTGTACAGATCCTGTTCATTTCTCTTCTTGTCGCCTTTCTTGCTCCTAGCTATCTTCACACTCCCTCCTTCATCATCTGAACAACAACACATTCCTTTAAACCAACTTACTTATAGTAATAAACAATTCATGTTCATTTATAACACTGTTAGATCATTAGAGTAAATAGTAACTTGTATGCTAAATTAAAACAAGACAGCAAGTAGTGCTACAACGAATCTTATACACTATTCTGGAATAAAATTCATTTCATAACAAAACATTTTATATTGCATTCATACAATTACATTCACATTTCGAAATTGACTGCCAAAATGAAATTTAAAAAAAAAATTGATTTATTAATCATTAATTGTGTAATCTGTTATCATATGATATTTACTTATATTGGGGAAAGTAATATGTCACCGCACAAAAAGTTCATTATAAAAAAACTAACAACTCGTTTCGAACATTTGATGTTCTTCTTCAGGTTACATCTGAAAAATGTATACATATATGAGCTTTAGGAACATGGAGGTGAATTACTTAAAATTGAATATCTGACAATAGAATATCTGTGTTGATTATCACTCAATAGTGTCAGATCTTCCTGAAGCTCAAAAATGCTTTTTTTTTTAAATGTAACCTGAAGAAGAACATCAAGTGTTCGTTGAAAGTTTTTTTTTATAATAAACTTTTTTGTGTAGCGACATAACACTTTCCCCAATATGAGATTTATTATTACTTAATCATCACCAAAGGTACTAATATACATAATTACCTTGTGATTTTAAACAAAAAATCTCCAATATTGACTGTCAATGCTCATAAAACACTTTATTTTATATGTAATGACTGTCAACGCTAATAGAACACTTTATTTTATATGTAATGACTGTCAATGCTCATAAAACACTTTATTTTATATATAATGACTGTCAATGCTCATAAAACACTTTATTTTATATATAATGACTGTCAATGCTCATAAAACACTTTATTTTATATATAATGACTGTCAATGCTCATAAAACACTTTATTTTATATATAATGACTGTCAATGCTCATAAAACACTTTATTTTATATATAATGACTGTCAACGCTCATAAAACACTTTATTTTATATATAATGACTGTCAACGCTACCAAAACACTTTATTTTAAAGCAGTTAATTGTATATGACAATGGTGCAAAATGATTAATAATTTCATGCGCTGATTATATGTATCCTACCATAGTTCTATTGATTTAATTATGAACAATATCTGCATTAATCCTTTTCTGATATAAACTTCATCAAACACATATAATCAAGATTTTGTATTCTACAACATACTTATTTTCATCCCAACAAAAGAAATCAAATTACATTTTACAGATAAAAATCAATGAAAAATTCAGCATTGATGGGATTATTACTATAAACTCAATTAAACATATAATAATATTTCATATAAACAGTTCAATATAACTTATATTTTTTTAAGAAACTAATTCAATTGGACTGCAAAAGTTGTAATTTATTTTTATTTTCTTCCTTTAACAATGTACCACTTTTCCAATTGGAATATGATGCTGAATATCAACTTGAAATTACAGTTTCAACTAACCATTTCAAATAGTCATTATTTGAAATGAGATTGAAGGTAAATGTTATCTATGAACTTTTCAAGTTACTTCTGTTAGATAATAATTCATAAAATTAAACTTCCAATACCCTATCACAAAAATGTAACTCTTCTATTAGTTAACGACTAAACAATAGAACTCAAGTGTTGTACAATCCTGTTTCTGCGTGGTATTTACTGATAATAGAAAAAACAAATAGTTACCTCAGAAAAAAAGTCTAGCATTTCAAACACTTACTGTTCATCAGGTTATATGAACAAATTAAATTTTTAATGAGGACTATTGGTTTCAATGTTTTAGATAAACACAACCTCATTTAAACTAATACGCCTTATCATGATGTCAATTTTTTCATATAACTTCAAGAACAGTTAATAAAGTCTTCGAAACATTCTATTTCTTCACAAAACTTCTTTTGGATGAAATAAAGTTTTTTTAATTTAAAGATAAACAATTTAAATTAAATGTATAAATCCTACCGTATGGTTATCTACATTTCCTACAATTAAACTATAATATTATTAATAACTAAAGAAGTAGTTTACTTTTAACAAACAGATAAAGTAGACAATGGTTTTATAATGATTAATGTGAAAGGTAAAGCAATGATATTAATAACAAACAGTCTAAACAACAAACCACATTAGAATTCCGTTAAAATGCAGTATCAGCGACCACCTGTTATCAGTACAGAATAGTTCGATATTACTGTGACGCCATTAAACGATTTCTGGATCCTTCCAGATATCTCAAGATGTCTGCACTTACACAGGTCTGCCTAGTAATATAATTGTAAATTATTTATTGTTAAATATAATTATGCATTTAAAATTATTTAAAATTACGAATAATGGTTTTTAAATTTATTCAATTAAACCTGGGTGATTGCAACATTTTTTTTTTAAATAAATGTATTAATTCATTAATTCTAGAATGTTCCAGATTGGACAATGCGGAGAAAAATTGTTACTGATTACAAACTCGCCAGTTTAAGTTTTATTTATCGGAATGCATCGTATGGATATTGGTTTCTTTTGTGTGTTTGCGTCGTGAGAACATGCGAAAAGTAATTGAAGTACTTATGATTGGTCTTGGTTTGATTTCAGACGTGTGTGAAATATGTGTGTCCTTTATCTGTAAATAATATGTTTATTTCATTCATTAATTGATTTATTATAATACAGGAATATCGAATAGTCTGAAATTGGGAGATAGCCAAGGTCCGAAGATACTGCATTTTAACCTAAAATTCTTTATAAATTAATTGAAAATTCTAATAAGTAAAATCAAAACTTTCTTAATCACTGGAATAATATTAGTCCAGCTATTTAGGTAATTCATAATTTTGTAATAAGTTATAAAATTAAAGTATCAACAGTAATTAACCATGCATCTAAGTTAACAAGTTAGTGCATTCAAAATGTATGTATCATTCTTCAAAATATATATACTTCTATACACTGTTGTGTGAAATATGTTAAGTTTACTAATAGAACTTAATTAACTTACCATATAATAAGGAATTATAACAAAGGTAAATTACAAAAATTAAAAATTCATACAGTTGGTAAGCATTCCTCTTGATCTTAAGTTTCATCAATGTGAAATATAATAATAAACACCTTTAATACTTTGGCAAGAAATAAAATATTCAATTCTCTTAAGAAATAAAATATTTTATAATCATATTTTTTTTATGGGAACATAAATTTCCATTAAAAGATTGTTTTATTATTAGAAAGTTCTATTGAAAAACATCTGCACAATCTAATGTTGTTAATGGTTAATATTATAACTTTTTTCCTGTTATAAAAATAAATACTAATTTTTTTACTACTTACGTTTGTAATATATGATTTGGTAATTATTTCAAACTTTCGTTTGATTAAGACATGTAATTTTCTGTGGGTGTTAAATCCAAGTTTACTTAGAGATTAACTAAATAGGTTTATCAATGATATATAATAATTTTTTTTTCAGATTTTCTTTTTTCACAATTAAAAAATGTAAACATTTTAGTAAGTAAATATGCAATATTAAAAATTGTTTGAACAATCAATATTATAAAATAAGTTTAAAGGAAGGGAAAGTGTTGAGAGAATGATTCTGGTTTAATTTGTTTTTGTTTTGTTTTTTGTTCTAAGCTTTAAGGTTATGACAAGATAATGGACTGACTAAGGTAACTGAACACAAAAGACCAGGGAGAAACTCTTGAGACAATAAACTTACAAGGTTGCTTCAAAGATAATGAACTTTGAAAATTGTATAGGTTGTTTTTTTACAACAGGTCTTATCTATGTAATATGCTACTGAAATCACAAAGAAGGATTTAAATTACATGGTGCTACTTCCAACCGTACACCTTTTTAAAAAAGTTTTTTTTCAAAACTACTGAGAATATTCCACACCAATAAATACAATTAACAATAAATACTTGAAAAAAAACTCATGCAAACTGCAACTATTTCCTAATTTTAAAATTTAGATAGCTATTTTTTAAAAATGAATGTACGGAATACAATATGTTTGTTCAAGAAGTTATTAACAAAAAAAAAAGTGTATGACTTTTCTTTTAAAAGTCATTTCTTTTGAAATTGTTAAAATATTTACGAGTTCAAAATCGAAGAAGATTAACATCCAGAGGAAAGACATACATTAAACAACTAAAATTTTCGGGCAATCCGTCTTAAGGAGAAAAGAGAGAGGGAGACTAAGCACACATCAAGACTTGGTCTCCCTATCTCTTTTCTCCTTATGAACGATTGCCCGAAAATTTGAGTTTGTAAAATGTTTTTCTTTATTCTGTATGTTACTCTTCTTCGATTTTAAACTGGTATTGTGTCCAGTTTGGATGGTCTTTCCGATTTTATAATGAATAAAAAAAAAATATATATATGTATTTTGGTAATTAGGATTAGAAAGTTGTTAGAGAGTTGCACATTCTTTTATATTAAATTATTCAACATTTTTATACAATGCAATTGTGGAAAAACAGATTTTTGAAACTCGTTATATAAGAAGAAAAAACTAATCTAAGGATTGAGTAACAATTTAAAAAGTGCATTTTTAAAGTATAACTAAAGTGGTGAAACACACAGAAGCAGGCAGAAAGGTATTGGCTGGAAAAGAAAGTACATTCAACCCTCGATTTTCCGTACTTTCAAATTTCCGAACTTTTTTTTTTTTCAATTTTTCAAATAGCCTAAATTATCATCCTGGTAGGGGCATTGACCCCGCTGCATATCTTAATAAATTGGTAAAGGGAACGGAACTCAGGCAACAGTTCTAGACATTGAATTGAGTGATTGTACCCAAACGTCGGATCAAACAAAAAGACTATAAGGGCTGATGTTTTGACCTGCGAGGGGATCGATTTCTAACAAAAAAAAAAAAAAAAAAATCCGGGTGTTGGTAATTTACAATGAGGGCAGAGTGAGACCGAGTAGTCTAGGCTACTCTAATTTCGTTATCTTAAGCAAACTATACTTTTATTATGCATAAAAAATATTATTATTACGTATTTGAATGTGTAGTAAACATAAAGTACTGTATTCATCTATATTTGATCATTATGTTTGTGCTTTAAGGCAAGGTGAGGCAGAGCTTTAGCCTTGTTATCCTCCCTTCTCATATGCCTACCTCACCTACCATTACTAATTTCCGGGGCTTTTCTGTTTCCAGACATGACTTGGGGTCTCAATTACTACGGATATTCGAGGGTTGAGTGCATATAAGTGCAGAGAAAGGCAAACGGGGGAGGTGTATTGCCTGAGCAGAGTTGATTGAGCCCCGCTGAAGCGGTGGACGAAGACCACAGAGATCTTATCTTGTTCAGCACCAATGATGACCATCTCGGTTGAGATTCTGTTTCTCTTCCAACAGCTGCTGATGTTGATTGACTCATCGGCCCAACTATAATAGTTATTCATTACTCCAGCCCTTGTTTTTAGTTTTTCTTTAAACGGACTCCTAGTAAAACTCTTAACTACCTCATTAATTCATTACTTGATCTATAGTAAAACTAATATTAAACATATATTATACCGTCTTACCTCGTACACTGCTGCTGTACCTCTCGGACCGGTTTCGGGTGTCACCCATCTTCAACAAGAACTTGTGAAGATCGGTGACACCCGAAACCGGTCCGAGAGCTACAGCAGCAGTGTACGAGGTAAGACGGTATATTATGTGTTTAATATTAATAATACTAACCTCTGTGGTAATGACGAAATGCATGAATACAGTAAAACTCTTGACTACCTCATTAATTCATTACTTGAGCTATAGTAAAACTCTTGACTACCTCATTAATTCATTACTTGAGCTATAGTAAAACTCTTGACTACCTCATTAATTCATTACTTGAGCTGTCTGTTATAGTGTTATTCACTCATGTTGGTAGATTTCAAAAATTACCTGCCTAAACAAAAAAAAATAATTAATATGAAAACTGACAATGCGTTTCGAACACTTAGTGTTCTTCTGCAGGTTACACTTAAAAAAAAATACATATCTCTGATCCTTAAGAACATCAGAATGAATGATTTAATATGGAAATTATATATTTGAAAGTGTATGAAGTTGTTTATTCAACAATAAATGAATGTTGAATTGCACTATTAATCTTTGTTACTTATAAATCTTGTTAAAAACCTTAATATTGAATTGCACTATTGAGGTTTTTTAATTTTTGTTACTTATAAATCTTGTTAAAAAACCTTAATATTGAATTCCACTATTGAGGTTTTTTAATTTTTGTTACTTATAAATCTTGTTAAAAAACTTTAATGTTGAATTGCACTATTGAGGTTTTTTAATTTTTGTATTGTTTTTTTTTGAAATTTAAAACTGCCTGTTTTAAATTTATTCCCTGTGGTCTCACTGTATCAAATACTTAACTCAAATACAACTTATTGTTCTCGAACAAATTTTATTCAAAATACACACAAATATTTTGAACGACAATATCATATATTCAAAAGTAAAGCAAAAAGAAGGTTACTTATAAATCTTGTTAAAAAACCTTAATATTGAATTGCACTATTGAGGTTTTTTAATCTTTCTTATTTATTTATAAATTGGTTCATGTTTCACTATGTTTTTATGTTTTACTAAGTTTCAGGATTAAGTAACTAATATTCCATACTAATTCCCTTGTTAAAAAACCTTAATAGTGCAATTCAACATTCATATATTGTAATCAATTTGTAATAATTCACTTTGATGTTCTTAAAGCTCACAGATATGCATTTTTTTTTTTTTAGATGTAAACCTGAAGAAGAACACTAAGTGTTTGAAACACGTTGTTAGTATTCATATTAAAACTTTTTTTTGTGTGGAGACGTCATTTTTGAAATCCCCAGTCTTGATTACTTCTTTCCTCTCATACAATATTTTTGTATTGTTTTTTTTTTTTAAATTTAAAACTGCCTGTTTTTTTTTAAATTTATTCCCTGTGGTCTGACTGTATCAAATACTTAACTCACATACAACTTATTGTTCTCGAACAAATTTTATTTAAAAGATACACAAATATTTTGAACGACAATATCATATATTCAAAAGTAAAGCAAAAGAAGGTTACTTCAATTCTTCGTTTAATTAATACAATTAATAAATAAATGTATTAAACAATTAATAAATTAATACAATTTTTAATTTAAGTATTATATTTAAACTTTTTGAACACTAACTCTATAATAATGTAAATATTTTCTATAAATCAAAGTTTTCTTATCTCAACCATATATATATATGTAACACAAAGAAAGTATAGAACTTTCTATTTTAAATTACATGAATATTATTAGGAGGAAAGTCTGCACCGGACTTCACATGGCATGGGGGGGGGGGGGGGGTTAGACTGTGGGGTAGAATGCCAAAGTACCCATGGCAATGGGTAGACTTTGAGGAGAAACTATAAAAAGGAGTAGGAGAAGAGGAGAACTATAGGTAATAGAAAATTAATATTTAAGAAAAATCTAAAATTTTGAACCAACAAATAATATAGGACAAGTAATCATTCTGCGATGATTTCTGTTGCTTGTTTAAGTAACAATAATCCTATCTTTTTCAGCTTTAATAGCATGCAAACGTCTGTAAGTTTAAACATATTTTCCCTTTTTTTAATTTAAATAATAATAAATTAATGTGGTAAACTATTATACGAGTATATATAATTACGTTAAACGCTAATAAATTTTAAAATTTTTATGTGGTTAAAAAAATAAAAATTGATTCATTAAGTAATGAAGAGTGTTTTAAATTAATGAATTAATGTTTATATTTAAAAAAAAATATTTGAAGTAAAATAAATATATGAAGAAAAAAACCCGAATTGAAATTGAAGTAAAAAAATGGAAAAAAATGAACAGGTCCATTCTACTATTCTTAGATTACAAAAAAACGAAACAAAAGTGATCTTCAAAATTCTCATGAATGAAGATCAAATTATGTTATCTTCATTAGAAAATGGCATTCCACTTCTTTCTTTAATATGATTTATAATTCATGAATTATATTTTGCGCACTATTTAAACTTTTTGAACCCTAACTCTACATTAATGTAAATATTTTTTTATAAGTCAAAAGACCATATATATTTAACATAAAAAGAAAGTGTAAAACTTTTGAATTTAAATTATTTGAACATTATTAGATATTAATTAATTATTGTTAATTATTTCATGGTCAATGTACCATGAACGTTTTTTTTTTGTCAGAATTTGAAATGATATAGTAAAACTGAAGTTATTCAAGTAAATAGGTGACTTAAGTAAAAATAAAATTTCATAAATTAGTTTTGCCGTAAATCATACAACTGTGTTTTAAATCGTTGATATAAACGAAACATTCGTTTACGTGTTTGTTCCTTAAGGTGTCAGATGGTCTGAAATTTAATCCCAATCCTTCTCAACCTCTTTTTTGTTCAGTCCCCATATTTTTTACTGAAGTTACCCATATGATACACTTAGGTAAACAAATGTGATTAAATGACCAGGAAAGTCGTCTCAAACAAGAATACAACTCCTATATATAGATATTGGAGATGGAATGAAACGCAAATAATGTAGTAGGTCTGAAATTACTTTGGTTATTTGTGTCTGAAGGTGACTAGGGCTATGTGCTCATAGATGTTCAATCTCTACGATTGCACAACCCAAAGAGTGGTCACAAACATGACCACCCTAGTGCGATAGTAGTCACATTGTTTAATGGTGTTAAAAGATGGCTAATATAATATGCCATAAGGAATTCTCACACCCTGATTGCCGAATAGATGAACATTGCCTTGGATACTAGTGACCTAAGATGGTCTCAAACAGGTTCACTGTAATAAGTCAGCAGTAACAATGATTCCAGATATGAATCATATATATGAATCATAGATGATTCCAGATATGAATCACTTCATATATGAATCATATATGAAACCCCTAAAAATGACTAAGGCATTTTATCCATAGGGCTGCCACAAGCTCAACACTGGTGTAGGTCAGAAATCACAATGACTACTAGTCCCTAGACATGATTAAGGCCATATGTCCAAAGGGTAGTCTCACACATGAATGATGTAGTCAGCCATGAATCACAATGACTACTAGTCCCTAGACATGATTAAGGCCATATGTCCAAAGGGTAGTCTCACACATGAATGATGTAGTCAGCCATGAATCACAATGACTACTAGTCCCTAGACATGATTAAGGCCATATGTCCAAAGGGTAGTCTCAAACATGAATGATGTAGTCAGCCATGAATCACAATGACTACTAGTCCCTAAACATGATTAAGGCCATATGTCCAAAGGGTAGTCTCAAACATGAATGATGTAGTCAGCCATGAATCACAATGACTACTAGTCCCTAGACATGATTAAGGCCATATGTCCAAAGGGTAGTCTCACACATGAATGATGTAGTCAGCCATGAATCACAATGACTACTAGTCCCTAGACATGATTAAGGCCATATGTCCAAAGGGTAGTCTCACACATGAATGATGTAGTCAGCCATGAATCACAATGACTACTAGTCCCTAGACATGATTAAGGCCATATGTCCAAAGGGTAGTCTCACACATGAATGATGTAGTCAGCCATGAATCACAATGACTACTAGTCCCTAGACATGATTAAGGCCATATGTCCAAAGGGTAGTCTCACACATGAATGATGTAGTCAGCCATGAATCACAATGACTACTAGTCCCTAGACATGATTAAGGCCATATGTCCAAAGGGTAGTCTCAAACATGAATGATGTAGTCAGCCATGAATCACAATGACTACTAGTCCCTAGACATGATTAAGGCCATATGTCCAAAGGGCAGTCTCACACATGAATGATGTAGTCAGCCATGAATCACAATGACTACTAGTCCCTAGACATGATTAAGGCCATATGTCCAAGGGTAGTCTCAAACATGAATGATGTAGTCAGCCATGAATCACAATGACTTCTAGTCCCCAAGCATAACTAAGTAAGTCATGCTTGATAGTAATGTCTAGTCCCAAATATGAGTAGTCTCAAACATGAATGCTAGATTAGATCAGCAAATGCACTGATCTCTAGTACCCGTGTTTGCTAAGCCCAGTTGTCAACAGTATGGTCTGAAACATGAATACTGTAGTAGGTCAGGAATCACAATCAATATTAGTCTCCAAATATGACTAAATCCATACGCCCACATGGTAGTCTCAAACATGAATGATGTAGTCAGCCATGAATCACAATGACTACTAGTCCCCAAGCATAACTAAGTAAGTCATGCTTGACAGTGATGTCTAGTCCGAAATATGAGTAGTCTCAAACATGAATGATGTAGTCAGCCATGGATCACAATGACTTCTAGTCTCCAAGCATAACTAAGTAAGTCATGCTTGACAGTGATGTCTAGTCCGAAATATGAGTAGTCTCAAACATGAATGATGTAGTCAGCCATGAATCACAATGACTACTAGTCCCCAAGCATAACTAAGTAAGTCATGCTTGACAGTGATGTCTAGTCCGAAATATGAGTAGTCTCAAACATGAATGATGTAGTCAGCCATGAATCACAATGACTTCTAGTCCCCAAGCATAACTAAGTAAGTCATGCTTGATAGTAATGTCTAGTCCCAAATATGAGTAGTCTCAAACATGAATGCTAGATTAGATCAGCAAATGCACTGATCTCTAGTACCCGTGATTACTAAGCCCAGTTGTCAATAGTATGGTCTGAAACATGAATACTGTAGTAGGTCAGGAATCACAATCAATATTAGTCTCCAAATATGACTAAATCCATACGCCCACATGGTAGTCTCAAACATGAATGAGGTATTAGGTTAGAAGTCACAATGACTACTAGCCCCAGATATTAAAGGCAAGAATAACAAATTAATCAACTATTATATTAAATGAGGATAAAAATCAGACCATTAAGTAGTAATATTCAATAGAAAATAAAACGTAAAAAGAAATAGCTTACCATAAATAGAAAACCTTCTATTTATATTTCTATGGTAATGGAATCAGTCATTTTGTGGTATATACTCATTTTAGGTAAAAAGTAAATGAAATAGTCTCTTCATATAGAAGTTTAATAATATAAACAACCCGTTTCGAACACGAAGTGTTCTTCTTCAGGAATAAAACCAAGGATGAGTGTTAGTTGTGCCACAGACACTCATTCTTGGTTTTATACTTGAAGAAGAACACCACATGTTCGAAACGCGTTGTTTTTATTATTAAACTTCTAAATGTGGAGACTATTTAATTCACTTTTTGCCCTACCAAACCTTTTATGGTTTTGTAATGGCTGTATGGCCATATGTTTTGATATGGCTGTATATATATTCTAGGTACGAAAAGAAAATTGACCATAAATGATTTCATATCTGGAATAAAGTGATTCCAGATATGAATCATATATATGAATCATAGATGATTCCAGATATGAATCATATATATGAATCATAGATGATTCCAGATATGAATCATATACATGAATCATATATGATTCCAGATATTAATCATATATATGAATCATATATGATTCCAGATATTAATCATATATATGAATCATAGATGATTCCAGATATGAATCATAGATGGTTCCAGATATGAATCATATATATGAATCATAGATAATTCCAGATATGAATCATATATATGAATCATAGATGATTCCAGATATGAATCATAGATGATTCCAGATATGAATCATATATATGAATCATAGATGATTCCAGATATGAATCATATATGATTCCGGAAATGAGTCACTTCATATATGATTCCAGGTATGAATCACTTAATATCTGAAAAACAGGTTAAAAAGAAATAAGAGGACATATATAAAACATTTGACAATAGAGTCGACAGGGAAGTAACTCAATATCTATGGAAGATAAACTGGGAACTTCCCTAAAATGTGACATGGATTTAAACATGGATAAAAGAAAGCAGTTGAAGAGTAGCCGTACCTGAGAGAGCACTGTCGCAGGGAAGGAGCATGGTCGGTCGCAGGCCAAAGCTGTTCTTTACTGCTCGCGAGCAGTGAAAAGGCTTTTTGTTTTGCGAAGCACTTGGGCAACCTGAACAGAAAAATATATAAATCACATATTTCATTAAACAATCTCAAGTTCCATCTAGTATATACCAGGGCTGTGGGGAGTCGGAGTCAGGCATATTTTCGACCTGGAGGAGTCGGAGTCGCAAGAAATCAGCCGACTCCAACTCCGACTCCTCACCTATTTAAATTACTTGTATACACGAAAATGATATAAAATGATAAAACATGATTAATTAGTCCAAGTAAAATTTTTTCCTCCGGAGAAGGACATTGGATATTTTATGGTAAAACACAAATTGTCTATTAGAATTAGTAATAATACATTCCGTCATACCTCGTAAAGTCTCTGTAAAGCTCGACCGGTTTCGGGTCCGCCTGAATCCCATCTTCAAGTTACTAATTCTTCAAGTTACTGTTACTAATTCTAATATTACTAACCTCAGTGGAACTAACCCATTAACTATACAAATTGTCTAGTTTAATACAAAATATCTGGCCTTGCTTGTTCAGTGTTTACTTTGTTATACGTAAATATAATAAAAAAATTCTTCGTTATTCAATGTCGTATTTAGACATAATATAAATGCTTAAATAGAAGATGTTTATTAGTCTTTCATTCCTGGCGGTCGACTCAGTCAAGGACCTTGTCTATAATGAGGCTGTTCGTTCGGCTATGACCTATGGACACTCCGTCTGGTTTAGAGCTACACCAAAGCTACAAAGTACTAATTCTTATTATTAGCCACCTGTCAGCTGTTTTGTAACAATAAAAGGATGAGCTGGAATCGGAGTCGGCTGTTACAAAATAGAGGAGTCGGAGTCGGCCATAATAGCTCCGATTCCACAGCCCTGGTATGTACTATATAAAATACATTTCAATAGGATTCATTTTTCGTTATTGTTTTTTTAAATGAACAATTACAAAATAAATTATAACATCAGTACCACGTATAACATTTTGTCTAAAGAGCTACTTGTACAAAATGGAATCTTCTTATAAGCAACGATTCTACAAATTTCAACAGGGGCTAAAGCAGCGTTTTCCAAACTGGGAGGCGCCGACTAGTCTAAAGGGAGCCGCGAAAATTAGTCACAGTGAACGACTTTCTAAAATTACTGCTAAAGTTTTCTATGTAAAAAATGATTTTCTGCCTTGGCTTCAATGAAATCCAAATATGAAGCTCGTTTAGTTATAAAAAAAGAGCTACCTATATTGTCACAAACACCAAGATTTGATAAACTTTGTGCTAACAGACATGCACATCCATCTCATTAAAAACAATAATAAAATATCGTTTTCCATTAGTTTGTATGAATAAATTTTATAAAAGTAAAAATTTTCCTGTTTTTATTTTATAAAATCTTCAGGGGGGGGGGGGGGACGCCAAATGATTAAATATTTTTAAGGGAGGCGTAGTAACAATAAGTTTGGAAACCACTAGGCTAAAGGATACATATTGTTAGAACAACAGAGGTTAGTAAATAAATACATAATCAATAATTAAATTTGTAAGGTAAAAAGCTAATGAAATGGTCTCCACATATAAAAATTTATTGGTATAAACAACGCGTTTCAAACACGTAGTGTTCTTCCTCAGGCATTAACTAAAAAAAATACAATGACACCAGAGAGTTATCTATAGTATAAAGTAAATATAGTACAAAATAAAAATTAAATAAAATAAGGAAGATAATACGAACCTAGGGGTGAGTGTCTGTGGTACAACTGACTGGAAATAGGATGGACCGCAGTTATACCACAGTTGTACCACAGACACTCACACTTAGGTTCGTACTCTCTTCCTTATTTTATTTCATTTTTATTTTGTACTATATTTACTTTATACTATAGATAACTCTCTGGTGTCATTGTATTTATAAGTTAATGCCTGAGAAAGAACACTACGTGTTCGAAACGCGTTGTTTATACCATTCAATTTTTATACGTATGCATAGGCTCGTCTAGTATAGTCTCGTATAGACTCCTATATGGAGACCATTTCATTAGCTTTTTACCCTACAATGAGTAAATACCAAATAATAACTGATTGCACTACGTTAGAATAATTACGTAATAATTACTCGTAAATTAAATAATCACAATAAAGATGTGATGGTAATTAATGAAAGTAAGAGCTACAAGGAAAAATAGAAAAAAGCAGAGAAAAGCCTCAGAACATTTCACTTTCATAAATAAATACACTGAAGTAAAATAAATATATAAAAAGTAATAATAGGAAAACCTAAACCAAAAAATGAATGTCAATCCCACGTAATAGAAGAAAAATATCTCTGCTTATAGCACTATATTTACTTAAAAAGCCATTATGATTAAATATTCAGGGCCATTATATTCTAATATATTATATACAGTAATCCTTCACTTTTCGCGGATAATGAGGACCGAAGACACCCGCGAAAAGCAAAAATCCGCGACTAATGGACGCGCCTTTATAAAAGCCTCTAAAGCTCAAACAACGACCTTTCCAACAGAGAGAGAGAATCCTGACCTTACTGAATACTGTACTGAGTTGTAAATAGAAATGAAAAACAACAAGAAAAAATAAGAAATAATTAATAGAAAAATTACGTCTTTACCGACTATAAGAGAGAAAGAGAGAGAGAATTATACCCACAATGTATTGTACAGTAAATAATAATGCCAATCAGATCAACGGAAACATCTTTGGTTATTTTTTTTATTAATTTCAACATCTATTTTTTGATATTTTTATTATTCTCTTGTTATAATTGATTATGTCTCAATATTTTTCATTAATTTTTAGTCCTCATTAAATATTTTTTAATAGCTTTTATTATCCTTTAATTTAATACTGCAGAACATATTTTGACCCAACAAGTCACTGGTTGTTTGATATCTTTCTCGATCGTACAAGAAGAATCCTGTTTATTTTCTTCTCTAATACTAACTACTGTACTTTTTTATTACGAGTTGTATTTTTTTATTTTTTTTATTGCAATTACAGTCGAATATTTTTTTATATTTTTTAATTTTTAATTGAAGATTTCAGGACACCGTGAAACACTGAACCCGCGAAAACTGAACAGCGAACTAGCGAGGGATTGCTGTAATCATTAATATAATAACCAGGTTTGTTTATAGCGTAAAATTAAAGTAATGAACAAAATGCTATTGATTTGAACTGAGTCGGAATCCTCTGAATCTGTAGTTCTTATATTTTGTACCAGGTAAACCGAAGAACATAGTAAACACGTCTAACTAACAAAGTAAAGGATTAGATTTGAAACCATAAATAATTTACTCATGTGACATGATGTATTCTTTAGCAAAATATAAATATATTTTAAGTATACATTAAGTGTAAAAACACACTTACAATCTCACACTTACAATTTTTGATCTGATGAAGACCGCGTGTTTTAGTTGAATTGTTTTCCCCATTTCATATTGTGGTTTGATCATTGATTGTTATTTCACGTGTTTATGTGAAATCTTTTTATTTTACAAATTTATATGTATAACATAATATAATTATTTAAAATAAAAAAAGAAATAGCGTATGATGGAAACCAATAACTCAATCATTTGAAAGTTATTACACATTTAAATTACTATTTCAAAAAAAAAAAAAACTTTGATAAGTGCGTATTTGATTATTTTTGAAATATAAAATTCTTCAATGAATTGCAGTAACTTACTTTGTGTCATTGGTGATGAGAATTCCTGGGATTTTGAGGCTATAGGTCGTGGTGGAAGTCTAAAGGGCGATATGTCTCGGCTTTTCATCTGCAACAACATATTTTTGGTATTTTAGATTTTATTATCACAAGTATATATGTATATATATTTATACATAGTATATATTGTAAACAGGAAAACAATCCAGAAGGACAATAAACGTTTCACGATAAATCTGTTACGTTTCACTTGAGGAACTATTACAACAAGTTCTTCCAGAGAGTAAAACGGTCACCTAACGCGCATCCGAGGAGGCACATATCTGGTTTCTTAATGCTCTTTGTAAACCAGGTTTGAATTTAAAAAGGTAGGGCTGTTCTGAATGGTTAGAGATTAGTTTACCTTTGACTATTTTTTATTATTTTTTATTTTTTTATTTATTATCTTTTTATCTTATCTTTAAATCATTATTTGTACAACTTTATTCTAATCAACCTCATCATTATTATTATTTAAATATTTATTATTTATATTCCTGGATTTTTTTATGTTTATATATAATACATTTGCACTACTGTCATCGGCGAGCACACAAGACACTTGCTACCAATGGCTCCAATTTTTGGATTATAGTGATAATTTTCTTTTATTTAACATTATTCAAGTAATAAATAATATATATTTAATTTCAGGTCTCTATTTAGGAAAATGGGTGAACAAACAAACAAACCCACGAACTTTATATATATATAAAATTAATTTAAACGAAAGTAACACAGAGATAGAAACAGGTATAGCCCACTTTATATTTCGACTATCGTGGTCATCAGGAGGAGAAGAGTCCCGCAGGAAGGCAGGGCGGAGAACTATAGAAGTGAGTTATACTTGTTTCTATATATCTATACGTATATATAAACTACATTCACAAGAAGAACACACATAAAAGAGATCATAGAAACTCACTATAAGATATAATAAGATTTCCGCGTCTTCATTAGGTATTGAAACAATGAAGTGAAGACAGGTGACGAGTGACTCACTGTTTTGTTCCTCTACCTGATGGCGATGCGGCTGAAAGGTCTTAGTCTTGTTTTCCAATTTCATATTGTGGTATATATCATTGATATATATATATATAAACAAACTAGAATTTAAAAAGAACACATAGAAAAGAAATCACTGAACTCACTACTATATTCCGATGTCCTCGTCTTCAGGAAAAGAAGTGAATCGCTCCAAAGGCTGATAACGACTCGCTTTATAATTAATATATATATATAATATATATCAATGATCAAACCACAATAAGAAATGGGAAAACAAGACTAAGATCTTTCAACCGTAACAAGCGGTGTTCGTCAGAGTCAAAAACCCAACTCTGACGAAGACCGCTTGTTACGGTTGAAAGATCTTAGTCTTGTTTTCCCATTTCTTATTGTGGTTTGATCATTGATTGTTATTTCACGTGTTTATGTGAAAGCTTTATATATATATATATATATATATTTAAAGTACTATATTCGTTCTAGAGGATTAGGTGGACAATAATAACAGTTAATTACCAGCCAACGTTTCATCGAAATTTGTTTAGCATTATCAAGGCTAAAAGTTTTAGTTACAAATAAGGTAAAGCTACATATGTTCAGTTTCAATATAAAATATAATAAGAACAACATATGTTCAATTTCGATTTAAATAAAATAGAGCAATAAATGTTCAGTTTAGTTTTTGATAAAATCAGATATCTCGAACTCTGTTAAATAGTAGTTCAATTACATGAAAATCAAACATTTAGATTTGTAATACAGATATAGGAAAATGTTTTAACAAATACAAGTAAATAAATAAATGTTTCTTTTTTTGGAAGAAAATTCATAATTAAAACTTTTTTTTTAATGCCAAAAGATGAACTTGTTTCAATAAGTTTCTTTGAATTAGTTTTATATTCATAAAAGAAACGTGTTTTGAAGGATTCATAACAAACAAAAAAAAGTGATAAAACTTTTGTTAATTTAGTAATATGGAATGTACAATGGACATTTGTAAAAGATTCTAGACGTTGGAATGTTAACAATTGAATGAAGGTTTTTTTTTTGCTTTGATATTTAGCGGATTATTGGATAGTTTCATTTGGGATTAACGACAAGAGTTGTTAGTTAGGTTTACTGGAATATACAAAGAGGGTGTGGCTATTGCTCCAATGAATCCTTAATTGCCGACGATTACCGTGAGCCAGCGATATAGAAGGCAGTGACGGGGCGTGACTTAACGAAATTATCCTGGACGGGAGCCGATAGCAACACTGATAACACTAGGCCAGCATTTCAAGATTCTTATCTACACGTCCACCTTCAGGCATAACTACCAAAACTTACATTTTTTTTCGTTTTCTTTTTTTTTTATTTTTATCAAAAACAAGTAATTATTAGTAAACCTAGTATTTTCATATTTGGTAGCAAAGAAAAAATTGATTTTAAACATGTGTAAATGTATCATATAACTCGTTCTCAGGCATCTGACAACCTGGTGCCTGATTTATTTTATTATTTTAGAAAATTACAGACTTGTAATTTATTGTAAATTTTATATATGTATAATGTATCTATTTTATGTATTTTTTTAAATTAAAAGTTAAAAACAATTGCCTCAATAATTTTTATTAATACATGGAAAAGCTTAAATTCCAGATACGAGGTATTTCTAAAGTAACATTTATAAAAACACAATAAAAAGAAAATAGTTAGACATTTAACAACCAAACATATATAAAAGGAGTTGAATGATTGTATTATTTTTTATAGTTCCTCTGTTTTGTAGGCTTCTGAAAAATGTTTTAAATAAAAACCCAAAGGTCGGCATAGAGATTTTTAATTTGAACCTGAAGAACTGACCAATTTCTGATAAATTTGAATACATATATATAAATATATATCATAATTTGATTTGGGTTTTATCATTGGTTGTTATTTCACGTGTTTATGTGAAATCATGTATATATATATATATATATATATATATATATATATATATATATATATATTTCAGTTGGCATTTAAACGCCAAAGTAGTCAGTAATATGTATATTTAGTTAATATAAGTAGTTTAAGAACCTGATGATGACCCATGGGGCCGAAAGCTTGTTATCTTAGTTTAATCTAGTGTAGTGTTTAATTAAATATAGTTATCCCCAGTGAAGTGGCTATTTCCAGCCTTCTGAATGTCGTTTGCTAGTTTGCTTTGGCAATTATCACCTTCTCAAAAGAAAATTGTAAGGAAAATAGAAGCTATAAGTAAGAAAGTCGTGAACGCAGAATCTGCCATCAAATTCAATAATATATGCTTGAAAGAGGACTTGCTGCCAAAATACACTAATATATATATATATATATATATATATATATATATATATGATCCAAACTGCGTCAATATGAGTTCAAAATCGAAGAAGGGTAACAGTATATATATATAAAATAAACTGTGACACATAGAAAGAAACGTAACAAAGGACTCACTTTTCAATATTTCGACCATTATGGCGTTAAGTGTAATCAGTCCTTCTGGATAATATTTCGTTTATCACATACATATATATTTGTAAATTTTATATAATGGGTACAAGGTATTCGACTAAAAAAATTCTAGAGTTATTTTGAAATTTTTTTTTTTAAAGTTCATGAAGTTTTAGTTTTAATTAAAATTAGATCAAAATAATTAGTTATTAAAATAATATAAATCACACATAATTGTCTGCATAATTTGTATATGCCCTTCCCTTCTTCTGTAGTTTACTATAATGAAAGATATTTCGCTCGTGATTTTTATCTAAATAAAGAAAAATGTACAGATTTAAGACATAAAGTCGTGTTTTACTGTAGAAGATATTTATTGGACCATTTGTTTTGATAGTATGAAAGGGATTAAAGTGGATTACTGCCCAAGGCTAACTGATTCTCATCTTGAGGCACAAGAATAAAGGTAATTTTGAATAATATATACTTACGATACAAACATGAAGAAGCTCGTTTCCTTAAAGAACTGCCAAATGACCGGCATAAAATGTAAATTTCGGTCCCTTTTTTTTTTTTTTTTTTTTTTTTTTTTTTTTTGAATCAAAATATACACATAAACTCTAATAATGTTTATTATCATCTATATTTACTTTTAAAATTATTGACAGCTATAAATAACACTACTCTTGTAATGGGTTGCGTTGTTGGCATGAAATGTTGGGACCATAGCGTTTCTGAACCGTAGCTGAACAATGAACATGACAGCCATGTTATTATGCCTGTTACAAAAAATCAATCATATTCATCACATTGTCTTGGTCTGATTTTGATAAATCCTAGCTAAAAATCGAGCAAACAGTTTATAAATATTTGAAAAATAAATAGTTTCGAGGTAATCTCCTCTCACCGACTGACTATCTATTAACAACTATAAAAGAACTATAAGAAGAATGTATTAGAAGAAGAAAATGAAGACTTCACGGGTTGGTTTTTTTTTTTAGAAGTGTTTTCGGGAAGGGAATCATGGAGCGTAAACCATTAAGGTGACCTCGGTTTGAACGTGGGAGTCCGATTACCTGGAACCAACCAGAGAGAGAGAGAGAGAGAGAGAGAGAGAGAGAGAGAGAGAGAGAGAGAGAGAGAGAGAGAGAGAGAGAGAGAGAGAGAGAGAGAGAGAGAGAGAGTGTGAGAGGGCAGTCATTCTCGTCTAGGGCAGGTTTTACTTCACTTCTCCCTGCCACTAATGACACCAGAATTGCTTTTAGATTAACTATTCAATATCTATTAAAACAAGTAGGAACGAGGAAATATTATAGTTGAAAATATTCATGAATAACACAAATTAAAACTATAGTTTATTATATATATAATTAAAAAAAAAACAGTCAGCTAGGACAACTTATCAAACCAGTAAGAAAAAAGAACACGGTTGACAATAACAAAACTCGTATATATATATTATTGAATTTGATAGCAGATTCTGCATTCACGATTTTCCTACTTATAGCTTCTATTTTTCTTACAATTTTCTTTTGAGCAGGTGATAATTGCCAAAGCAAACTAGCATACGACATTCAGAAGGCTGAAACACTAAATAAACACTTCACTGGGTATAACTATATTTAATTAATCACTACACTAGATTAAACTAAGATAACAAGCTTTCGGCCCCATGGGTCATCGTCAGGTTCTTAAACTAATCAGGTTATACACTATATATATATATATATATATATATATATACACGTATATAATCCACTTAAAATTGCCGTTGTGTTTCCCGCGTGCTTGGTCGCCCATTCTCTTTTCTCCTGAAGACGGATCATCCGAAAATTTGAGTTTGTAAGCGTGTCTCTTTCTCTGTGTGTTGCTTTTCTTCATTTGTGAACTGATATATATATATATATTGTTGAAATGTACCGCAGCTTCGGCATTTACAACTTTCAAACTAAGCTGTTCCAGTCTCCTGACAGTCTTACGAATAGAAGGTGGTAATTCCCAAATAAGTTGTCCAAAGGACATTGAGATACCTTTTTTCAAACACTTTAATAAATATCAACAATTTTAATACAATTGATATTAAAATGTCTTTTTATTCGTAAGACTGTCAGGAGACTGGAACAGCTTAGTTTGAAAGTCGCAAATGCCGAAGCTGCGGTACATTTCAACAAAATATGCCTCCAAGAAGATTTGCTGCCAACCTATCCTAATATATATATATATATATATATATATATATATATATATATATACGATACTGTTTTCTTGACCACAAAATATTCACAAAACACTTTTTCTTTTTCTCGGAGTTTGGTCAGGGTAATTATATGGAATCACCTTTTTGCCAACGTTTCGTCTTTATTTCATATTATACATATTATAATAGATTTTTATTATAATATGTGTATAAGTATATATATATGTTTATATATAATGGATTGTACTAAAAAAACAGTGGTTCAATAATTTGTCGCTTGGAACAGCACATGTAATGACAGTTAACGGTTGTTTGTAAATGTAACAGAACCAAGCCTTCAGTAAGTTCTTTTTTCAATTTGTTTATGATGTTTTTAAAGTAGAAATGAAAAAATGTCCATTGTTTATTGTTTTTTGTCAGTTTATAGCCCTGAGGATGTCTTGAAATAAAGACGAAACGTTGGCAAAAAGGTGATTCCATATATTTACCCTGACCAAACTCCGAGAAAAAGAAAAAGTGTTTTGTATATATATATATATATGATCAAACCACAATAAGAAATGGGAAAACAAGACTAAGATCTTTCAACCGTAACAAGTGGTCTTCGTCAGAGTCAAAAACCCAACTGAAGTGAAAAACCCTCCTTCAGTTGGGTTTTTGACTCTGACGAAGACCGCTTGTTACGGTTGAAATATCTTAGTCTTGTTTTCCCATTTCTTATTGTGGTTTAATCATTGATTGTTGTTTCACGTGTTTATGTGAAATCTTTATATATATATATAATAAACTCAAAACGAAGGAAACACACAGAAAGACACAGACATAACTCACATTATTTATATATATATATATACAAGTTTTATTAAAACCTATGCCTATTTCTAATTTTACACATTTTCGGGTTAATTTTTCCCATCTTAAAGGGAAAATTTCTTCTTCTCCTGATAACGATGATGTCGAAATATTGAAGTGAGTTGGGTGTTGTTTCTACATGTTCTTTGATTCTAATCGTTTTATATATATATATATATATATATATATATATATATATATATATATATATTTAAAATATACTGTAACACATAGACAGAAACATAACAAACAGTCACTTTTCAATATCTAGACCGTTATGGCGGTCGTCCTCAGGAGAAGAAGTGAATTGACGGAGGGACGACAGTCAACTCAAGATCTCAACTTTAGTTTTCCTATAAAATTTAAAATTAAAATATTGCAAAGACTGATTCAATATACTCGTTTTCTTTCAAGCTACCCTATCACTTACAGTCTTGGCTGACTAAAACTTCGTTTGCTCCTATATTCAGAGGTCGGAGGACTTGATATCAGTTGTCTAGAACCCTACAAAGTTATCTACTCCCATAGGCAGATATGCGTTGAGCTCATCAGTTGTTCACCAGATCAATCTATTGCTAGCATGGTCATAAAACATCATGGATGAATCTGGGACTCACATCACAAGACTTGTGTTTTGTACTACAGCCATGAAGAGACCAACAACATATGCATGGCTCACGCTCGTATGCTTAAGGCTTTAGGTGTGGTCTCGTGGTACCCAATTGTACCATTTTTGAATCATGGCCATCCACCTCAACCTTTCGGCCATACCATTAACTAAGCAAGCACGGATCGATGTTTTTTTATGAGGTGCCTTTAACCATATCTTAAACACATTCTGTATCTTATTCTAATAGAGCAAGAGGCAACAAGGTGCCTCTAACAGTGGCGTAGCAACTGCTTTGCCCCTCGCTAGCCATCAAAAGTTCTCAAAATATTTATTTTCATGGAATTACAATGAAATACGTATTTAATATTAGACTCCGGTTATTGTGTCAGACTTTCATCTTATTACAGTACTCATATACCTATACAATCGTATATATATATATATATATATATATAATAAAATAAAAAACGAAGGAAACACACAGAAAGACACAGACATAACTCACATCGATATTTCGACAATCGTCGTCATCAGGAGGTGCGAAGAGCGAAGAGCGAAGAGTCCCGCAGGAAGACAGGGCGGTACTGCCTTGAGTACCGCCCTGTCTTCCTGCGGGACTCTTCGCTCTTCGCACCTCCTGATGACGACGATTGTCGAAATATCGATGTGAGTTATGTCTGTGTCTTTCTGTGTGTTTCCTTCGTTTTTTATTTTATTGTAAAAAAGTCCGCTGGACCGTTTCTTTTAATTGTGTATATATATATATATATATATATATATATATATATATATATATATATATATAGTTCAATATAGACAAAGAAACATAGAGAAATCAAAAGAACACACTTACAGTCTCTAATTTTCGGTTTGAACCGTCTTCAGGAGAGATAAGACAGAGAAACCAAGCGCACTGGTTCGCACTTGGTTTCGCTCTTAGAGACTGTAAGTGTGTTCTTTTGATTTCTCTATGTTTATTTGTCTATATTGAACTATATTTGTTCGTTTTGGATTGTGTTTCCAACGAAAAAGTATATATATATATCCCAAAAAAAAAACAAAAAATTTTCAAAATAAAAACGTATGATTCAAATCAGAAAAAAAAGTTAAATTAAAAAACTGGATAAATAAAAAAATATAATAAACTTTCAACCCCTTTAAACAACCTAGTTTTGAAAAATTTAAAATAAATTTATTTTAATTTGCAAATATGCAGTTGAAAATTTTGTAATAAAAAAATATTACACACATAAAACATAAAAAAATTATTACGACTTTAATAACTCATTTTCGTGTAAAATTTCAGTTTTTTGTTTGCTTTTTATAATTTCAATTGTTTTTTTCTATTTTCTATTTTTGCACATTCAACTTTAGAGGTAAACAAGGAATTTCTTGGAATATTTTTTCCAAAGAATTTTTTGAAATATTACGTCAGCTAGAGATAGTTACTACATTCAAAAGTAATTTTTGAAGGAATTATATTTTTCACATTATCTTAACTAAGGTCTATTTTCACGGGAGGGCTTATACGTCCAAAACGTCCCAAAAATTACGCTAGGACTTATTTTCTGGGGATGTCTTATTTTTGGAAAAAGACGGTATATAGAATTTTAAAAAAAAACGCCATGTTATTTGTGTTTTT
This sequence comes from Hermatobates lingyangjiaoensis, assembly GCA_026182355.1. NCBI lineage: Eukaryota > Metazoa > Arthropoda > Insecta > Hemiptera > Hermatobatidae > Hermatobates > Hermatobates lingyangjiaoensis. The sequence goes on from JAPFBL010000073.1 coordinate 315,062, forward strand.
TTTTAAAATCGATTTATGTGTAGAAAAAATGATTCATAAATAAATTATACATTTTTTTTTTAAAATAGAGAGTTACTTTTCAATCACTCTGTAGAAGTAAAGAATTAATAAATTTATACTTTGTATATATTAAATGAGTATCCTATAATGATCAATTTATATTTCTTTGATATTATCACTAAAAAAAAAAAAATAACTAGAGAGGAGGCAAAAACAACTAAGCATGTAATCGTGTTTCAGAAAATTTAAATTATACAGTTCATTCAACTTCTGGCTTGTTGGTTGTTTCATTTAAATTAGTATTCGTGCTTATTTAAAGCTTAGCTTACTAGGTAAATATGTTTTTTTTCTTTGCAAGAGATATTTACGGAGTTTTACGATTCTATAAAGCCTGTTAAGTCAGATGCCTATTGATGTAGACTAGCTGTCACAGGCAGTACAGTCACAGACAAGACCGACATGGTAATGAAGTAAAGAAGGAAACATTAGTTAAGCCGCTCCTATAATACGACAATTTCTATAAATACCATCTTGTTTACCTGTACTTTTGTTTTTATTTCTAATTCTTTTTATTTTAATAAAAAAATCACTAGTATTACATTAACTTCGTTATTCTTTTTTTAAATCGTACTATTTATATTGTTTCATCTAAATTTCAAACTATTGCTAGAAGAAATTTGCATAAAAAGAAAGTTAGTTGAAATGAGTAAAATAGTAATACATAGACACGTCTATGATAATAATCCTGTACGAGTTTTCCAAATATCATTGAAATCAGTATAGTTAATATGATTAATATTATTTATAGTTAATAGTTAATATATGATCGTATTTTAATAATAAATGATAGCTGAATCCAATTTTTTTCTAATTATTGATTTTTTGGATGTGTATCAAAAAATTTGTAATAAAAACCTCTATTTAAGCCATTTTAATAAAAACGAAGAAATATATATCTTATGTAGTTCAGAATGTGTGAAAACCATGTTGTTTTTCGGTAATGTTGAAGCATGGACAAGTACTTTAAATCAATGGTCTTCAACCGGTGGGTCGCGAAATGTTTGAAATTGTTTATTTTGAAATAAAAAATAAAGGACTAAATTAAATAATTTATTTATTATTAATGCGGCACAACAATCTTATTAAAGTTACTATTGATCAAATTTATTTTAATTTTCTCTTTTTTATTTTGCGTTAATTTTATTTTTGTTTTCACGAAAAATTTTTGGTGGTGAATAAATTTTGGCATCAAAAATAAGTCGCGATGTAAAAAAGGTTGAAGATCCCTCCTTTAAACCACTTTATACGAAAAACCTGTACCAATTTTTCTTCTAGTTTTCAAGTTAATTGAGAAATTTAAACTTTTTCTGTTTGGTATTATCATAATATAATTAGTGGATGATTAAAATTTCTTTAATTCTGCACCATTTCAGGGGGTAATAAAAACCAAAATTGAAACAATTTCAAGAAAAGACGACGTAGAAACAACACACAACTCACTTCAATATTTCGACCTCATCGTTATCAGGAGAAGGAGTTAAGTTCAGCTTGGTTGGTAAACAGCAATTCAACTGGCGTTGCTCTTCTTGCCATCCAAGCAAAACTCCTCTCTTTCTCCTGATTATGACGAGTTTATCATCGTCATCATTTGAAGTAAGTTGTATGTTGTTTCTACGTGTACATATGTTGTAATCGTTTGATATGTTGTCCTAATGGAATGACAACAAAACATTCCATACGTAATATCCATGCTTAACGTAATTCCAAAACGTAACGTAATGTCCATGCTTCAATATTACCCAAAAACAACATGGTTTTCATACATCTGAACTACATAACATATATATTTGTTCGATTTGATTGAAATGGCTTAAATAGAGGTTTTTTGTTACAAAATGTTGGATACACACCCACATATTTTGAAAACAAAAATATTCTACATACACTCACTTTGTCAAAAAACTCTAAATAAACTAAACTCTAAACTCTAAATGTCAAAAGAAGTATTTATTATAATAATACATTAAAATTATAATCAATTGAAATAATTTATACTTGAAGATAATTAGATATTGATTAGAATAAGGGGAATATATCCAATTTCGACGCATTTTAAATACTTAGTGTTAATCCTCGGATAACACCTACCTCAGTAAGGTTATGTAACCTGAGGATGAACACTAAGTGTTTAAAATGCATGGACGTTCGATAAAATCTTTTGTGTGGATACTTAGTGTTTCTTCCCCTTATTCTAATCAACACCTAATTATCTTCAAGTATAAATTATTTCAATTGATTATAATTTTAATACATTATTGTAGGGTAAAAAGCTAAAGAAATGGTCTTTCCCCATATAAAAATGTAATGGTATAAACAAAGCGTTTCGAACACGTAGTGTTATTCCTCAGGCATTAACTAAGGGTGAGTGTCTGGTACAAATGTGATACACCACAGACAGACCAATCTTGTTCTTATCGTTGTAATGATGCCTCATACAAATTCTTTTTAGCATACCCTCTAGGAGCAGCGCTGTATGACTCTCCAAGTGTGTCATCCTGAGAAGGCTCTTTTGCCAGTCTGTCTGTCCGTCTGTCCGCAACATCGTTGCCCACACGACCCACGTGAGCTTTTATCCAGTAAAAAGTAACCTCAACCTTATCATTCTTCATCATGTTGGATAAAGGTAAGACGATGTAGGTTAGGTTGCAGTGGCAGTTTCACAAGGGAACACACGTAGGCCAAGCATTGGCCCTTTGTGATACCACACAATGAAGATTGATTCTACAGTGGGAGTCCTAAATTTTGCCTAACTCAAATGTATTTAGAGTAGGGGATCTTTAACGAGTACCTGACATCGTACAGGCTCGGGACCGACGGTTTAACGTCTTTCTCCGAGAGACGACGCGCTCAGATTTATTCACCTCCCGCGTGAATAAATCGAGGGCCATGTGAGGATCGAACCCCGGTCCTATCAGTTCAGAGGCGAGCACGTAACCACTGAGCTAGCCTGGCCCCTGTAAGACGATGTATTATAGTTGTAATATTAATAATACGAACTTCAGAGGTAGTAATAAGATGTACGAATCTAATACTTATACTTAATGCTTATTCCATTACTTATAGTATTATAGTACTGAAACATACTATTACTTATACTAATGATGGATGATCAAACCACAATAAGAAATGGGAAAACAAGACTAAGATCTTTCAACCGTAACAAGCGGTCTTCGTCAGAGTCAAAAACCCTGAAAGTTGTTTCTTGAAAGTTGAAAAAACCCTGAAAAAGTCAGAAAGTTGTTGAAAGATCTTAGTCTTGTTTTCCCATTTCTTATTGTGGTTTGATCATTGATTGTTAATTCACGTGTTTATGTGAAATCTTTTTAATGATGGGTTTAGATCACATTTTAGCTTATAACTTACATATATATTTCAATAATTCCTGTGAGTCAAAACACGTGAAACTTCTTTTTTCTAAAAACAGGAATCTTTGAATTTCAACAAAGATGGATGTAAAGAAATTATATTTTACACCTTTTTTTTTTAAATTTACGACGTAAAGAATTAATAATAATTCATTCTGTATCACATTTAACATGAATTACGGTTGATGGGGATATTTGTTGTTTTTTTTTTTTGAATAACCAGCTTGTTTATTTTAAATTCACATCTTGTTTCATATTAAAAATGACTGTTTTTCTCTAAGGTTGTAAGTAGACAGTGCTACGGTGCTGGAGGAGGCCGAATGGCATAAATAAGTGAGAAAGGAAACCGGAATGTTAAGCCTGGCCAAGTATTATTTATTACCATTGGGGACTGGGATGTAGTTGAAGATATGGAAGTAGGTCACAGCCGGTCCATAGTAAACCAGACTTCGTTTTGAATGGGAAAGGTCAAAACAAACTAATGGCCAAAAAGGAATTTGGGAATTTCCATAAAAGATAGCAAACTGTACACATTCAAAAAAAAAAAAAGTCTGTAGTGGTCTACACTCATATTTTACTAAAAGAAAACTTTATATCAATCCCAGAGAAAATCAGTCTCAATAATTGATGTACTTTAATACAACAATCTACGATTTGCCAATTAAAATGAAGCTGTACATAAAACAGTTATTATTGTTTGTTTTCCAACGCCCACACTAATAAGGCTTTCACCTTTTAGTGTTGTTCTAGGGTCGCATTTATTATTTTAGAAGCCATTTTAATAATGGGCGAGCCGCATTGCCTGTTGTTCTACATTAGGGGTCCTAAATTTTGCCTAACTCAAGTGTTTTTAGAGTAGCGATCTTTAACGATAGTACCTGACATCGTACAGGCTAAAGGACCCACCATCCTCTCTGAGGGACGACGTGTTCAGATTTATTCATCTCTCACGTGAATAAATCGAAGACCAGGTGGGGATCGAACCCCGGACCTACCAGTTCACGAGAATACATTAACCACGGAGTTAACCTGGCTCCTAAGTAATTAATATATTAATTCGTTACACATGAGCTATGCAAGAAGTTATTGTATGGTATTCACTAACGGTTACAGAGGGAAAGAAACACTAAGTACTCCTACACAAAAATAATGCAATCACACAACGCGTTTCGAACACTTAGGGTTCATCATCAGGTTACTTCTATCTCAGTAACATCACCTTACTCAGGCATATGCAAACTAACAATGAACCTGATGAGATGTGCATCAGATTTACGTAAAGTCGGTCCCGAGCCTGTACGATGTCAGGTACTCGCTAATGATCTCTACTGTATGTGAACCTGATTTATGTAAAGTCGGTCCCGAGCCTGTACGAAGTCAGGTACTCGCTAATGATCTCTACTGTATGTGCACCTGATTTATGTAAAGTCGGTCCCGAGCCTGTACGAAGTCAGGTACTCGCTAATGATCTCTACTGTAAGTGAACTTGATTTAAGTAAAGTCGGTCCCGAGCCTGTACGAAGTCAGGTACTCGCTAATGATCTCTACTGTAAGTGAACTTGATTTAAGGAAAGTCGGTCCCGAACCTGTGCGATATCAGGTACTCGCTAATGATCTCTACAGTAAGTGCACCTGATTTAAGTAAAGTCGGTACCGAGCCTGTACCATGTCAGGTACTCGCTAATGATCTCTACTGTATGTGCACCTGATTTATGTAAAGTCGGTCCCGAGCCTGTACGAAGTCAGGTACTCGCTCTAATGATCTCTACTGTATGTGCACCTGATTTATGTAAAGTCGGTCCCGAGCCTGTACGAAGTCAGGTACTCGCTAATGATCTCTACTGTAAGTGAACTTGATTTAAGTAAAGTCGGTCCCGAACCTGTGCGATATCAGGTACTCGCTAATGATCTCTACAGTAAGTGCACCTGATTTAAGTAAAGTCGGTACCGAGCCTGTACCATGTCAGGTACTCGCTAATGATCTCTACTGTAAGTGGACCTGATTTAAGTAAAGTCGGTCCCGAGCCAGTACGATGTCAGGTACTCGCTAATGAACTCTACTGTAAGTGAACCTGATTTAAGTAACGTCGGTCCCGAGCCTGTACGATGTCAGGTACTCGCTAATGATCTCTACTGTAAGTGCACCTGATTTAAGTAAAGTCGGTACCGAGCCTGTACCATGTCAGATACTCGCTAATGATCTCTACTGTAAGTGCACCTGATTTAAGTAAAGTCGGTTCCGAGCCTGTACGATGTCAGGTACTCGCTAATGATCTCTACAGTAAGTGCACCTGACTTAAGTAAAGTCGGTTCCGAGCCTGTACGATGTCAGGTACTCGCTAATGATCTCTACAGTAAGTGCACCTGATTTAAGTAAAGTCGGTTCCGAGCCAGTACGATGTCAGGTACTCGCTAATGATCTCTACAGTAAGTGAACCTGATTTATGTAAAGTCGGTCCCGAGCCAGTACGATGTCAGGTACTCGCTAATGAACTCTACTGTAAGTGAACCTGATTAAAGTAACGTCGGTCCCGAGCCTGTACGATGTCAGGTACTCGCTAATGATCTCTACAGTAAGTGCACCTGATTTAAGTAAAGTCGGTACCGAGCCTGTACCATGTCAGGTACTCGCTAATGATCTCTACTGTAAGTGCACCTGATTTAAGTAAAGTCGGTCCCGAGCCAGTACGACGTCAGGTACTCGCTAATGATCTCTACAGTAAGTGAACCTGACTTAAGTAAAGTCGGTTCCGAGCCAGTACGATGTCAGGTACTCGCTAATGATCTCTACAGTAAGTGAACCTGATTTAAGTAAAGTCGGTTCCAAGCCAGTACGATGTCAGGTACTCCCTAATGATCCTAATGATTAAATCAGTTTCACTGATTTAATTAAAATTTAGGACTCCCAGTGCAGTACCATCAGAAAGGTACAATAATTTCCCCTTTAAAAATCAGAATCAACGGTGTAGATTTCTAGTAGACCTTTAAACCAATCAAAAATAGAAGAAAAAAAGGTGATTAGTGCTCACAAAATCCCGACTGAAGATATATATATATATATATTCCCAGTTCTTATTTGCTTCCTCGCTTGCTGATGACATGAAGAGAAACACTTCAGAGCATTTACTTCTGTTGTTTTCCTTTCTCCTTGTGGTTTAAACTTCATTGATTGCATTACGTGTTTATTGTGATTCTTCTGCATATACGAGTTACATACTCAGTTGATATTGATTTAATCAATGATATTGATATTGATTTAATCGTTGATATATTCGATTTCAATGAAGAATATTAACATAATAGTATTATATAATAACATTAACTATTATGGTTAAAATAATTCAACAAGATTCTTAATTTATACTTGGTATGATTTCAAGATCATCCTTAAGAAGGAAAAATAAAATCTGAATTGCAGACAATTATCAAAGGAATAAAAAATTAAACCAAGTCACCTACAAATAAAAAAAAAAAAAATCAAGTCGATATTTCGACCGATGGTTCATCATCAGGAGAAAGCTGAAAGAGAAAACGAAGTCACCTCTCACTCTTTTTTCCTGATGGTAAGCCACCATTTGATAATATCAGCTGTGGTAATTCTCTTGCTCTGGTATGTGTTCCCTGTTATCTATATCTGTGGATAATAGATTTGGATTTCAAATATTGAATTATGAAATTTGATTTCATTTGACTAGAAATAATTATTTCATAAAATAATATGCATAACGATTGAGAAATTTATGACTAGTGATTTCCACTTCAGATTTCACATAACTAGTAATTTTAATAATTACCGTAACAATGATGACTAATTGCTGGAGTTCCGTATAATTATGTCTTCTGGAATAAAAAAGCTACAAGTCATGCTAACTGTGCGTATTTTTTTAATAATCATTTATAGGTGCACTATTTGAAGGATAATTAAGAGTATATATTTTTAATTAATCTATTTTTCCTCTAGATATTTTATTTAATAACTTTAATACTGTTTATTAAATTTACCTCTTATTTAGGCATTATGTTACTAATTTAAACAGTGAGTTTTAAGTAATAGAGATATAAAAACACTATTTTTTCTTTTTTATCGAGGTTTGGTTTATCTTCAATAATACAACACCTTTAAGCCTATATTTTAAGTTTCGTCTATATTTCTAGACATCTTCAGGGCTGCATCAATACAGAATTTAATTACAATAACATGAAAAGTAATTATATTACATTAGTTAATTAATATACATAATTACCTCGGTATTTGGGGTATTTTTACCTCTATATACAAATATAGACGTCGGTTTATATGTGTTGTATTATTGAAGCTAGACCAAATCTCGATAAAAAAGAAAAATAGTGGTCGATATAAGGAAAACAATCGATATAAAAATATTAAACGAACTTGAAAAGAAAATACGAAATTATAATAGTAGATATTAAAGAAATGATTTTTATAAAAACGACTTTAGAATGTGTGTGACTATTATCTTTCATAATTACTAAATACAGTAGAACCACGCAGGGCGAGTTTAATTCGTTGCCAGACCGAGCTCGTATTGCGACGTACTCGTATTACGAAGCAGTTTTCGGCATTAAAAATAATATCAAAATAAATTATCAAGTTTATTAAGTTTATTTTTAACAATAAAAGGTGCAGTTTGAAAAAATAAACAATAGTGAACATGTAATATGAATAATATAACTATAATAATATATAATATAATATAAATGATTAAACCACAATAAGAAATGGGAAAACAAGACTAAGATCTTTCAACCGTAACAAGCGGTCTTCGTCAGAGTCAAAAACCCAACTTACGAAGACCGCTTGTTACGGTTGAAAGATCTTAGTCTTGTTTTCCCATTTCTTATTGTGGTTTAATCATTGATTGTTGTTTCACGTGTTTATGTGAAATCTTTTTATCAATATAATATAACTATAAATGCATGCAAGGAATAATAATGTGTTATTAATCTATTATGATTAAAACGGAGGCCACCTAGGCGTGAAACGCATTAAATTGTTGCGACCAATAAAATTTAAAAATAAACAACGATAGGGCTTATTTTTGAGGAGATGTTTTATTTTCGGAAAAAGACGATACTACGAATTTTTACTCGTCGTACGAGACATAAATTCTTAGGAATGGCGGCTCGTAAAGCGAATTGCTCGTACAATGAGGCACTCGTACCATGAGGTTCTACTATAATAATAATATTATGTCATTTTAGAAGAGGAAAAACAAAGAAATATAATTCAATTGTTCGTCTATCATATTACGCAATAATTTTCATGGATTTTGTTTTTATAATTTTATATTAATTTGATTTTTTATGTGTCATAATACATATGATATTGAATACAATGAAAAGGAGCTTATTAGGGAAAATAAACAAATAATATAATACTCGTATATAAGGAGTGAGTTCAAAAAGTAAGGATATTTTTTTTTAATTTTGCACACTCTGTACGTTCTAATTTCAATTTTTTGTTGTTCTGTTGGTACACTCGTCATAGATCATATGTCTAAAGTTTTGTCTATACAGCATGTGTTGTTTTTATGTGTGAGGCATAAAGGTTAGACTCGTGTTTGCGTGCTCGGAAATTTTTTGCTGTTAAAAAAATAATTACCTATCGTATAACTTACATCTCTTAAAACATATTTTTTGCTCAAGCTGACTCACCGTACTTTCAATATTTCAAGAGTTTTTTTTTTAGAATTAAATATAATTTTTTTTTACAAAAAATGATTAAAAAACTCTCTACTACCTTATTTTCAACAGTAAAAAATTGCCGAGCATGTAAACACGCGTCTAACCTGATCTAGCGTTTAACATAAAAACAGCATATGCTATATAGTGAAAACTGCGAACACAAGATCGTGACGAGTGTACCAACTCAACAAACAAAATTTTTGAAATCAGAGTGTACAGAGAGCGCGAAATTCAAAACTTGACCTCACTTTTTGAACACAACAAACAAAATTTGTGAAATTAGAGTGTACAGAGAGCGCGAAATTCAAAACTTGACCTCACTTTTTGAAAACAACAAACAAAATTTTTGAAATCAGAGTGTACAGGGAGCGCGAAATTCAAAACTTGAAATCACTTTTTGAACACAACAAACAAAATTTTTGAAATAAGAGTGTACAGAGAGAGCAAAATTCAAAACTTCACCTCACTTTTTGAACACAACAAACAAAATTATTGAAATTAGAGTTTACAGAGAGCGCGAAATTCAAAACTTGACTTCACTTTTTGAACACAACAAAGTTTTTGAAATTTGAGTGTACAGAGAGCGCAAAATTCAAAACTTGACCCTACTTTTTGAAAACAACAAGCACAATTTTTGAAATCAGAGTGCACAGAGAGAGCGAAATTCAAAACTTGACCTCACTTTTTGAACACAACAAACAAAATTTTTGAAATTTGATTGTACTAAGAGTGCGAAATTCAAAACTTGACCTCACTTTTTGAAAACAACAAACAAAATTTTTGAAATCAGTGTGTACAGAGAGAGCCAAATTCAAAACTTGACCTCACTTTTTGAAAACAACAAACAAAATTTTTGAAATCAGAATGTACAGAGGGCGAAATTCAAAACTTGACTTAACTTTTTGAAAACATCAAACAAAATTTTTGATATTTGAGTGTACAGAGAGGGCGAAATTCAAAACTTGACCTCACTTTTTGAACACAACAAACAAAATTTTTGAAATCAGAGTGTACAGAGAGGGCAAAATTCAAAATTTGACCTCACTTTTTGAAAACAACAAACAAAATTTTTGAAATTTGACTGTACTAAGAGCGCGAAATTCAAAACTTGACCTCACTTTTTAAACACAACAAAGTACTTCAAATCTTTATAATATGCTTTTATATTAAGATATTACTTTTTTTTTGTTCTTTGGTTGAGTTTGGTCCGGTTTTTGGAATAGACAGGCTCTGTTTCCGATGTACAAAAAGAGTCTCAAGTGATGCAGCAGTTTGGATAAACATGAGCTGGTAGAAAAGGATTGGCGGATTGGCACTCACTCACTCACTGAAAGGCAATAATAACACAAGAGGACTGTTCAGTAGTGGTCTACCAATCGTGTGTTTCCGTTCACCAACTCCCACGTGTCACCACACACGGCAACAACTACAAAGCCAAATCCCCCCCCACCATAACAAACCAACTGTTTGTTATCAGCTTTAAATAATATAATCACCTTTGGTTATACTTTTAAAATATATATCGTAAAATATTTAAGTACCATATTAATAGAGCTTGAACCTACTTTAACTGGTAGTCCCGAGACCCGAGGTTTCCTGAATAACTGAAAATCCAGGTTGTCCTTAAACAACACCTGGCATCATCTTAATCACCCTGTGTTACAAACAATACTTATTTTTCGTTCTAAAAAGTAGATGATATAAGCTTTCTAATTATATTTAAAATACAATTTTTACCATATACTTGAAAGCAATATCGTGTTTTCATTTAATATTTATGAAGGATTATTCCTTTCTTAGGCCTAAAAAAAAAACAGCCCTTATTTGCTAACTTCTATTTAATTGACGGTGAGGCCCAAGGTAGTCCAATGGTTTACGTGCTTGCCTCTGGATTGGTTGATGTTGGGTTCAATATCCACTCTGGGTCTCGATTTATTCAAATGGTAATTGAAACAATCTGAACATGTCATTCTTCGGAGAGGACTTTGAACAGTCTCTACCAAGCCTGTACGATGTCAGGTACTCTATAAAGAGTTCCCTATTCTTGAGTAAGGCAAATTTACGATTCCCAATGAAGAATCAATGTTCATTGTGTGGTACCACATAGAGACAATGTTCAGCCTATGTGTGTTCCTTTGTGGGACTACCTCTTCGACTTAACTGTTAATTAGGGTTTAACTTAATTTAACAGTATAAATAAGAAAATAATGTTAAGGAATAAAACAATTATGATAATAATCATAAAATTCAAACAGACAATCAAATAATTAAAAAAAAATAAAAGTTGGAAGTAGAAATAAATTGGATAAAACTGGAGCCATTGCTAGTCTAAACATCTCTAGGCACTGGTGATAAGCACGCTACCACTGATGACAAGGACGCTACTACTAATGATAAGGACGCTACAACTGGTGACAAGGACGCTACTATTAATGACAAGGACGCTACAACTGGTGACAAGGACGCTACTACTTATGACAAGGTCGCTACCACTGGTGACAAGGACTCTACTACTAATGATAAGGTCGCTACCACTGGTGACAAGGAACTACTGCTAATGACAAGGTCGCTACCACTGGTGACAAGGACGCTACTACTAATGATAAGGTCGCTACCACTGGTGACAAGGACGCTACTACTTATGACAAGGTCGCTACCACTGGTGACAAGGACTCTACTACTAATGACAAGGTAGCTACCACTGGTGACAAGGAACTACTGCTAATGACAAGGTCGCTACCACTGGTGACAAGGACGCTACTACTAATGATAAGGACGCTACAACTGGTGACAAGGACGCTACTACTTATGACAAGGTCGCTACCACTGGTGACAAGGACACTACTACTAATGACAAGGTAGCTACAACTGGTGACAAGGACTCTACTACTAATGATAAGGTCGGTACCACTGGTGACAAGGAACTACTGCTAATGACAAGGTCGCTACCACTGGTGACAAGGACGCTACTACTAATGATAAGGTCGCTACCACTGGTGACAAGGACGCTACTACTAATGATAAGGTCGCTACCCCTGGTGACAAGGACGCTACTACTAATGATAAGGTCGCTACCACTGGTGACAAGGAACTACTGCTAATGACAAGGTCGCTACCCCTGGTGACAAGGACGCTACTACTAATGATAAGGTCGCTACCCCTGGTGACAAGGACGCTACTACTAATGATAAGGTCGCTACACCTGGTGACAAGGACGCTACTACTAATGATAAGGTCGCTACCCTGGTGACAAGGACGCTACTACTTATGACAAGGTCTCTACCACTGGTGACAAGGACGCTACTACTAATGATAAGGTCGCTACCCCTGGTGACAAGGACGCTACTACTAATGATAAGGTCGCTACCACTGGTGACAAGGACGCTACTACTAATGATAAGGTCGCTACCCCTGGTGACAAGGACGCTACTACTAATGATAAGGTCGCTACCACTGGTGACAAGGACGCTACTACTAATGATAAGGTCGCTACCCCTGGTGACAAGGACGCTACTACTTATGACAAGGTCTCTACCACTGGTGACAAGGACGCTACTACTAATGATAAGGTCGCTACCCCTGGTGACAAGGACGCTACTACTAATGATAAGGTCTCTACCACTGGTGACAAGGACGCTACTACTAATGATAAGGTCGCTACCACTGGTGACAAGGACGCTACTACTAATAATAAGGTCGCTACCCCTGGTGACAAGGACGCTACTACTAATGATAAGGTCGCTACCCCTGGTGACAAGGACGCTACTACTTATGACAAGGTCTCTACCACTGGTGACAAGGACGCTACTACTTATGATAAGGTCGCTACCCCTGGTGACAAGGACGCTACTACTAATGATAAGGTCGCTACCACTGGTGACAAGGACGCTACTACTAATAATAAGGTCGCTACCCCTGGTGACAAGGACGCTACTACTAATGATAAGGTCGCTACCACTGGTGACAAGGACGCTACTACTAATAATAAGGTCGCTACCCCTGGTGACAAGGACGCTACTACTAATGATAAGGTCGCTACCCCTGGTGACAAGGACGCTACTACTTATGACAAGGTCGCTACCACTGGTGACAAGGACGCTACTACTTATGATAACGTCGCTACCCCTGGTGACAAGGACGCTACTACTAATGATAAGGTCGCTACCCCTGGTGACAAGGACGCTACTACTTATGACAAGGTCTCTACCACTGGTGACAAGGACGCTACTACTTATGACAAGGTCTCTACCACTGGTGACAAGGACGCTACTACTAATGACAAGGTCTCTACCACTGGTGACAAGTACTAATGACAATGTTTCTACCCCTGGTGACAAGGACGCTACTACTTATGACAAGGTCTCTACTACTAATGACAAGGACGCTACTATTAATGACAAGGTCGCTATCATGGTGACAAGGACGCTACTACTAATGACAAGGTCGCTACCACTGGTGACAAGTACTAATGACAATGTTTCTACCCCTGGTGACAAGGACGCTACTACTTATGACAAGGTCTCTACCACTGGTGACAAGGACGCTACTACTTATGACAAGGTCTCTACCACTGGTGACAAGGACGCTACTACTTATGACAAGGTCTCTACCACTGGTGACAAGGACGCTACTACTAATGACAAGGTCGCTACCCCTGGTGACAAGGACGCTACTACTAATGATAAGGTCGCTACCCCTGGTGACAAGGACGCTACTACTTATGACAAGGTCTCTACCACTGGTGACAAGGACGCTACTACTTATGACAAGGTCTCTACCACTGGTGACAAGGACGCTACTACTTATGACAAGGTCTCTACCACTGGTGACAAGGACGCTACTACTAATGATAAGGTCGCTACCCCTGGTGACAAGGACGCTACTACTTATGACAAGGTCTCTACCACTGGTGACAAGGACGCTACTACTAATGATAAGGTCGCTACCCCTGGTGACAAGGACGCTACTACTTATGACAAGGTCTCTACCCCTGGTGACAAGGACGCTACTACTTATGACAAGGTCTCTACCACTGGTGACAAGGACGCTACTACTAATGATAAGGTCGCTACCACTGGTGACAAGGACGCTACTACTAATGATAAGGTCGCTACCCCTGGTGACAAGGACGCTACTACTTATGACAAGGTCTCTACCACTGGTGACAAGGACGCTACTACTAATGATAAGGTCGCTACCACTGGTGACAAGGACGCTACTACTAATGATAAGGTCGCTACCCCTGGTGACAAGGACGCTACTACTAATGATAAGGTCGCTACCCCTGGTGACAAGGACGCTACTACTTATGACAAGGTCTCTACCACTGGTGACAAGGACGCTACTACTAATGATAAGGTCGCTACCACTGGTGACAAGGACGCTACTACTAATGATAAGGTCGCTACCCCTGGTGACAAGGACGCTACTACTTATGACAAGGTCTCTACCACTGGTGACAAGGACGCTACTACTAATGACAAGGTCGCTACCACTGGTGACAAGGACGCTACTACTAATGACAAGGTCGCTACCCCTGGTGACAAGGACGCTACTACTTATGACAAGGTCTCTACCCCTGGTGACAAGGACGCTACTACTAATGATAAGGTCGCTACCCCTGGTGACAAGGACGCTACTACTAATGATAAGGTCGCTACCCCTGGTGACAAGGACGCTACTACTAATGATAAGGTCGCTACCCCTGGTGACAAGGACGCTACTACTAATGATAAGGTCGCTACCCCTGGTGACAAGGACGCTACTACTAATGATAAGGTCGCTACCCCTGGTGACAAGGACGCTACTACTAATGTTAAGGTCGCTACCCCTGGTGACAAGGACGCTACTACTAATGATAAGGTCGCTACCCCTGGTGACAAGGACGCTACTACTAATGATAAGGTCGCTACACCTGGTGACAAGGACGCTACTACTTATGACAAGGTCTCTACCCCTGGTGACAAGGACGCTACTACTAATGATAAGGTCGCTACCCCTGGTGACAAGGACGCTACTACTTATGACAAGGTCTCTACCCCTGGTGACAAGGACGCTACTACTTATGACAAGGTCTCTACCACTGGTGACAAGGACGCTACTACTAATGATAAGGTCGCTACACCTGGTGACAAGGACGCTACTACTTATGACAAGGTCTCTACCCCTGGTGACAAGGACGCTACTACTAATGATAAGGTCGCTACCCCTGGTGACAAGGACGCTACTACTTATGACAAGGTCTCTACCCCTGGTGACAAGGACGCTACTACTTATGATAAGGTCTCTACCACTGGTGACAAGGACGCTACTACTAATGATAAGGTCGCTACCCCTGGTGACAAGGACGCTACTACTAATGATAAGGTCGCTACCCCTGGTGACAAGGACGCTACTACTTATGACAAGGTCTCTACCCCTGGTGACAAGGACGCTACTACTTATGACAAGGTCTCTACCCCTGGTGACAAGGACGCTACTACTAATGATAAGGTCGCTACCCCTGGTGACAAGGACGCTACTACTAATGATAAGGTCGCTACCCCTGGTGACAAGGACGCTACTACTAATGATAAGGTCGCTACCCTGGTGACAAGGACGCTACTACTAATGATAAGGTCGCTACCCCTGGTGACAAGGACGCTACTACTAATGATAAGGTCGCTACCCACTGGTGACAAGGACGCTACTACTTATGACAAGGTCTCTACCACTGGTGACAAGGACGCTACCACTTATGACAAGGTCTCTACCCCTGGTGACAAGGACGCTACTACTAATGATAAGGTCGCTACCCTGGTGACAAGGACGCTACTACTAATGATAAGGTCGCTACCCCTGGTGACAAGGACGCTACTACTAATGATAAGGTCGCTACCCTGGTGATCAAGGACGCTACTACTAATGATAAGGTCGCTACACCTGGTGACAAGGACGCTACTACTAATGATAAGGTCGCTACCCCTGGTGACAAGGACGCTACTACTAATGATAAGGTCGCTACCACTGGTGACAAGGACGCTACTACTAATGATAAGGTCGCTACCCCTGGTGACAAGGACGCTACTACTAATGATAAGGTCGCTACCCCTGGTGACAAGGACGCTACTACTTATGACAAGGTCTCTACCACTGGTGACAATAATGCTACCACTGGTGACAAACACGCACATACACGAACACATACACATGTTGTCACCACTGGTAACAAGTATACTTCCACTGGTGACAAGAAAGCTACCACTAATGACAAGGTAGCTACCACTAATGACAAGGTAGCTACCAGTGGTGACAAACATTCACCACTTCTGTTCACTTAACACCAACTCATAGCTTATTTATAATATCAAGAGTAACAGGTAGATTTTTTTTTTATTTAAATCATTAAATGCCTAATTTAACAATGAATATCAATCTGAATTCTAAATATATTTTTTATTCTTTTAACTTCTTCATTGCAGGCGTTTTGAAAATCCATAAGAAAACACCTGGATAAAATATAAAGTAAAAGGACTATAGCAAGTAAAAATAACTTGTTTCTTACGATATCTTATCAGAAAATTAAGAAAAAAAAAGTCTATGTTAATTGATGGTTATCGTAAATTAAATCTCACGATTACAATCCATCGGAGGGAGGCTAGTAATTCTATTTTAATCGGTCAGGTGTCCACAGCAAGAATACAACTTCTTCACTGAAGCCTAATTTATCAACCATCTCGAATCACCTCGTCAAGGCGGTATTAATCTATTCCAATGAAATTAAACTGATCCTATTAAGAAACACAGGCATACAGTCAAGTCTCTCAAGCTGATGGAATTAAAGTCTCATTAGGGGATATATTTGAAAACAACGGGTTAAATATTGCTACAAAACTAATCTACAATCATTAGTTGTGCAATCCGTAATTGTGTGGTATTTACTCATTCTGAGGTAAAATGGATAAACCAACAAAAGTCTCCACACAAATGAAGTTTTATTCAACGCGTTTCGAACACTTTGTGTTCATCATCAGGAAGACACTATAATACAAATTATATGTAATTACTTACAAAAATTAGAGTTAAATAATAAAATTCAATTAAGAGAATGTCTTGAATTCTCTTAATTGAATTTTGTTATTTCACTCTAATTTTTGTAACTAATTAGATATAATTTGTATTATAGTGTCTTCCTGATGATGAACACAAAGTGTTCGAAACGCGTTGAATAAAACTTCATTTGTGTGGAGACTTTTGTTGGTTTATCCATCTTACCTCAGAATAATCTACAATCTACAACAATGTCGAATTAAGAGAAAAAATATTTTAATTAAATGACCTATAACTTATTATTTGTTTAACTTTTAAATAAATTAAATGATAATTATAGTTAAAATGCTACGATTGTATTACTTTACTATAAGTAAAGTAAAGTATAGTGATCGTGAAAAAATTCGATCTCGAGATTTTGACATCTTATATATGTTTTGAGGTCGGAAAAGTCGTTTTATGATGTTTTTTCGATGATGTCTGTGTGTGTGTGTGTGTGTGTGTATTTGCGTGGGTGAGTGTGTTAGCATTGCTTGTTATTTTTTCATTTTTTTCGAGTTATTTAAATATATATAATTATACAGCCAAATGGTTTCTTATCTCGACCACATACATTTAACACTATTTTTCTTTTTTATCGAGGTTTGGTCTAGCATCAATAATACAATATCTTTAAGCCGACGTTTCGTCTATATATTTGTAGACATCTTCAGGGCTACATCAATACAGAATTTAATTACAATAACATGAAACATAATTAGTTAACACATTAGTTAATTAATATACATAATACCGGCTTAAAGGTGTTGTATTACTGAAGCTAGACCAAACCTCAATAAAAAAGAAAAATAGTGTTATATATATATATATATATATAAAAATTTAAATTACACAAAGCACGACACAGAAAAGAGAATACAAAGAAAACTTACAGAATTCAATATTTCGAACTGTTGTTCGTCATCAGGAGAGTAGACTAGAAGAGAGGACGAAGTGAGAGAGATCTCCCCACGTCGAAGAACGGAGCGCGAATGAAGAAATAAAGAGTCAACCGAAGAGAGCAGCACTAGCGTAAAAAAGGAGCTAGGCACTAAACGTCGGAGAACGGAGAAAGCAAAAACAATAGATAAAATTATAAAATTAAAAATTATAAAAAAGGAAATAATAAAAAAAATAAATAAATAAATAAAATAAAAAATATATATAATAAAAAAAGGAAAAAAAATATATAATAATAAAATAATAAAAAAAATATATATATATGAATATGAATATATAAGTTAAAAATAAAAGGAAAAACAAATAAAAGTTAACGCTTCTGATTTAAACTGGGATCTGATCGGGCCCCCAATAACCATATGTGGGCCTCCTCAGACGCTCTTAATGTCAAACTACGGTCATCAGTGGTCACTAGCTTAATGATTTGAACAGAAAAGCAGTCATTAAAAGAAAGGTTATGGCTGTTGGCATGGATAGCTACAGGAAGCTGTTTGCGCTGACCGACCGAAGCTATATATATATATATATATATATATATATATATATATATATATATATATATATTATATATATATTATATCAAGTATATATCATATATATATATATCACATATATATCAAGTATATATTATATATCTTGTATATTATATTATATATACAAGTTATCCTTGTATTTTCATTTGTTTCTCATCGCCTTACCAACTCTGTTATCTTCCTTTTTCATGCTTTTAGGTATTTTTCACGGTATTCCTTTTTATACTTCATTTATCTTCCTGCTGTTTATTTTACCTTCAATCAACCAGAACTGCTTTTCTTAATTCTTAATTTTAATTTTAATATTAATTTTCTTCTGATCGTCTCTACTTCATTACTTCCTGAACCGGGCGCGCGTGGCAGCACGGTCGGTTGCCGGGACGGTTTCCTGCCGTTGTGTTTCCGGCGTGCTTGGTCGCCCATTCTCTCTTTTCTCCTGAAGACGGATCATCCGAAAATTTGAGTTTGTAAGTGTGTCTCTTTCTCTGTGTGTTGCTTTTCTTCGTTTGTGAACTGATATATATATATATATATATATATATGTTTTATTAAAGAGTGTGCCGATTTTCATTTTTGTCCGATTTTAAAATGAAAATCGGTATACTGTTTAATTAAACATGTTTAAAAATATACTAATATATATAGATATGGTATATATATATATATATATATATATATATATATATATATATATATATATATATATATATATATAGAAAATTGTCACAATAACACGTGATATAAATATTCAGGTAACTCACCACAAATTAGAGAAGATAGTCGCTCTAAGGCCTTTCGTTTTCACGTCGTCAGAGAGCAAGTGAATACAAGTTGTAAGCAGGTTATGAATTTTGATTTAAAAATTTTAAATCAAAATTCATAACCTGCTTACAACTTGTATTCACTTGCTCTCTGACGACGTGAAAACGAAAGGCCTTAGAGCGACTATCTTCTCTAATTTGTGGTGAGTTACCTGAATATATATATATATATATATATATATATATATATATATATAAATATATATATACCATACTCGTATATATATATCAATGATCAAACCACAATAAGAAATGGGAAAACAAGACTGAGATCTTTCAACCGTAACAAGCGGTCTTCGTCAGAGTCAAAAGCCAAACTAAATATTATATATATATATATATATATATATAATGTTAGTAAATGATTGAAGAATAATATTGTAGCTACCTGGAGTTGGGATGAACAGTGCGCCGACCTCATGAGGGATTTCTGCGAGCCGCTTCCTCTTCCCTGCACGCCTGCAACGTACCAACGTCTACATCCAGCTAAAGCAAATTGATTACAGCCATTCAATACTTAAAACTACACCATCACTATTATTATACTAGAGAAAGTACATAATTACCGTATTTCAAACGTTCCTTCTTTTTTTCTTTCTTTTCTATCTACGTTCAAAACTATTAAGAAGGATTACAGAAGAATTTTCGTTTTTTAAAAAAAAAAAAAAAGACGGTTGTTTTACTAAATTGTAAACTCCATTTAGTCTTCCAACATTTTAAAATTGATTTTTTTTTAAATGTTTAATTAAAACATGAATTAATATTACTTAATTTTTATGTTTAATTAATATTAATTAAGTTGGATTATATTGGCACAAATAATTTTTATCCATCAATACAATCTATGAATAAATAAATCAACTTCATCAAATACCTGTATGACCAATTAACGTTTATTAGTAATCAATATCTATCAATCATTAATCAATATTTATCAATCAGTAGTCTCACTTTTTATTCAGTAATCAACATTTATCAATCAGTAGTCAATTTTTAATAATCAGAAGTTCACATTTATTTATTAATCAATCAACATTTATCAATCAGTAGTCAACTTTCAATAATCAGAAGTTTACATATTATTAAATATCGTTGAATATATATACTTTTTGGTTGGAAATACGATCCAAAACGGACAAATATAGTTCAATATAGACAAAGAAACATAGAGAAATTAAAAGAACACACTTACAGCCTATAATTTTCGGTTTGAACCGTCTTCAGGAGAGATAAGAGAGGGAAACCAAGCGCACTGGTATAAATTTTCAGATATATCAAATAAAACTTCTCCAAATGTTTTATACATAATATTTGTCGTTTTTAACGCTATTTACTGAAATAACTTTTTACAACGAACGTTTCTCTCAACATTGACCATCTTCAGGGCATTATAATATATTTAAAAATACTAGGAACTCTTCATTAATATAACGTAAAGATAATTTATTTTATCTATGTTTTAATCAACAGTTTTATCTATCTTTGTCAATCAGTCTTGAACTTTTAATAATCAGAAGTCAACATTTTTTAATCAGTAGGCAATATTTATTAATCAGTGTCAACTTTTATCAATCAGTAGTTTACATTTTTTATTTAATAATCAACATTTGTTAATCAGCAGTCAATATTTATTAATCAGTAGTCAACATTTAAGAATCAGAAGTCTTCATTTTTTAAATGAATTTTGAAATGAATCTAAATGCATTTTGCACTGTTAAGAGGTTATAGTTAGGCTATTGTAATTTGAAGCGATGCAGGTTTACACAGGACATCAAATATTTGGTCCTAAAGACTGTGGATTAATTTCCAGTTTCTTACTGATTCCTGTTTGACAATCCTCCTATATGCAGTATCAAAATCCTGATATTTGGATATTCATGCTAGGTTTCTTTAATATCCGGAGTGCTTCCATTATTTGAAAATATAATATAAACAGTCCAAGTGAGACGGAGGTATCCAAACCAATGTAAACCGTTACCTGCAACCCGCAGGTCGTTTTTTAATTACCTCACTCAAAGTTCTAAATATATACAGTGTAAAGAGAACCTAAAGGGTGCCCAAACTTCTCAAATTAACTATTATTAAAAAAATTAATGTCATAAATATAAATTAAAAGACCAGGTGAAAACAGACATCTGTTGAGAGAATTCGACTTTTAATAAGATTCATGTTTCAGTAACTATATAGGATAAACAAAGGTTTGAATTAGTCACATTGTCTTGAATTAGAGGCGGCCTGATTGGCTGACATTATGATAATCAAGCTGCTGGGCGAGGCCATCTTAAAATAGATCATCAAGGATTACCTGCAGACGAGTTCAGTGAAACGCAAGCGCGTAGCCACACAGTCCACAAAGTGCTTGTGTTTTTGGTGTATGCTCATAAACATATAATGAATTTAATAATCAAACAACAATATGAAATGGGAAAACAAGACTAAGATCTTTCAACCGTAACAAGCGGTCTTCGTCAGAGTCAAAAACCCACTCTGGGTTTTTGACTCAAATTTTGACCCAACAAAAACGTTGGGTTTTTGACTCTGACGAAGACCGCTTGTTACGGTTGAAAGATCTTAGTCTTGTTTTCCCATTTTCTTATTGTTGTTTGATCATTTATATATATTAGAGAAGAATTTCTTATTTTTGGAATTTAAATATAGAAAAAAACTAACGTTGGCAGAGGGTACATATCTCTGAAGTGAGAACGCAGGTGTAGCAGCGCTCGTGGCCGCAGGAGTCGATAAGCCGGCGGCGTTTCCCCTTATCAAAGGGCATTCCACAGCAGCTGCAGACCGCTCGCTCCTCGGAGCCCAGCAGTCTCCGGATGGCGGCCAGCTCTGTAAACACAACAATCCAATTTAAATGTTTTCCTTTGCTACTTGTCGCTTGAGAAGTTCAACAATGTTTAGTCTCTGTTTGAAAAACAAGGACGGCAAAGTAAGAAAAATAAACAGAGAACTATAGTATAGTATAGTATATATGTATATAGTATAGAATAATATAGTGTAATATAAAGCAAATAGTATAATATAGTATAGTATCTCTCTCTCTCTCCTATATATATATATATATATATACTTTTTCGTTGGAAATACGATCCAAAACGGACAAATATGGTATAGTTCAATATAGAAAAAGAAACACAGAGAAATCAAAAGAACACACTTACAAAACTTACAAAAGAACACCAATACCTACCTATATCAGTATCCATACCTATACCAATATCAATATCAATACTTATACCAATATCAATATCAATACTTATACCAATATCCAATATCCAATATACCAAGATTTCCAAGGTAATCAAATAGTGATCTCTATACTTATGCAATAATTCTAAAGCAATATAATAATTATAACAATATCCTTATGTTAATGTATAACAAAATAATCCATAGTCGTAATAACTGATTTATCAATAAATTCCTCTTTGTTACCGTACATATTAAATTGTAATAAATTACCATAATAGTAGTAATAGTAGTGCTAATTGTAAAACAATCATGTTGTAGCCCTGAAGATGACATAAATATATGTCGAAACGTCGGCAAAAGGACTAGTTTTAATCATTGGACCTCAAACCCCAAAAAAATTACATAATATCAATATCAATACTTATACCAATATCAATATCAATGCCTTGATCAAACCAATATCATTACCTATTCCAATATCAATATCATCGCCTATATCAATGCAAATACCAATATCTATACCTATATCAATACAAATACTAATATCAATATCAATACTTATACCAATATCAATATCAATGCCTTGATCAAACCAATATCATTACCTATTCCAATATCAATATCAACGCCTATATCAATACAAATACCAATATCTATACCTATATCAATACAAATACTAATATCAATATCAATACTTATACCAATATCAATATCAATGCCTTGATCAAACCAATATCATTACCTATTCCAATATCAATATCATCGCCTATATCAATGCAAATACCAATATCTATACCTATATCAATACAAATACTAATATCAATATCAATACTTATACCAATATCAATATCAATGCCTTGATCAAACCAATATCATTACCTATTCCAATATCAATATCAACGCCTATATCAATGCAAATACCAATATCTATACCTATATCAATACAAATACTAATACCAATATCAATACTTATACCAATATCAATATCAATGCCTTGATCAAACCAATATCATTACCTATTCCAATATCAATATCAACGCCTATATCAATGCAAATACCAATATCTATACCTATATCAATACAAATACTAATATCAATATCAATACTTATACCAATATCAATATCAATGCCTTGATCAAACCAATATCATTACCTATTCCAATATTAATATCATCGCCTATATCAATGCAAATACCAATATCTATACCTATATCAATACAAATACTAATATCAATATCAATACTTATACCAATATCAATATCAATGCCTTGATCAAACCAATATCATTACCTATTACAATATCAATATCAACGCCTATATCAATGCAAATACCAATATCTATACCTATATCAATACAAATACTAATATCAATATAAATACTTACACCAATATCAATATCAATATCTGGTCCTCGATTTATTCACAGTGGGAGGTGAATAAATTGTCCCAAGTATGTCGTCCCTCGGAGAGGAGGTTTAGATGTCGGTCCGGGGCCTGTACGATGTCAGGTACTTGTTAAAGAT
Source organism: Hermatobates lingyangjiaoensis (assembly GCA_026182355.1). Lineage (NCBI taxonomy): Eukaryota > Metazoa > Arthropoda > Insecta > Hemiptera > Hermatobatidae > Hermatobates > Hermatobates lingyangjiaoensis. Next base: position 339,295 of record JAPFBL010000073.1, read on the forward strand.
GCCTACTCGAAATGCACTTGAGTTAAACAAAATTTAGGACTCCAAATGTAGAATCTGTAGAATTACCGACTAATCAAAAAGCCGGTAAATGGCTGATGTTATCACCCGCTAGGTGATAGGTTTAAACATTAATAAAAATGTATATATTTCAAAACTTGTCTGCACTGACAGTTATATGGTCCTGGTTGTCTAATGCGCACCCTGTTTACTGGTGAAAGAAATTATGATACAGTTGGAAGCAATTAACCAATCTAACAAGCCGTAGTCAGCGTAGGGTGTTCCCGTTCTTGACGGAATGCGTGTGGGAGAGGACACGGCTGTCTCGAAGAAGTCGCTACCATCTGTGCAAACAGCAAATGAATTTCAACTTGTAAAGCTTATCAAAGGCACTGAATCATATCTTAGACCGGCAAGTCATTCTCAACAGAAAAGGGGAACGTATTCAACAGTCAAGTACCAGTAATCAAATGTGTTTGTGTTTAGTAAAGAAAATATATTACGTCTTCACCGCAAGGAATTTATTTCACGACGCGTTTCGAACACTAAGTGTTCATCATCAGGCACATCTACAATATAAAGACGAATGTATGACAATTCAACAAATATGAAAACAATCAATGAAAAATACAAGCACATAAAGATATCTTTTTAAGAAGTATTTTATAAAGAACTTTTGTACAAAAATTTTTTTGAAACCATATAAAGGAACCAAAATTTTACCTAAAACAAAATAAAAACTAAATTTTTATATTTTTAAATAACTTGCTAAAAATGGTTATAGCTTTTGTATTTATGTGACTGATGATGAACACTAAGTGTTCGAAACATGTCGTAAAATAAATTCCTTGTCGTGAAGGCGTAATATATTTTCCTCACTATCATGAGTAAATACTACACAATAATTGCTGGCATAGCTCGTGAGTAATTGTGTTTCTCAGTATTTGTGGCTTTTTATTCCTTATATATATATTACTTCTACTAACTATAAAATTTGTCATCCTCGAGCATATAGATATATATGGTACTCATATTTAGACATATATGAATATTTATTTAATTTAACTGTCTATGTGAAGTGAATATATATATATATATATATATATATATATATAGTTAACACATGAAAGAGAAAAAACAAATAAAGACACACACAAAAGACTCACAACGATATTTCGACAGTCGTCGTCATCGGGTAGAAGTAGTCCCTTTGAGTAGCTGAAGCTAACTGAGTGGTAGGCCGAATGCAAACGAACACGCACGCACTCTGCCGGCTGCCCTAGGTAAGCTACTAACTACAGAGAGAAAAATAACTAAAAAGGACAAATAAAAGCAAATAAAAATAACAGAAGGAGAAGAATAGTAAATGAAGCAATAAACAAATTAAAAAAATAATAATAAAATAAAAAAATAATAAAATAAAAAAATAAAAAAAAAAAAATTAAATTAACGGTACAAGTTGAGGCCAGGAGGAGAGCGAGCTTTGAGAAGACAGATAATTGCCTCCTCTGAAGCTCTTAAAGTAACCCGAGAAGACTGAACAGGGATATGATTAAGGACTTGGACCCGGAAGCAGTGATTAAAATCCAGTCCATGGGAATTAGAGTGGATAGCAATAGGGAGGTTTTTGCGTTGACCAACGGAAGCCCTGTGACCATTCATACGTAAGTTGAGCTGCGTAGAGGCCATACCAACATAGAATGCATCACACTGGGTGCAGTCCAAACGGTATACGCAATTAACCGAGGTGCATGAGGTGTGGGGAGGACAAGGGTAGTTAATGTTGCTATGGGGGGAAGTAAAAAAGGGATTAGGGTTTATGATGAGACAGGTTTGGCATCTGCTCCGTCCGCACTCCACCATTCCCCTCCCAAGTGCAGGGTTCAAGGGAGAGTGATGGGAGAAAATGCCTCTGAGGTTCGGTGGTTTGCGATATGATAAGGAGGGGGCTTCAGGAAAAATAGACGAGGTAGAAGGAGAAGAGGAGAGCAATGGGAAAAACTCCTTAATAACCGAGCCAATCCTGTGAGCACCAGGGAAAAAAGTGGATATCAGAATATATATATATATATATATATATATATATATATATATATATAAACTAGAATTTAAAAAGAACACATAGAAAGGAAATCACTGAACTCACTACTATATTTCGATGTCCTCGTCTTCAGGAAAAGAAGTGAATCGCTCCAAAGGCTGATAACGACTGACTTGGCGTTCGAACTGAAGCACTCAAACAGGGTAGCAAACTTTCGGAGGAAAGGTAGACAGGGAAGATAAAGAGATACAAGCCAAATAAAAATTAAAAAATGAAAACATTTAACTAAAATAAAATTAAAAGCTGATAACAACTACAAAATAAGAGGAAAAAAAAATCAACGATTGAGGTTAAGCCCAGGAGCCGATCTACCGCCCAGAAGACTAATAAGTGCTTCTTCTGAAGCTCTCAGAGTAACTTTCGAATTAGTCTGATCAATCTGCCTCAGGACCTGTACACGGAAACAGTCATTAAAACTGAGTCCGTGAGAGCTGGCATGAGTAGCAACGGGAAGGTCACTGCGTTTGCCAACGGATGACCTGTGATTATTCATACGCAGGCTTAGCTTGGTGGAAGCCAAACCCACATAAAAAGAATCACACTGGGTGCAATCCAAACGGTAAACGCAGTTACCAGAGGTACAAGAGGTCTTGTGAGAGATAGGGTAGGTGCGTTTACTAGGGAAGGAGGTAAAAGAAGGAACAGGATTGATGATAGGACAAGTTAGACATCCACGACGTCCGCATTGAACCATACCACCAGCAGTTTTTGGAGGCTTAGGAGAAGAGATGTGAGAGAAGATAGATTGAAGATTAGCAGGTTTGCGATAGGAAATGGAAGGTGCCTCACTAAAGACTGAAGAAGTACAGGAGGAGGAAGAAAGTATAGGGAAAAACTCCCTGACAACTGCACCCAGCCTATGAGCACCAGGAAAATAAGTGGCGATGAGGAAATTCGCGTCACTGCGATCCCTCCTAGGACCTGATATATATATATATATATATATATATATATATATATGATCAAACCACAATAAGTCAGTTGGGTTTTTGACTCTGACGAAGACCGCTTGTTACGGTTGAAAGATCTTAGTCTTGTTTTCCCATTTCTTATTGTGGTTTGATCATTGATTGTTGTTTCACGTGTTTATGTGAAATCTTTATATATATATATATATATATATATATATTGGTATTGATATTGATATTGGTATTGACATTGATATAGGTATTGACATTGATATTGGTATTTGTACTGATATAGGTATTGATTTTGATATTGGTATTTGTATTGATATTGATATAGGTATTGGTATATAGGTATATTGGTATTCCTAGTAGTAGGGTATCGAATGTAACCATCAGTTAATAGCGATAAGATCTCCATTGTAACAGCACCAGCAGTCTGTACTGCACGGTAGCTAACAGCTTCTCATTGTGTTTACATTTAAATAAATTTAACATTCATCAAGTTGAAAGATAACTATCTCACTGATCTATACCAATCCGTTCTTCTTTGCTGAGTAACTTTACTACCATAGTAAAGAAAAACCGCAAGTGCACGCTCACATATAAAAACCTGCAATATTTTAATTAAAGACAATTCAACGATATATCAAAGGATTTCAAGACAATATTTTTGGAAAATACTTTTACCAAAATCTCTGATTCATCTTTTTTTCTTTTTAAACCATCATCATAAAAGAAAAAAAAAAAGAGAAACCAATTTTTTTTTGCTTACGGATGGTTTATACAATTAAATCAATTTCAGTTAAGAGAATAAAAAAAGATTTCTATCTCTTTGCAGGGTAAAAAGCTAATGAAATGGTCTCCAGATATGAAAATTTAATGGCATAAACAACGCGTTTCGAACGCGTAGTGTTCTTACTCAGATGGCATTAACTAAAAAATACAATACCATCAGAGAGTTATCTATAGTATAAAGTAAATATAGTACAAAATAAAAATAAAATAAGTACTATAGATAACTCTCTGGTGTCATTGTATTTTTTAGTTATTGGCTGAGGAAGAACACTACGTGATCGAAACGCGTTGTCTATACCATTAAATTTTTATATGTGGAGACTATTTCATTAGCTTTTTACCCTACAATGAGTAAATACCACATAACAACTGATTGCACTACGTTAGAATTTCTATCTCTATTTCGAACTACTCCAATCAACAACAGGATATTTAGGGCACATTGTGAAACCTAATAACACTTAGGGAAAGTGACCCATATGCTTCAGAACTTATTAATAAACAACCGGAATTGAATTCACGGAATAAAGTAGAATAGTGAATCAACAAGTTATTTATAAATTTCATTTGATTTCCTGGAATTAATTCAAATTTTGCCAAAAATCAAATGGCTTTGATAATATAGCAGTCATTTCAAACAAAAAAAAATAAAGGTTTTTTTTTCTAAATAACCTTGATAGAAGATAGTACCTGAGCAATTGATTTTGTAGTAAAACTAGTAATTCAATTAAAAACAGATTTTATCGCGTGACCAAATGATTGACAGCCGGAGCACTTCAATATTTAGCTTGGCATAATAATATGTGCCTTTCAAATATCAAGGTACTTCCTCAAACAATTTTATTAACTTTAACTTAACTTTAATAATGTTTTCAACATTAGACAATAATTTTAAATATATATATATATAATATATAAATATATATTAATCCCGTTCATTCTTCGACGTGGTGAGATCTCTCTCACTTGGTGCTCTCTTCTAGTCTTCTTCCGATGACGAACAACAGTTCGAAAAATATTAAATTTAGCAAGTGTGTTTTTTCACTTTTTTTTATAAGTCACTTTATTTTATTAAGTCATACCAAAGAAAGAAATACCAATAATGACCCAGACGGAACGGTATACCAGCTGTACTACAGAAACCAGTTCACAAGGGAGTACAAAACAGATGAAGCCGCACTTAAGAATATTATACGAAGAAACGTAAAATGCAAACAGCCCAACGACAGAATAAAATTACATATTTATTATAAGGCCCGGACCACAACAAATTTAGTCATAAAAAACAGCCCCATCACCGCAACCAGCGATCTGCAGAGAGTCAACGTCGTGTACGAATACAAATGTAAAAAAGGAGAGTGTGAGCTCCTGGCTAACGCCAAGTATATCGGCATGACGAAGACTACGCTTTCCAGACGCCTCACCATGCACCTTCAATCAGGAGCTATAAAGAACCATACCAGACAAGCACACAATTCCGACCTATCCCGCCAGGACCTTACAGAAAACACCACCATCATCAGGCAAACCAATGATTACAATAGACTCCCAATCTATGAAGCAATAAAAATATCCAAAAATAGCCCTATAATCAATAGACAACAAACTGGGATGTCAAGAGTACTCAAGCTACTCGGAGAACAAGCCCCAGCAATAGGCCAAACCAATAACCAATGAGAAGGAAGAACCACAATAGCACAGCCAATCAGCGCTCACCCCCCTGACTCTCGGCTATATAAGGAGACCGGTAACCTACCTGTTTTGTGTCTTGAAAATGACTGCAGTAGACAGTCGAAACGCGTCGACAAGAAGAATTCATTCCTTGAACCGTTGTTCTCACAACGAAAAATTAATTTTCCGCAAACTTGAAAAGTTGGAGAAGAAGATCATCGATCGACAATATTCAGTCGTGTATAACCAATCATATATATATATGATCCCGGACTCAACCTCAACCGATAATTTATTTATGATTTATTTATTTATTTATTATTTTTTATTTATTTATTTATTATTTTTTATTTTACTTTTTATTTATTATTTTTATTAATTTTAATTTGATTTATCTACTTTTTTATAATTTTTTATAGTTATAATTTTTACTCGTTCCTTATACGTCTTAATTTGGCTCTTCATTTCCTTCCCTCCCTTCCCCCGCTTGGTGGTAAGTGGTGGGGTACTGGCTGCGGTTTCCGAGTTCAGTACCGCCCTGTCTTCCTGCGGGACTCTTCGCTCTTCGCACCTCCTGATGACGACGATTGTCGAAATATCGATGTGAGTTATGTCTGTGTCTTTCTGTGTGTTTCCTTCGTTTTTTATTTTATTGTATATATATATATATATATATATATATATATATATATATATAAGTTGGCAGCAGATCTTCATCCAAGCATACATTGTTGAAAAGCAGAGCAGATTCTGCATCCACGACCTTTTTAAGTAGCTGTTCTTTTTTCCTAATAACACTTCTATGTTACAGAGGCAATGCAAATAGCAAATCTCCCAGCGACATTTTCAGGCAAACAACAGAGTCCAAAAACTACTAAAATTTTATTCACAACTTACTTAAGAATATAAAAGAAAACACAAGCTTTCGACCTCGTAGGTCATCCTCATCAGAAGAAAATAATAAAAACAGATAAATAATAACTCAAAGTAATAAAATAACAGAATACGTCTAGAAATACATACATAAGGGATAACAATATAAAGAGGTAATATGTTATGTTTGACATATAAAAGAACAGCTACTTAAAAAGGTCGTGAATGCAGAATCTGCTCTGCTTTTCAACAATATATATATATATATATATATATATTTCGTTGAATAACTGACCGTATTTTACTGATGTTATTTTCTTCACCAGTTTTTCGAGGTTTTCTAAATACCTTCTTCTTTCCTTTATCCATTTATCCAAACGTTTTTACTGGATTACTGGCGTCTGTTTCGCCATGACGGTAACTAAGTCACAAGGGGAACCTCTTATCTACGGCAGGAATTGAAGTGAGTGAGACGTAGTTTTCTCACATGGTCAACTTTGCCCATAGTTTGTTTGCCCAACAGCCAGAGAGAGGTTCCAACTCTTTGTTCTTTCATGAACCTGAAGGACAGACAGCCTTTGTGGTGTATTCAGAGGCATTTGCTTAACACTGTGCTAATAATGATATTTTGATTATATACTATTCTATATACTATATATAGTATATATATAGTTATACTATATATACTATAAATATACTATTCTATAATTTCTAATGATATTTTGGAATACCATGTATCATCGAATTGGTGACTCCGTCAATGACGAGTACGTTTGCTCTTTATGATATATAATTATTTTTCTGATGAGTCATACTCAAAACAATTATCAAGCCTTAGATAAGATCTATGTGAAAATGCGAACAATATTAGATCAGGGATATAAGTAGGTCAAATATCGATGTTAAGTCTGTCCTGACAATAAAGTATATGTTTTTTTAATAAATGACTTGCAAATGCCTTGTGACAAATAACTTGATTTAAGATTTCACAGTGGCATTTATATGATAGATGTTTTCAGAAGGGATACGCGAGTGGGATGTCTAATTTTGACAGACGGCCTACCTAAAGCCAGGAGGAGAACAACTAAAGGTAGGTGTTGACACCAAAGACAATGCAAGTACACACCTCCAAATTGACGTCATATGCCCAAGTCTCAAATCTATTTTTAGCTCAGTATTATTAAAAACAAACTCAATGATATATCAACATCAACAAACATAATCATTTAATTAATTTTGCTAACCATTTAAAAAAACACGGACATGAACCCAACAGTATGGAAAACTCAATGAAATTAATTAAAATAGGACAAAAAGGTAAAAGATTAAATTTAATAGAGGAAATTGAAATATATAAACACAAAAAATACTGATAACCTAATAAACGAACAAATTAAGCACCACACAGGCATAATATTTAAACCAATAAAAAACATGAAAAGACGACAGGACGTACAGGACAGAGACGACTCTAAGGTTAAAAGACAAAAAACAGATTAAACAAAATAAAATAAAATAAAACTGTTAGGTAGAAAATTTAAGCATATATATTGGCACCATTAAGTTAAAATAGGTATTTATAACCGTGATTTTTGAAGGTAACATTAGTCCCATTGATTGTATTCGCAGCCATTGCGAAACCGGTAGGGCGACTTTACCAGCGATAGACGAGGTATGACGGTTGATAATAATATCCTATTTACTAACCTCTGTAACAATAACAATATGCATGTATTTAATTAATTATAACAAAATGGTTTTTTTCTAGTATCATGTCCTCAAAAGAGCGCTTTGTAATAATTTAATTGAAATAAATGGATTATATAATAATAATATATATATATATATATATTCCATTTATAATACATAAATATATATTATAGTAGTTTTATTTTATTATGTCACACATCACGCTTTCTTGAAAACCCTAAGGCTTCTATTATATTTTTTTTAATAATATATATATATATATATATATATATATATATATATATTATACAATGAGACGAGAACAACAATCCACTGGAACCCTCAACAAACTTGAACTGTACTGGAATCAATGGCTCAAGTACAGTGTGTCTTAAAAACAATAAATATAATGATAGTAAAATTATAATAATAATAATAATCTTAATAATTTTTATAATAATAATTTTAAAACAAAAACAGTTTATTTTAATGTTAATGAACATTACTGAGTGAACATGCCTTTTAATTTCAGGTTTTTAATTTTTCCCCAGTTATTAATGACAGTTGACAACAACAACAACGCGTTTCGAACAATGTGTGTTCATCATCAGGAAGACACAAAGGATGTTGTGCTAAAGGGTTGGTCCAGTAAAAACAACTCTATTATTGTATTTAGTATTATTATTTTAATATTACTATTATTATACTTTAATATAATTTTATTCATTATTAAAAGACGTACTAGTCTTTGATGGGTATTTTACAAAAAATCAGAGATGATGCATGGTATTTTAAAATATTGTTAGAAATCATAGAATAGTAGAAAATATCATTATTAGTACAGTCCATAACTGTCATTAGATCTGGAGGTTATTTTATGCTTTCCAGCTTTGGATAATGAGCTCAAATTGAAATTTATTCCAGACGTACTTCGTGCTTAGTATGCGGGTAAATAGGACTCACTTTTTAAAGCGAGCAAATTATGATAAACGCAAAAAAAATTAAAATTAACCAACAATACCTACTTGTTTGTATTTATTAGGTGTCACATTATCAGGCACCTAAAAATCCCTATACATTTGCTGCTATATACCTATATATCTGTCTAGCTGGCTAAACACAGCTTAAAAGTGCCTAACATGGCTTCCACTTTGAATTTCCAATCTATTGAAATCATAACTTTGAAGTTAAACATGAATAAATCTACTGTCAAAATTTCAGCTTCCTATGACTTATGGTGGCTGAGTTTACTTGTGACAAAAGTTTTGGACGAACAGACAGAAATCTTCTTCATCTCCCGAGTAAAGGTTTGAACTCTGGATCTACCAGTCCAAAGGCAGGCACATAAGCTACTGGGCTACCCTAGGACCTAGGTATGGCTTTCTGTGTTTAGTCATTGCATATCGTACAGACGCGACAGCGACGTTGTCAGATTTATTCACACCATAAATTGAAGACAGAGTGGGTATTGAAACCCGGATCTACCAGTCCAGAGGCAAGCACGTAAGCTACTGGGCTATTCTAGAACCTAGGTATGGCTTTCTGTGTTTAGTCATTACATACAGTACAGACGTGAGACCGACGTGCTCAGATTTACTCAATGAACAAATCAAGGACAGAGTGGGTATTGAACCCCGGATCTGCCAGTCCAGAGGCAAGCACGTAAGCTACTGGGCTATTCTAGAACCTAGGTATGGCTTTCTGTGTTTAGTCATTACATATAGTACAGACTCGAGAGCGACGTGCTCAGATTTATTCACACAATAAATCGAGGACAGAGTGGGTATTGAACCCCGGATCTGCCAGTCCAGAGGCAAGCATGTAAGCTACTGGGCTACCCTAGAACCTAGGTATGGCTTTCTGTGTTTAGTCATTGCATATAGTACAGACTCGAGAGCGAAGTGCTCAGATTTATTCACACAATAAATCGAGGACAGAGTGGGTATTGAACCCCGGATCTGCCAGTCCAGAGGCAAGCATGTAAGCTACTGGGCTACCCTAGAACCTAGGTATGGCTTTGTGTGTTTAGTCATTACATATAGTACAGAGTGGGTATTGAACCCCGGATCTGCCAGTCCAGAGGCAAGCACGTAAGCTACTGGGCTACCCTAGAACCGAGGTATGGCTTTGTGTGTTTAGTCATTACATATAGTACAGAGTGGGTATTGAACCCCGGATCTGCCAGTCCAGAGGCAAGCACGTAAGCTACTGGGCTACCCTAGAACCTAGGTATGGCTTTGTGTGTTTAGTCATTACATATAGTACAGAGTGGGTATTGAACCCCGGATCTGCCAGTCCAGAGGCAAGCACGTAAGCTACTGGGCTTCCCTAGAACCTAGGTATGGCTTTCTGTGTTTAGTCATTACATATCGTACAGACGCGAGACTGATGCGCTTAGATTTATTCACATAATAAATCGAGGACAGAGTGGGTATTGAACCCCGGATCTACCAGTCCAGAGGCAAGCACGTTGCACTAGGCCTTTTTCCCTTCTATCTTGCTGGTTCTTTTGTTCCTTTCATGCTTGTGGTGGAAGGAAATTAAACCGACTTGATATCGCTATATTTCCACCCATGCGAATATTGTTTATTTTCATTTATCATCCAATGAGATCATTGCAATCTGTCTACTTATGTAAAGAAAAAAAAAAAAAAACCATTACGGTTTTCGTTACGGGAATGAAATGCTATAAATTGAGTTTTTGCAAGGACAAGTGTAGTATGAGATAAAGAGATGCATGATTCATGAGAAGTTAGTGGGTCATTGAGGAGTCCAGCCCACGATACCCATTCATGAGTGCAAATGACGTCATTCCTAATGCCATATTGTACTCCTACCAGACGCAGACACAAACTCTTTACTGTCTTCATTTCAGCTGTTTATCATTCCTATAATGTCTTCATATCTATCATAAGGAACATGATAAATATCATGTTTACCTTCAATAATAGTTGAACATAACATATCCATTTATCTTTTCTTCAGTATTTGTACCGGTTGGGGGGGGGGGGGGACAAATCGTCCACAAAATAAAAGGATCAGGAATTTATAAACCAGTTGTATCATTAATCTCTCATTTAGGATCACTTTTCATCTTTACCAATTCAACTGGTCCTAAAAAAAAATAAGTACCTTCTTGTACTAGCCCTACAATAAATCGACAATTCCAACAACCCCCTTCTTCCCTGTCAACATTTTAAGGGGTGAGTTATAGTTTAATTCTTTTACTGCTGCCAAACAATAACACTAAATGTTCTTGAAGGCTGAATTTCAAAACATGATTTTTTTACCCTGTGCTAATTTTTTTTTTTTTTTTGAAGAACCTAAATTTTCATACTTTTTTTGATTAGGTATACGTATAGCTGATCAAAAATACATATATATATATATATATATATATATATATATATATACATACAAAACTAAAGTTTATCGGGACCCGGTCAGTCCTCAGGTTCAAATTAAACTTCATATTTAATTAAACTTCAAATTAAACTCTCATTGCCAACGTTTCGGTCTTTATTTAAAAAAATTTTCTACGGCAGAAGTATAAATATTGAAACAGTAAAACTAGGTATTAGATTACAAATTATTTTTCTTTGTTTAATTTGAACCTGAAGAACTGACAGAGTCCCGATAAACTTTAGTTTTGTTTCTACTCCACGGTCGATACTTTTATCAATATTTATATATATATATATACACGTTCAACATATATACGTATATATACTGGTGATGCATAATTGTATGACGCATATGTATGTTATTAGAAGTGAAAGGGTTAATAGTTAGCATACTTGTAATCTTTGGTTATTGAATTAACCACATTACTCGATATGTTTTCTTGTAAGATATAAATTACGAAAAGAAATTTTTATAGCTTTAAAATATTTTTATACATAGAGAAATAACAAGATTTCACAATAAACAGGTGAAATAACAATCAATGATCAAACCATAATATGAAATGGGGGAAAAAAAAAAGACTAAGATCTTTTGAAGGAAAGTTGAAGTATATGGTTTATATATAAATATGGTTTTTATATAATACATAATAAAAATAATATCCGAAATCAATCAGCTTTGCAGAATTAAACTTTCAAAAGCAATATTTGGAACTATCTTTTTATTCAGAAGTATCGAATTTGGATAAATGAAAACCTCAGATATGTTGTTAAAAAAATGTATGTTCTTTATTTGCATTCGTGGACATATATGTTTTTAATTATCTTATGATGTAATAATCAGCAGAGTTTCTCTCTCAAAAGCTCATAATTCTTCCCTACGAATAAGGTTTTCAAGAAAATAATATTTAGCAAATAAGGTTTGTTGTATTTATAACAAATAAAACAAATTTTTTTCAGTTAAACCGGTCTTTGCCTGTTGGACATGGAAAAAAATACCGAGTCTTAGGATATTTATGTTTCTATTTTATAATACAGTGGAGTAACTTTTCAAAGTTTCTTTTTTAAGTGAAGAAAAAATACTACAATCAAAGAAAGAAAAATATTCATTACTAATGCAATCTGTTATAGTGTGATATTTACTTAGATTGAGAAATTTCAAAAATTACGTCTCCACACAAAAAACGTTTAATATGAAAACTAACAACGTGTTTCGAACACTTAGTGTTCTTTTAGAGGTTTAAATCTAAAAAAAAATGCATATATGTGTGCTAAAAAGATTTCATACAAACACATGAAATAACAATCAGTGATCAAACCACAATATGAAATGGGAAAACAAAACTAAGATCTTTCAACCGTAACAAGCGGTCTTCGTCAGAGTCAAAAACCCAGTTGTTCACGGTTGAAAGATCTTAGTCTTGTTTTCCCATTTCATATTGTGGTTTTAATCATTGATCATATATATATATGAGCTTTAAGAACCTCAGAATGAATTATTTGAAATTGATACAGTATATGAATGTTGAATTACACTATTGAGGTTAAACTATTAAGTTATTGAAAAATGACTTAATTAATCATACTAATTTCCTTGTACAAAAACCTCAATAGTGCATTTAAACATTCATATATTATACACAATTTCAAGTAATTCTATCTGAATTTCTAAAAGCTCACAGATATGTATATTTTTTTTAGATGTAAACCTGAAGAAGAACATTAAGTGTTCGAAACGCTTGTTATTTTTGATATTAAACTTTTTTTTTTTATGTGGAGACATAATTCTTGAAATTCCCCCCAATAAAAGAAAAATATAATGGTTAATATAAATGAAGTATTAAAGAAACATATGAGCTATTTATGAAACAATAGGAGAAACCTTTAGCTGCGCAATGGTCCATCAGACTTTGAAACATCAACTGAATACCTTTTATTATAGCTTCTTTTTTTTATATATATATTTCAATATAAACAATTCATTATAACATATATTAAAAAAAAAAAAAAAAATTTAACGTGGAATATAAAAAAAAAATCGAAGTTGTTTACTTGAAGATATACTATCAAAAAGAAAAGGCGGAAGAGATACTCGTAAGTAAGGAGACAGCTTTCGAAGAGTTTGATCGTTTTTCACAAAATGTCACGACTGGTGCTATAGACGTCAGAAGGTTATATCGCTTTCCAGCCATGACTTGAGCGGTAATGCCTTCAATTTATTTTCAAATATTTCCAATGTTTTGATATTATGTCAAATTTTTTTTTTTGGACAATTCCTCCGTTTTAATTAACAGTGATTATGATTTTTTTTAATGATTTAGCAAAAATGCTATTCATACAAAAATCTAGATGGACTACACTCAATTATGTTTGATATAAGTAAACATAATATCAAACTTCTTGGGTATATAATGTCACATTTAGGCATCATATAAGAGTCTAAATGGGAGATGTTTATTAGATTTTCATTCTTGGAGGTAGTACACATAGTGATTGATCCGGTTATCAATACGCACGCTTTCTGTACATTACACAACTGATATATATATATATATATATATATATATATATAAAGATTTCACATAAACACGTGAAATAACAATCAATGAGAAATGGGAAAACAAGACTAAGATCTTTCAACCGTAACAAGCGGTCTTCGTCAGAGTCAAAAACCCAACTGAGTTTTTGACTCAGTTGGGTTTTTGACTCTGACGAAGACCGCTTGTTACGGTTGAAAGATCTTAGTCTTGTTTTCCCATTTCTTATTGTGGTTTGATCATTGATTGTTATTTCACGTGTTTATGTGAAATCTTTTTATTATATATATATATATATATATATATATATACACTCGAGCAACTGTGTTTACCGACTGGATTGCACTCAGTGTGACTCCTTTTACGTTGGCTTAACTTCTAATAAGTTGAGCCTTCGTATGAATGGTCATAGGGCTTCAGTCGGTCAACGCAGTAACTATCCTGTAGCCATCCATGCGAACTCGCATGGACTCAGTTTCAATGACTGTTTCAGGGTTCAGATCCTGAAACAGATCCCCGAATCCAACAATAAAGTTACCCTAAGAGCTTCAGAGGAGGCATACATATGCTTACTTGATGCTCGCTCTTCCCCCGGACTCAACCTCAACCGATAATTTATTTATGATTTATTTATTTATTATTTTTTATTTATTTATTTATTATTTTTTATTTTACTTTTTATTTATTATTTTTATTAATTTTAATTGATTTATCTACTTTTTTATAATTTTTTATAGTTATAATTTTTACTCGTTCCTTTTACGTCTTAATTTGGCTCTTCATTTCCTTCCCTCCCTTCCCCCGCTTGGTGGTAAGTGGTGGGGTACTGGCTGCGGTTTCCGAGTTCAGTACCGCCCTGTCTTCCTGCGGGACTCTTCGCTCTTCGCACCTCCTGATGACGACGATTGTCGAAATATCGATGTGAGTTATGTCTGTGTCTTTCTGTGTGTTTCCTTCGTTTTTTATTTTATTGTAAAAAAGTCCGCTGGACCGTTTCTTTTAATTGTGTATATATATATATATAATCATTGGTATTACAACAGCAATAATAATACATTTGTAAAGCCAAAGTGCAGATAGCGTGTTACGAAATAATCTCTTACAGAAGAACATGGCTTTTGTTCCTATAGCCAGTGGCTCTCATACATGGCCATCTTTTACACTTCATGGACAGAGAATCTCTTACATGGCTATCTTTTACAGTTCATGGACAAAGGATCTCCTACATGGTCAGTAGATCTGGTAAATTGTATATTTTTTTTTTAAAAAAAAGAAAGTCTTTTAGTTATATTTAAATGAAATGGATATTGATAGAATAAGCATTGTTAAAAGTACCATAACCAAATTAAAATTAACATTAAGTAAATATGTAATTAACGCATTTTGAATGAATATATATTTTAGAGTCGAACAGGTTTAAACTCTTATACTGAATACATATGCCATGTTCATTATTCATTTGAAATTTTACCTATGTTGTGTTCTCATCAGGTACGTGCTATTCTTAGTTAAACATGCCAATTAAAAACCATAACTTAATCTGAATTTGGGACAAATTTTTATAGACAAAAGAAAGTTGAAACTTTTTTTTTTGTAAATTCAAAGGTTTATTATACTTTATATAATAACATTTTGGCGATTTTGAATGAACCACTATAATTGTTATGGATAGACTTATTGAAGTGATGCCGCGAAAATCATCAAAAGGATTAAATTAAAAACCGTTTTAAAGATAAATTTAAGATGAAGTGTACTTGTCAAGAGAGAAAACAAGAGACCTTCAGAAGACAGTTGACGAGTTATTAGATCTGTCACTCCTTATGGCATACGGCTTGAAGAAATGTGTTTAGATGGGTAACATATCGCGTCAAGCAGGGGGGAACAACTTTCATCTGATTAAGACAAGGCGAACATAAATAGTGGTACGAGTGTCGGGCCGAACTCTTAATGTCAGTTGGCATGGCAAGCTAAGAAGGTCGTGGGGCATATTAATCATGCCTTTGCTTTATTGTTCCCCTTGACATGGTGATGTCTTAACTACACGAAGATACCAAACCAAGGGACGACCTATATCGAAATTTGTTTTCTAAACATCTTTCGAAACATTTAATTAATTACTATAATTCAATGACATTTAATTTTTAACTTTCGTTCACATTGAGGAAATTTTACTTTTTGGTTGATATTCTGAAAATTCCTTGAAAATGCCAAAAAATTTTTGGCAAATCATCGGCTTATAATCAGTAGTTGATTTTTTTTAACCAAATCTTCAAAAATCTAGTTTGCTTTATCAACTAATGTTATTTATATTATTAATATGACAAACCGTCATACTTCGTACGATGTTAGAGTCGTTGGGGCGCTTTTGGACGTTGTCCATCTTCAATTGCGATTGAAGATGGACAACGTCCAAAAGCGTAGTTAATTCTCTGTACCAAATCTTCAAAAACCCAATTTGCTTTATCAACTAATGTTATTTATATTATTAACATGGCAAACCGTCATACCTCGTACGATGTTGTTGGAGTCGTTAGAGCGTTTTTGGACAACGTCCGAAAGTGTAGTTGATTCTTTGGACCAAATCTTTAAAAACCCAGTTTGCTTTATCAACTAATATTATTTATATTATTAATATGGCAAACTGTCATACCTCGTACGATATTAGAGTCGTTAAAGAGTTTTTGGACGTTGTCCATCTTCAATTGCGATGGACAACGACCGAAAAAGCTCTAACGACTCTAACATCATCGTAAGGAAGTATGACGGTTTGCCATATTAAAAATATAAATCATACTAACCTCAGTGGTTACTCCGGTATGCGTTGCTCTGCTGGAGCGGACAAAATACGACCGATAGAGCTTTAGGGATTTTCCCCTGTAAGGAGAAGGAAGTCCGGAGACCATCCTCCGCAAAACACAGAGGGACTAAAAGTGCTAACTAGTGGGGACCAACCTCCCACAAGTACACCTGAGGACCTGAAGAAGACAATCCCGAAGAAGGCGAAAGGAAGTTACTTTCTCCCGAAACGTAGGGAGCCTGAATGGACATTATCAATGATAACTTTGTGCAGATTCTGCAAAAAAGAGAAAAAAACACCGTTGCACCTGCTGACTAACTGTAAGGCAACTTTGCCGCACAGAGGTAGGTGCTTCGGGACACTCAACAAAACTTTTACCACTGGAACCAGCAAAAGTGCTGAGCTTCTTGGAGGCTTTGAAGCTAACTGCTGGGGAACTTAAGTACAGAAGGGGGAAAGTACAATAGTTTTTTTTTTTAAGACGCAGTGCTACAGTCACCCTCAAATAACAATAATAATAATAAAAAACCCTCAGTGGTAATAATAATATGCATGTATTTAACCAATGTTTATCATACAGAAATCAATTTTTAGTTATAATTCATCAACACTTGATTTAAAACATATGCCTCAGGCTTTCTTTTTTCATAGGTTATTTCAAAGTTTGTTCACCAGACCTCACCACATTTAAAAACCAACAAACTAATTAACGCCTGAAGGTACAGTGAGGAGGGATTCACTACTGACTGTGTCTCTCCCATCTATGAATTATTCACGGGTCGAAAGCAAATAACCCATCCGTTTGTTTTAGACGGTTTATTAAGTCATGTTGCATTACCTTGCAGCTGCTTTTTTTTTCAGTCTTACTTGTTTACTAAGAATTTTAACAGAAAATACTGCTCTTAGTATACAACGGAAAATAGAAATATAAGCAAGCTTTGAAAATAACTAAACCCTTTATAAATTATACGAGTTTATTTATATTTAATGCTAATCATTAAAAATCGGAAATACAATCCAAACTGGAAGCAATACGAATTCAAAATGAAAATCAAAAGAGTTACATACAAAGTAAAGAAACACACTTACTAACTCAAATTTTCAGAAGATCCGTCTTCAGGAGAAAAAAGAAAGGGAAAAAAACAAGCACATACTGTACGCTACATTAATGTGTCACTAATTATTTAACTTTTTATTGTTCTCATAATAAAAATTATTATTCGTATCTCTTATTTCATTATAGTATACAATTATCACAACACAATCTCCAAAATAATAATGCATCATATAAGAAAAAAAAAACTAAAACATTTTTACTATAGAGTTCTCCCTAAAGTTGTAATTTCCTTCAAAAGTCTCGGTGAGATTTTGTTAATCAGCAAGAATTAAGAATTTTTAATATTAAGATACCCCAATCTAAGGTGTTATGCAATTAGTGCCAAAGGATGGATAATACAGAGGTTACTGTATTATGAACGGAGCCTCAAGGGCACCAGGCGACCCCCTTGAGTAAATAGCCTTACTCCGGTATGCGGTGCTTTGCTGGAGCGGACAAAATACCATCGATAGAGATACAGGGATTTTCCCCAGTATGATACTAAAGAGAAGGAAGTCCATAGGCCATCCTAAAGAAGTGCAGTGGGTCCAAAAGCGCTAACTAGTGGGAGCCAACCTCCTACAAGTGCACCTAAGGCGCAGAAGAAAACCCTCCCGATGAAGGAGAAAGGAAGTTACTTTCTCCCGAAACATAGGGAGCCTGAATGGCCATTATCAATGATGGTTCATGCAGATTCTGCAAAAAAAGAGGAAGAAACACCGTTGCACCTGCTGACTGACTGTCAAGAAACTTTGCCGCACAGAGGTAAGTGCTTCGGGACACTCAACAAATCATAGAAAAACTTTACCGCTGGAACCAGCCAAAGTGCTGAGCTTCTTGGAGGCTTTGAAGCTGACTGCTGGGGTACTTTTGTACAGAAGAGGGGAAGTACAATAGTCTTTATGACGCAGTGTTATGGTCACCCTCAAATAATAATAATAATATTAAGATAGAATTCGCGATAATCTCCGAGGACAGCACAAAATCACGTATTAGGTCTCATGTGGCACTGCCTGCACTAGATTATTCATGTGAGAAATCTTTTGCAATCTGCCTTCCCAATAGGATGTAAAACTGTCAAACCTGCAAAATCGTTAAGTACTCATTAAAGATACCTTCTTTAATAAATTTCAGTTAATTAAAAAAGTTTTTAATTAATTAATTAATTTTTTAATTAAAAAAAGTTAAAGACTCCTAATGTAGAATCAACAAATAAATTGCCATCCATAAAATGGGTCCCAAATAACAAATGAGCCAAACTTTTCACCAAAAGAAATCACTAAGCTGAATGCCTATCAGCAAGGTTGTGGGAAACAAACAACAAACAGAGTTGTTTGTTCAAAAAGTTTTGTTGATTTCAATTTATGATAAGAAAAACCTATGAAACAACGAAACAAACTAAACACTCTTTAAACTATTCCCACTCTAATTAATTAATTAATCTAACTCTCATTAATTTATATTAATGAGATATTAATATAAAATATAGTTATAATATTTTCTTATTACATAACTATAAAAGCTAAACTGAAATAAGCCCAAACATCATTTCACCTTGAAAGTTTATTTTCTTAGGAACAATTTTACAAACGGGTTTAAAAGACCTGACAGATCAAATCACGGGTATAATTACAGCTTTAGAAGTCATAAATAACTCTCCAGTTAATCACAACGATCTTCTATATTCTTAATTCTGCTTAAATGAGATCCTTATACAGATATTTTTAAAAAATATATATGTTAGAGATAGACTTGGTAGAACTTAGTTAATATTATTATTCCTATTTAATATATATATTAGTAAGTCAATAAAATTGATAATATCTATTGCTTGTTCGATGATCGTTTATAAATAAAAAGTAATAACAACAACTATATAACTTTAAACTTGGATGTTATTTCAAAAGAATTATTAACATCAAATAACACCTTACTCACACATTTAAGAAACATTATTTTTTTATTTTTGTATCATTTAAGACAAAACGTACTAATTTTTTTTTAATTTTATTAAAATGTTTGATGAAAAAGATATATTTTAAAGTACCTTGATGTATTAAGAATAGAACACCGTAGACAATAATATTTATGAGTAGTTAAAATGTACTATGAACTGTTACATAATATGTACATAGTATATAATAGTACATATTGAATAGTACTATGTAAGTTACGATAGTACATAAAATAGTACTAACATAACTATGTGATAGTCACGTTAGTAACTAACATTTAAATCTTTAGTAAAATGTTTTTAAAATATAATTTGTATATGATTTTTCTTTTATATCGAGGTTTGGTCTAGCTTAGACCAAACTCGATTGATAACTAAGCTAGACCAAACCTCGATAAAAAAGAAAAAATAGTGTTAAATATATATGGTCGAGATAAGGAAGACATTTCATTTTAATATGGTTATAATTTTTAAAATTATTTATCTGATTTTAAATATGAGTGATTGTATCTATTTTTTAAGGCTCTTTTATTTTTGATTTTTCGTCTCCTATCAAATCCTATTCAAATCACTATTAAAATCAAGCGATAAGTAATAAAATAAACATTGTGATTAGTGTTTAGTGGTTACACAAATAGAAAAACAGAACTAATTAAGAATTAGGAATGAATGAAGTGAGAAGTACGTTAAAATGAATGCAATTATATAAAGTTTACAAAATTAGATTAAGAAATATTCCAGATAAAAAATTTTTTTTACATACTCTTTAATCAGAAGATTTATAATACAACCATAAATATTTTCACTTGTAATTAAGCGCTATCTATTCAAACTAGGTAACATATTGTTACATTGTATTCAAAATTTTCTCGCATCAATTATTATAATAATTTAAAGGTTTAATACATATGGTTTATCTCTGGGCTCTCAGACCTAAATTCAAGTCAAGAGCTCTTCAACTGGAGCATCTATTTGAATTTCATTAAAATTAAAAGCCTTACGATCTCATTCACTCACATAGAATTCATTAATAACTAAGGAAGCGGCATTAGTCTATTTCAAACTAATGCCTTATAAATTAGTCATTAGATCAATTAAATTCCACGAATATATTTGTCATAAAAAAAGTTTAATGTAGTATTAGTACTATTTTTTTGTTTCACTAGATTATATTTTAAAAACGATAATGCTGAAATTGCTGTACCTATTTGGTCACAAATGTTGACACTTGTATAAATACTAAGTTATTAAGGATTGGGTTCACAATTAATAACTTATGATTACAAGAATCATAACTTATATAATTCAAAATAACGAATCTTATAAGATGTTTCAACGAAATTTGTTTGGAATTTTCAAAGTGAAAAACAATTTATTGAAAAAATTAGTACGTTGTAAACAAACTGAGAAAAGAAATACCTCCTCAGAGTATCAACAAACAGAAAACAAAAAAACAATAAGCATTAAACACAAACAAAGTAAAATAAGACCAAAAAGTGGACAGGTTATTTCATTTATAGAACAATTTACTTAGAGTTTCTAACATAATTACCTTTAATAATTATTAAGGCTAAAAACAATTTAAAAGAGTAGTAACAGTGAAAATAACTCTGCCAGGATACCTTCAAAGAATATTCAAGACACAATAAACAAGAAACACAATAAGCTATAAGCAAAATAAACGAACACAGCGCAAAACAAAAATTTACGTAGTTATTACCTTATTGAAGAAACTATTCCACTCATTATGCACATTTCTTCTTTTTATAATGTATATTATCATAAATGTATTGAATTGACATGGAAATTTGTTCTATCAAAGATCACACAAATTAGTGTTAGTAAATACCATCATATGAGACAGGAAAGACAGGGAGGTTATGTAACCATAAACAAAACAAGTCCCTTCTCAAAGATCAAACGGTATACCGATTAAACATTACTATGTAATCAGATTAAAAATAAATGTAGATTAAGTAAAAGGGACAGAAAAAAGTAGAATTGGAAATACTAAATAAATGAAATAACCATGTCACATAATAGTTCACAGACTATTGCAGGAGGTTAAAATAAATTAGACTAAGATTAGCTATATCGAATCTCTTGTTACAGGTAGTTGGTGCTTTCATTATGTTGATCATTTCTTTGAAGTGTCTTTTTTTGTATGTTTCATTAATGTTCCACTAATGAAATAGTATTTGGGTTTTCTTCGGGGACGGCCACTGCAACCTAACCTAACCTAACATAACCTATTCATAAAAACAGCTAGAATTTGATTCTAACCATCAATATGTTTTTCAATAAATATCATAAATTATAAATTTATTAGTTTTGCGTTCTTAGTTGTTTCGAATCCAGAAAATCTGGATTTTTCAGATTTTAAAAAGAACAAATCTGAAATGAACAACCAAAAACCGGATATTAATGAATCTATTCTGAGCATGTACTATTTTAGGTACTTTTAAAAAGCCCAATATAAGTTAAATAAAACAATATTTGTTACTCTCAATGTAGAAACTTGATAATTTGCTTCAATTGTGCGATATTACATGGAGCATCAGGTAATCCTGAAATGACTCTTGGAGATGTAAAACACAAGTTGTAAATATTAGCTTGAAAAAAAAACATTTAAAATAAATATCATGTTATAATTATAACTTTAATTAGAGAAGTACTGTTTGGCAATAGATTCGACATTTTAGATGCAAATACTCTGAGAGAAGTATTTCAATTCATTCACTCACAGTTACAAATATAAACTAAAATATTTTCATACGTTCATCTCTTATTACGGCCCAGTAAAAGTTAAGTACACTACACTGGACACTTTAAGAGTTATCTGGCCAAAAAACAACTGTCTTTCAACGTTACGAAAATTGATTTTATCATAATCAAGGCTACAAGGAAATCATAATCTATTATTAGTAACCAAAAAACATCGGATTAAAGCACAGGAAAAATTATTACAATCAGTGTAATGTATTATTAATTATTATCATTTCTTCTATGTTTTATGTTTCTACTAATAATAGATTATGTATTTTCTTGTAGCTTTGATAAAGAAAATATAAATTTTTGAAACGTTGAAAGACAAGAGTTGAGTTTTTTGACCAGATCAAAGAGTTCAGCAACATTGAGTAGTGTATTAAAATATTTTCAACTATGAAACATCACTGTTAACAAGCTAATCGAATTAAATATTACAAATTTTAAGGACAGTTATGATTAAATCAACTTTGATATGTTTTCATAATGATATTCGTTTTAAAACAATGTTTAAACATTTTTAAATAGCCTTAAATAAATTTATGGTAATATATTGGAATGATATTTTTGTGAATTATATTATTGGAATTACAGATTATAGAACAGATATTTGGAGAATTATAAAAAAAACACACTTGGGAAACGAGATTCTCAAAAAACCAACTTGCTCTCTTTAGAAAAACAAAAAAAAACTCTGACACAGTGATCCTGGAGAAGTGTTGCCACAATATCGTTATAATGTCTTGCTATTAATATGAGAAAAAGTTTTATGTTAGTGGAATCATCAAAGGAAAAGATAAAAGAAAAAGGTAACAAGTTATGCGTGGGAGAGGGAAACTATAAAGTAGAGAATTACAAGATTACTTATTACAGCTGAATGACTTGTTGAATGCATAATACAAGGATTTTAATTCATTGATAAAATAGAATGCAGGAGCATGCGCAAAAGACTTGACAGAATAAAATGACTTGTGGTAGAGCTAGAGAGATAGAGAGAGAGGGAGAGGCTGGAAAAGGAGAGGTTGAAAGGTCAGTGACTCTTGTACGACGACGTCGGCCCCAGATAGTGAGCAGGCACTTCCTGTCAAGGACAGACGTCCTGGAACAGGAAGTGCAGCCTTAGACCTATTTAAACTTGACGTTTTTCTTAACTCAAATGTCATCTGGTGCTAAATAACATGGCAGACCTCATTTGGATTTCATTGGTTTGATGAACTCAAAACGCCCACAATTAATAAACTAAGTTATTTATATAAACAGGTTTTTTTTTGTTATTCGAAGTAGTGTTATAATTTTTATTGTTGCCTGCATTGTTGGCATTATTTCAAGTCATCGCGTAGGTGTACCATCTGTTAGTCAACCTGATTTTTTTTCCCTTTTCTAAAAAATTGTACCTTATAAAGGAAACAGAGATACCATTTAGAAGTGCTATGTAGCTCCTGCAAGTAATGCATTCCTGTAACCTAGAAGTGTTAGTTAGCTCCTGTAAATAATGTATTCCTGTTACCAATCAACAACAAAACTGAAAAAATAAACTAAATATGTCTCAAGAATGTAAAATACAAGAAATTTACGAAAAGATATTAGTTGACTAAGTTAATTTTCAAGAAGTTAAAAAAAATCACTTCTATTTATTTTTTTTATATAATAAAATATAATGTTTCCCTTATCTCTACTACATATACATGCATATTATTACATCGAAGATGGACAAGGTCCGAAAGCGCTCCAACGACTCCAAGATCATCTTACGAGGTATGACGGTTTGCCATATTAATAATATAAATCAACTACATTTATTTAACTCTATTTTTCTATTTTTTCGAAGTTTGGTCCAGCTTCAATAATACAACACCTTTAAGCCGACGTTTCGTCTATATTTGTAGACATCTTCAAGGCTTGGTATTTTTCTATACATCCATATAGTTATTACCACTGAGGTTAGTATGATTAATATTAGAAATAGAAAAAACCGTCATTCCTCGTAAGTTGATATCGGAGATGTTGGAGCGCTTTCGGATCTTGTCCATCTTCGTTCGCAACTCAGCGAAACGTTGCGTTCGCAACTTAAAATATATTTTAAGGTGTTGTTTTCTTGACTACAATTACTAATGTAAATTTGAATCTTCAAATAAATGAAAACAAATATCAGAACTGACCTTGGACAATTATTGCTAAATTACGTGTGGAAGAATATTATAACACCATTCATGCATCAACAAAATTTTCACCAGCCTTCCTACTCTTTGGACAAAGATCTGAAATTGTACCTGTATCATTACAATCTACAAGGAGGGCATAAATGAGGCAAGGGCACAGGCATTAATAAACTCGAAGAAGAACTTTCATAAAAATAAAGTAAGGGTGGACCACAATAGGAAAGATCAGGAGTTTAAAGAAGGTGATTTAGTATATATTTCAAACGGAAATAAATTAAACCGCAATAAATTAGATGAAGTACGAAGTGGTTCATTCAGAATTACGCAGAGGGTGTCCAAATCTATTTATGAGGTTAGCTGCAGAAAGAAACGCAAAGAAGCAAGTTGGTGCCTTACTCTTTTTCTGAAGAAAAAGAGTCTCCGCAAGGAAATAAAAGTTTAGAAACCCTGCCCTAACGGGTCAAAAACGTCAGCCCTTATGGTCGTTTTGTTTGATCGGATGTTTGGGTACAATCATTCAGATCAATGTTTAGAATTATTGTCCCAGTTTAGAATTTCCTTCACCAAATTGTTCAGGTATGCCGCGGGGTCAAAACCCCTTCATTTATAATATCGCCTTTTTCCGAAAATAAGTCCTAGCATAATTTTCTGGACGTTTTGGACTATAAACCCTCCTCTGAAAATAGGCCCTAGTTAAGATAATGTGAAAAATATAATTCGTTAAAAAGTTGCAGTTGAATGTAGTAGGTATCTCTAGTTGTCGTAATATTTCAGATAATTCATTGGAACAAAATATTCCATGAAATTCCTTGTTTAGCTCTAAAGTTCGTTTCAAGGAGGCTACTTAGACAAGAAGTATTAATTTAATCACAGCTATATTGCAAGACATGAGAGATTCAGACGAATGATTCTACTGGAAATAGATTTGGGGGAAAATCAGAACGAAATTCAAAACTTTGATAATTTATGACGATGTTCCAGAAGATGATCTGACTGTAATCGAAAAAATTTAAATTTCTGTATAAAAATAAATATTAAACAAAAATATGCAAATCTACTTAATGTACTTGATGGCCCCCTCCCAACGAGAATAAACCCTAGCACAGATTTTGACTTAAAAATAAAGTAAGACAGTGTCTTATTTTCGGAAAAAGACGGTAGTTATAGGGCTTCAGAAATTGTTTAAGTAGAGCTATCTTGATCAGAAGATAGCAGCAACAAAACAAAAACCAGTTACTTCAATGAAACGAAATAAATTGAATCAAAGAATTTTACTTAAAACCCTAAAACTAAACCACTCCAGCAAGGCCTATTGCAACAACTATTGTAAAAAAAACAAATATATTTTAATATTGATATAGCTTCTCGACTACTGATATTTCAAATTCACCGAAGGGGTTCTTGAGGATTTTGGTCATAAAACATACAACTCCTGATTATAAGCCAACGTTTCGCCAAAAGTTGTTTGGCATTTTCAAGGCTTGTTTTAGAGGAAACATGGACCGGTAAATAGTGTTTCCTCTAAAACAAGCCTTGAAAATGCCAAACAACTTTTGGCGAAACGTCGGCTTATAATCAAGAGTTATCTGTTTATGACCAAAGCCCTCAAGAACCCCTTGTGTGAATTTGTATATTTTAATAATTTTTGATTTAACTTTTTTTGTAATTAGAAAATATTTGCAAGCTATTGTTTTTTTTGTTCTTTGCAATTGTATACGCTTGACTATTGACTATTCAAGGCTTATATAACTTGGAAAATATTTTTTCTAATAAAACCAGCAAAAATCATCTTTTAGTTGTATACTTTTTGCATTGACTTCGAAACCTCTAATTAACTTGTCTCAAAAGTTATATAATTCTGTCTTGTTCTGATAGGGCTCTAAAAAAAAACAAAAAAAAAACAAAAAGCCAAACTTCGTTGTGAGGTAAATCGTTGGATGATTACTGAGAAAACACAATATACTTTGAATACTAAATTAAAATTAGCATCTTCAATAACTGTATCGAAAAAAAATTCTTTTATAAGTACTAACGACTAATCAGTTAATATAATATTATTAAACCAATGCAATTTAAACGAAATAGCTTTTTTAATAATATATAAATTATTAATATTAATAAATTCGATTTAAATATTAATGAATTCTTTATACTGAAATTATAAAATTTTGTAATTTTAATTTCTCTTGTCAACCAGAAATACAATATTAAGAGGGTTTTTAAGAAGGCGTTCACCAATAGATCTTCTTTACAAGTTCCAAAAATACCTGACAACTCCCTTGTTTCTTCACCGGAACTTGTGTTTTGTTTCATATTTAAGTTTATTTAAAGCGGTAATTTTAACAAGTTACCTGACACAGTAGTGGGATCGATCGCCCCCAATAGCTTTACGCTCATTTTAAAGGGTGGTGTTTAGAAGATTTATTTTTATCTCAGTTGAATATTTATTCGGGTTACAGCAACCTAGTGAAACAATTTATGCAGCTGCCAACCAACTACCTACTACCAACCAGCAGATCTACCGCCCAGAAGACTTATTATTATTATTATTAGCTTCTTATATTATTAGTGCTTCTTATATATATATTATATATGACAATATATATACGAGTATATATATAGTTCACATAGGAAAGAGAAAAACAAATAAAGAAATACACAAAAGACTCACAACGATATTTCGACAGTCGTCGTTATCGGGCAGAAATAGTTCCTTTCAGTAGCTGAAGCTAACTCAATATATATATATATATATATCTCGATGATGAAACCACAATATGAAATGGGAAAACAAGACTAAGATCTTTCAACCGCTTGTTATGGTTGAAAGATCTTAGTCTTGTTTTCCCACTTCATATTGTGGTTTGATCATTGATTTTTATTTCACGTGTTTATGTTCCGCCTGTTTTAGGGACGCAAATTGTTGCTCATTTATAATTTAGAACCCATTTCAGTAGTAGGCGAGCCACATGTTGATTCTAAATTGGAAGTCCTAAATTTTGCGTAACTGAAGTATACGTATTTAGAGTAGGGATCTTTAACGAGTACCTAACACTGTACAGGACCGGTACCGTTAGTTTAAAGTCTTCTACGAGAGATGATGTGCTCAGATTTATACACGTCCCACGTAAATAAATCGAGGGCCAGAAGGGTATCGAACCCCGAATCTACCATTTCAAAAGTGAGTATGTTAACCACTAAACTACTCTGACCACTTATAATCACAGTGTAATACTCTATATAGGAAAATTATCGCAACAATATCAAACTGTTTTACCATAGATATAAAAGTTAAGCAAAAAAAAAAAAATTCTCTCCGAAATAACTGAGCAGTAGTCTTGCCAGATGATTCAGCTATAAACATCAAGTCGTGCAAATTCAGACTGCCTTCAGGCTACAACTCAGCACTTTTTGCATCAACAATCTTGTTAGTAAGAACTTCTCCTATTAGAGGCAGATCTTCACGATGTGTTCTTCATCAAGTCGTTAGAATACATCACAACAAAACTCACGATTACAACCGATTTCTATTGGTGACACTTCAAAATCTAAATGAATATAAATAAATAAAGTTCAATGATATCATATATGATATTACTTAAAATTTCTATAACCTATTCAACGTGTAATTCAACTTTAACTAGTAAATATTTTACTCCTATATCAACAGTTTAGGAAACATATCTAGAATTACAAACAGACTTAGTTATAGGTTTTTAACATTTAAATTAAATTAATAACATTTAACAATAAGACAGTTAACAATTTTTTTTTATTATTGCACTGAAAGTTATTTTCAACAACAAAAATACAAACATGTGTTTTTACTTTACTATAAATAAGGTATAGAGATAGTGAAAAAATTCTATCTTGAGAATTTTGACGGAATTACATGTTTTGAGGTAACAGAAGTCGTTTTATGAAGTTTTTTCGATGATATCTGCGTGTGTGTGTGCCTGTGTGTTTGTGTGTTGTGTGTGTGTTTGTTGTGGTGTGTGTGTGTGTGTTGTATCCAAAGTTTCTGGCCACTCTAAGGTCCAGAATCTTTGATGGATCAATTTGATATTTTACACGAAATTGGGCCACATAGTGTAGATGTGCCCTTGGGAGCCATTATATATGATGAATTATTATATATATATATATATATATAATTAAAGTTACAGCTAGAGAACACAAGAAAAAGGACTAACACTCGCGAATCTCGATAATTTCGGCGTCTTGCAGAAATATATATATATCCTCTTCTCTCATTCGGCAATTTTAGGTATTATTAGTAGTAGTTATTTTAAATAATAAAGAAATATATATACTTATATTTTATATAAATATAGTTCTTTTGTTAAAAAAATATATATAATTTAATTACAATAAATAGGTTAATTGGCAAAAATCAAAAAGCTCTTGATCTGACAACAGTTAAGTATTAAACTGAAAATGCACAAACGAAAAAAAACAAACTTATAGTTTCTAATTTTTGGTTAAACCATCTTTAGGAGAAAAAAAGAGCTAGATATGAAACGCAAACGCCGTCGAGAACTATTATATCTCTAATGACGGTTCAACTCTAATAGGGTAATTGGATTGTTTGGACCTTTAGTTGTTAAAGGAGTGATAAGTAAGAATATCACTAACTAAATAGGGTAATTAGATTAAATGTCAAAAGGAATGACTTTGCACTTAAAAGTTTGATTGGAGTGAGTATTTTCAGCTGTCAGGAGGATGATTGGTACAATGTCCACACTAAATAGGGTAATTGGAGTTTTTTATTTGCACTGTTAGAGGGGACCTGAGGAAGGATGCGCGGTGGAAAGCTGACGCACTGGCCTGCGATACTTGCAGCCGAGGCTTGTTTACCAACCTGACCTTTAGCTAAGTGCAATTCTTGTCTGGCAATAAACCTTTCTCTTCAGCCCTCTTAACATACACCTTATCTAATTCTCACCAAATCGCAAACTCATTTTCACTTTTTTCTACTTAAAGAAATCTTCAGCTTTCTCTCAAAAGATATGTCCATATATCTTTTTTTCTTTTTTTTTATTCTTTAACGAATACTATATAACGGATTTATAAATAAACTCTTTTACATGATTTTATCACTACTCATATCAGCCATTCTTTAATCCAATTGCCCTAGTTACTATGCATGACTAATAACTTGTTAAAGGTCATCTCGCAATAGAACTCCCAGGAAAGTTGTTACTTGTTCAATCCTTTAACTGTGAAATATTGATGTTGTTTGAAATAACGAGTAACCAACGTTATTACGATGAGAATAAACTATACTGTAGTCAATATTGTGAGCATATCTAGTAAAGAGACCCAATTACTCCTGATTGCCCAATGACCTATGACATTTTACACAAACATTAAAGCTTTGTAAATAGAAGAGGCAATGCAATCTAATGAGTGAGCAATAGGAATAATGAACAATATATATATATATATAAAGATTTCACATAAACATGTGAAATAACAATCAATGGTCAAACCACAATAAGTCTTGTTTTCCCATTTTCTTATTGTGATTTGACCATTGATATATATATATACATATTCATCATGATTTGTTTTCTTGACCCAATATTTATATGATGTAATTGTTTTTTTGAGGTTTGAGGTCCAATGATTGAAACTAGTCCTTTTGCCGACGTTTCGACATATATTTATGTCATCTTCAGGGCTACAACATGATTGTTTTACAATTAGCACTACTATTACTACTATTTGGTAATTTATTACATTTTAATATGTACAGTAAAAAAGAGGAATTTATTGATAAATCAGTTATTACCACTATTTGATTACCTTTAGTGATCTCTATACTTATGCAATAATTCTAAAGCAATAGAATAATTATAACAATATCCTTACGTTAATGTATAACAAAATAATCCATAGTCGTAATAACTGATTTATCAATAAATTCCTCTTTGTTACTGTACATATTAAAATGTAATAAATTACCAAATAGTAGTAATAGTAGTGCTAATTGTAAAACAATCATGTTGTAGCCCTGAAGATGACATAAATATATGTCGAAACGTCGGCAAAAGGACTAGTTTCAATCATTGGACCTCAAACCTCAAACAAACAATTACATCATATATATACATATATATAGTTCAATGTACATAAAGAAATATAGAGAAATTAAAAACACAAACTTACAGTCTCTAATTTTTGGTTAAACTGTCTTCAGGAGAGATAAAGAAGGGAAACCAAGCGCACTGGTACAGAGACGGTTACCCAACTCCTACGTTGGTGATCAATAGGAGAGGAGAGTTTGTAGGTCCATGAGTGTAGTTCTTAGAATGACCCAGTTACCCGCTGCTCAGCGAAGCCTCCGTTATTCCGCCAATGGGTATAGAGGTTATGGCCCTCTGTGTGGCCATAACTTTGCCTGAAGATAACCAGAGAATTGTTGAAACAAGTCGCAAATACCACCACCAAGTCAAGAGTGAAAAATTTTCCACCTTCAACCAGCCATTTATCTCATGGACCTACAAACTCTACTGTCCTATTGATCACTATCATAACGAATCATATATCCTTTCCCTGGACAACTCATAGAAAACAATATACGTATATATATAATAAAAAGATTTCACATAAACACGTGAAATAACAATCAATGATCAAACCACAATAAGAAATGGGACAGTTGGGTTTTTGACTCTGACGAAGACCGCTTGTTATATATATATTATATATATATATATATATATATATATATA
The DNA here is from genome assembly GCA_026182355.1 of Hermatobates lingyangjiaoensis. Taxonomy (NCBI): domain Eukaryota; kingdom Metazoa; phylum Arthropoda; class Insecta; order Hemiptera; family Hermatobatidae; genus Hermatobates; species Hermatobates lingyangjiaoensis. The sequence continues at coordinate 370,779 of JAPFBL010000073.1, forward strand.
TATATATATATATAAGATTGAATTTACGACCTATTGTTTTTTTAATTAATTTTTTGGATAACTTTTCCAAAGCCCTTAATAGTCTTTTAAATTCACGAGGAACTAGGTAGAACAACTCACCATACGTTTTGTTTTCAATGCTTATATTTCTTCCGACGTTTCGGTCGTCTTCGGCCATCTTCAGGGGGTAAACGTATATACAATATCTTAAAACCTATTGAACATTGTTTAAAACACTTAAATATAACACTCAAAAAGTTCATAACTACTAAATCAAATGTAAACATTTAAACTGGCCGGTTGGCATTTCAATTTCATGTCAGTAGGTGTCTTTAAATTGTTCTACCATTGTCAAATTACCCGTTTGTTGCCACTGTCCAATGTGCAGCTTCAATAAGTTTGTAAAACTTATTGTTTGGTTATTTATATTGGGCCTCATTTCCAATATACTGAGGCCTCAATAAATTAATACGACATGTATTAAGGAAGGACTGTATATATATATATATATATATATATAGTTCAATATAGACAAAAAAAACATAGAGAAATCAAAAGAACACACTTACAGTCTCTAATTTTCGGTTTGAACCGTCTTCAGGAGAAATAAGAGAGGGAAACCATGCGCACTGGTTCAGAGATGGTTGGAGACCCAACCGGGTCTTATAGAACAGTATAAGGTAAACAGGATCAAGTTATTGTGTAATATCCTAACCATTTATGGTTTGATCTCAAGTTTTTAGCATCTTTTGAATTTTTGTTTTGATCTTTTTTTGTTTTGATCTTTTTTTGTTTTGTTTTGTTGATTAGTGCGCTTGGTTCCCCTCTCTTATCTCTCCTGAAGACGGTTCAAACCGAAAATTAGAAACTGTAAGTGTGTTCTTTTGATTTCTCTATGTTTCTTTGTCTATATTGAACTATTTTTGTCCGTTTTGGATTGTATTTCCAACGAAAAAGTATATATATATATATATATATATATATATATATATATATATATATATATATATATATATGAGTCGTTATCAGCCTTTGGAGCGATTCACATCTATTCCTGAAGACGAGGACATCGAAATATAGTAGTGAGTTCAGTGATTTCTTTTCTATGTTTTCTTTTTAAATTCTAGTTTATATATATATATATATATATATATATATATATATATATATGCTTTTAAAAACTGGATGTCTGTTTCCACTTGATTCAATTTCGTCTTATATTTTTCCAAATTAACGGAAGAAGACTCAGGATATTAGAAGCGCTGTTCATACTAGAAAAAGCTCCTAGCATGAACGATCAAAAAGGTAATTTTGCCAACCAGTTGCGCTTGTTTGGAAACCTAGGGCTAGTTATGCCAACACTGACAACCCCTAACCTGGCTGTGTAACCTTCAGTTAACTTGTTCACTTATTGTTTTTGCAATGTAATTTTAAGTATTAGATTCAGTTGTTAAGTGTAATTGTAATTTAATTGTGTTTTTTGCTGGTGAACGTACACCGAAACATGTTCAATAATAAAATAAAAAATTATGGTGATTTAATTTTTAAGTTGAGTTCTGAGTTGAAGAAAAAATTTCGTAATTTGGAAAAATATAAGACGAAATTGAATCAAGTGGAAACAGACATCCAGTTTTTAAAAGCATGTGTTGAAGAAGGACTGCTCCCAACTTTTACAAATATATATATATATATAAACCAACTGAGAGTTGGGTTTTGACTCCGACAAAGACCGCTTGTTACAGTTGAAAGATTTAAGGCTTTTTTCTTCCTTCTTCTTAGTGCGGTTTGAACATTGATATATATATATATAAACAATACACTTTGAAACTTAAAGAAATACGAATGAAAAATATCTACTAGGATTCACATTCAATAGGACCCCTTTCCTGAGGACGACCGTTATAAGGGATGCAATATTCATTATGAGTCCAAGTATATGTTTTCCATTCGTGTTTATTTAAATTTTCAAATTATGTATAGAAATGTAGAGTAGGTAAAAAGTACAGACATTTTATTGAAGCTATTTTGAAAACACTAGTTTTAAAATAAAATTCTTTTAACCTAATTAGTAAAAAAAAAACATTAAAATGAAACTGGGAAATAAATGGATGATTATTTGCGTATAAGGTGCGGTAATGGGGTGGTAGGCTGGTAGAATGGACGGCTGCAATAGGTGCCAGCCAGTGAAAGTCCACTCACCTGGGCTATAGAAAGTAGCCCGAGAGGCTTGGCGGAGGACCAGGTCACGAATGGCTTACAACGCACAACCGAGCGTAGGCCTCAACCATCAGTGGCCGCACAACCGACTAAGTCCTCTCTCCATGCTGTATATATAAATATATCAATGTTTAGGTAATGTATATATAAATATATCAATGTTCAAACAAATAAGTGAAGGAGGTTGTCTACAAGGCGGTTATAAGAACTACCATGACTTATGGATGTTCTGTCTGGTACAACTCTGCGATAACTAACAAAAACCGACTCCAGATTGTCCAGAACAAGTGTGCTCGCCTTGTAGCCAATGCTTCTTTTATGCAAGAAATGTGGATATCCAAAGTGATCTAAGGATGGAATCAATAGAAACTTACATTAGGCGTCTGACTATCAATGAAGACAGAAAACTTCCCTTACACCCTAACCTGCTAGTAAGAACACTTTTACCTCAAATCCCCTGAAACCAATCCCCCTTCGACTAATCAGATCACCAAAGTAACGATAACTGACGACTTTAGACTCAAAGACCATACGACCATGGACAGGACAAAAACTAACATACCGACCTACCTGACAAACCTGAACAATTAAAGTAGTACAAACAGACAAGCAGGTGAAAGCCTCTGGCTTGGAACTGCCTGACTCCAACGTGCATCAATGCACGGAAAATCTCGTTGGTCGTTGGTCAAACAAATATAATAAATAAAAAAAAAAGACTAAGATCTTTCAACCGTAACAGGCGGTCAGATTGAAAAACTCAACTCATATTGTGATTTGATCATTGATTGTTATTTCACGAGTTTATGTGAATTCTCGTATATATAAGAGATCTGATATATCAAATTTATTCCAATTTCTTTCAATAGTTTCTATTGAACTGTTTTTCATGTTGGCATTAGGGGACTATCTTGTTTTCCGTTTTTAAGGTTATATAACCTTCCTGTTTATGTGTATCTGTTATGATGCAGCCAGACATAAGCATGGACCGGTAAATGGTGTTTCCTTCTAAATCAAGGTAATAATGTTTGTAAGGTTTTTGTTTTTTAAGGAATGGGAAAACAAGGCTAAGATCTTTCAATCGTAACAAGCGGTCTTCGTCAGAATCAAAAACCCAACTGACAATGAATTGGGTTTTTGACTCTGACGAAGACCGCTTGTTACGGTTGAAAGATCTTAGCCTTGTTTTCCCATTTCTTATTGTGGTTTGATCATTCATATTATATATATTGATATTCATTTATATATATAAATGTTCAAACTACAATAACTAAAGGGGATGAAGGACTAGGATCTTTGAACTGTAACAAGTGGTCTTCGTCAGAGTTCAAGCAAAATGAAAACTAATCAAAAACAAAAAATCAAAAACAAAAAAAAACTTTAAGTCATTTTGCTTTAATGATATTTTAAAATAGATAATAATTAAAAGTGTTGATAAGGTTTGGTGCCATGGTGAAATGTCAATGAGTCAATATGATTGGGGGAATGGGGGAGCATCCGCTCTCATAGGACTCAGGAAGAGCTCTGATAGACTTTAATCATTCAAGACAATCATTCATGTTGCCTCTATGGTATCTTGCTTTCATCTATAAAACAAGCAAACATATTTCAATAAATACCCAAACCATAGTCAGTAACTTAATTATTTTTAGCAAATTTGATAAGATTATTGCGCAAAACAACTGAAATGGACAGTTAAATAAAAAAAAAAAAATTAATATTATTTTATAATATATTTCCAAGATTTGTAAGAATTTGTGATATAAGGCTTTGATATTTTATGAAACAAGAGGTATAATATCTTATATAGGCTAATGAATTCTAAATGCTATGAAATAACTTTCAACAGTCAAATTTACATATGATGCTGACGTAAAAACACACGCATATCTGAAAAAAAAAAAAAATTGAAACTGAAAAAGTGAATTTACTCATTATGTCATCATGCTGGGAACATAAAAAAAACTATGTGTTGACATTTATGTATATAAATATCAATGATCAAACAACAATATGATATGAGAAAACAAGACTAAATCTTTCAACCATATCAAGTCAACGAGATAAACTTTGACCAAATTTTCCTTGTGGTTTATATATACATATATATATATATATATATATATATATATATATATATAGATTTCACATAAACACGTGAAATAACAATGAATGATCAAACCACAAATGAAATGGGAAACAGGACTAAGATCTTAGTCTTGTTTTCCCATTTCATTTGTGGTTTGATCATATATAAATATGATTTCTAAATATATGAATATGATCATATAAATATATGATTTCTTTGCCTTCAGAATACCACAGGATTAAATATTTATGCCTTCTCATACTAATCACGGTTTAATTATCACAAGCAGGTGTTCAAAATTCATTATTTGTGCAGTCTATTATAGTGTGATATTTACTGATGATTTGAACAATCATGTCTCCACATAAATGAGTTTAATGTCAAAACTAACAACACATTTCAAACAGTTAGTGTTCTTTTTCAGGTTTATATCTCCACTGTTGACGGGTGTTATCGAAACAGGGACCTCGGAAGGACTTCTAATGATTGTGAAGATGAAACCTGAAGAAGAACACTATGTGTTCGAAAGTCGTTGTTAGTTTTGACATAAAACTCTTTTATATTAAGACATAATTTTTGAAATTCCCCATCACTTTTTCAAAAACATTAAAAAACTATGGCATCACTAAGACTGTGCTATATCAAATATTCTTTTGATTGCTTTTTAAATAATCTTATAAACACAGTCACCCAATAAATAAATAAAATTTGATTTACTTTTATAAACAAAAACTACTTGACAAGAGGTCAGACGAAATACTGGTTTCAAATAAACACTTTTGTTTTTCATGTATCATTTTATCTATAATCTAGAGTCATAACCGATTGACAACCAGCTCAGTTGCAAGAGACAGATGGCATATATTTGACTCTGATTGTCAAGTTCTTGTGATGCAATCCTTACAGTTCTGAGAGTGACAGGGTTGGCCTAACCGATTGACAACCTACACAGCTGCAAGAGGCAGATGGCATATATTTGACTTTGATTGCAAGTTCTTGTGAAACAATCCTTACAGTTCTGAGAGTGACAGGGTTGGCCTAACCGATTGACAACCTACTTAGCTGCAAGAGACAGATGGCATATATTTGACTCTGATTGTCAAGTTCTTGTGATACAATCCTTACAGTTATGAGAGTGACAGGGTTGGTCTAACCGATTGACAACCTACTCAGCTGCAAGAGACCGATGGCATATATTTGACTCTGATTGTCAAGTTCTTGTGAAACAATCCTTACAGTTCTGAGAGTGACAGGGTTAGCCTAACCGATTGACAACCTACTCAGCTGCAAGAGGCAGATGGCATATATTTAACTCTGATTGTCAAGTTCTTGTGATACAATCCTTACAGTTCTGAGAGTGACAGGGTTGGCCTAACCGATTGACAACCTACTCAGCTGCAAGAGACAGATGGCATATATTTGACTCTGATTGTCAAGTTCTTGTGATACAATCCTTACAGTTCTGAGAGTAACAGGGTTAGCCTAACCGATTGACAACCTACTCAGCTGCAAGAGACAGATGGCATATATTTGACTCTGATTGTCAAGTTCTTGTGATACAATCCTTACAGTTCTGAGAGTGACAGGGTTAGCCTAACCGATTGACAACCTACTCAGCTGCAAGAGACAGATGGCATATATTTAACTCTGATTGTCAAGTTCTTGTGATACAATCCTTACAGTTCTGAGAGTAACAGGGTTAGCCTAACCGATTGACAACCTACTCAGCTGCAAGAGACAGATGGCATATATTTAACTCTGATTGTCAAGTTCTTGTGATGCAATCCTTACAGTTCTGAGGGTGACAGGGTTGGTCTAACCGATTGACAACCTACTCAGCTGCAAGAGACAGATGGCATATATTTAACTCTGATTGTGAAGTTCTTGTGATGCAATCCTTACAGTTGTGAAGTAAGCTAGCCTGATGAGTTGACAAGTTGCATGTAAGAGATAGCGTGCAGCGCTAGCTTTGATTGTCTTGTCCCAGTGTAATTTAGGCAGAATTAGTGGGCAGTGGATGGTAAGGAGAGCGTTAAGCCGTGACGGTGCACGAGAAGATGAGAATGGAGCACCAATCGCTTTAGACCAAATAAACAACTTCATGCCGTCCTCAGATGGGAAGTCTCCAATGACCCAAGATTACCTGCATTCCACTCAAAGCCGCTGAGAAACAATCAGCCAAGTGTCTAAAGAAAGGTCAATCAAATGGTACTCGAGGCTATCGCAAAGATGACAGACTTTAAATGCCGACCCAAAAAGATAATAATAATTAAAAAAAAATACAAAAATATTATCAAGTAATAAAAAAAAATTATATTCACGAATATAAATACAAGATAGATTATGTGGCTAGCTTCTGATAAGATGGGTTAATGCCACGAAGGCAATGTGGCATTCAAAGTAGTGAACTATGGTGCACTACTCTGAATGGTTAGGCACCATAGTAACACTTGTAAGATAATTAATGAACATATTTTTTATATTATATTAATTTTTAAAAGTCTACAGAACAAAAACATAGATTGAGAAAAATAAAAATGTGAATGCTAATAATTTATAATGATTTATAATGAATATCATAAGAATACAACCATTCTTAGATTATCAGGAGTTCCTCTATCGAAGGTATGGCACATGGTGAATTTTTCTTAGCATCAGATTATCGGGAGCTGTTTTATCGAAGATATGGCACATGGCGAAGTTTTCTTAGCATCAGATTATCGGGAGCTGCTTTATCGAAGATATGGGACATGGTGCATTTTTCTTAGCATCAGATTATCGGGAAGAACGGTATACCATGCATTTTACTTTGACTTAAATTTGAAATTGTGAACGATAAAGAAAGGTAATAAACGATGTGCTATTGAAATTACATAATTTCACAGTTATTTTTGCAAAGAAACTTCCACTGAGTACTACTAGGTAAAGATGCAGCAGGTAAAGGCAAACAGATTAATTGTATCTTTACCGAAACGTTATCCTTTCGATCTAACTACAACTTTTTCAGGGATTAATCTCAGCTGGTAAGCTAGGTTAGGCTGTAAGTGGCAGCCTCACAAGAGAACACACATAGGCAGAACATTGGAATTTTGTGATATCACACAATGACTTAAAATTAGGAGACCTAAATTTTGCCTAACTCAAGTGTATTTTGAGTAGGCATTGTTAAGGAGTACCAGACAAGGTACAGGCTAACCTTTCCGAGGGAGGACGTGTCAGATTTATTCAACTTCCGCGCGAATAAATCGAATGCCAGATTGGCATTGAACCCCGGACCTACCACTCCAGAGGCGAGCACATTACCATATGAGTTAAACTGACCAGCTCAACCGACAAGTTTTTCATGAAGATTAATAAAGCTAATTGGAATGAAGTCAAGTATAGTTATTATAATTTAAAATGTTTAGACATATGTTCTTTGGGTTCTTGATGGAGAGACGTGAAGTTTTGAAGATATTAACGGAATGGTTCTAAACATCAACTAATGTATGACAATATCGGATTGAAAGTATTTGTATTCAGTTTTAGACAGTTTTTTTTTGAAAATAAATTAATAAACAGATATTTACCATGAAAAAATAGAACTAATTTTTAATGACACAACATGTTTCGAACACATAATGTCATCGTACGGTTACATCTGCCTTTGTAAGGTGATGTTACCTGAAGATAAACACTAAGTGTTCGAATTGCTTTGTGTATTTTTAAAGACTTGAGTGTCTCTTTTCCTTTGTAATCATAAGTAAATACCCTCACAATAACCTCGTGAGAACTAATTTTATTATTGTTTATACAAGTCAAGCATAAACATCCGCCTTGTAAGAAATCGCAAAGGTAACTGGTGTGTGGCTTATTTAAAACAGAAAAGATAAAAGTACGACAAGAGACAGGAGGTGGGCGGCAGGCGGTAAGTCACCTTCCGGAGTGGCGGAGTCGGTGGTGGGCGGCTTCATTCATAACGGCTCCGACGCCATATCGCCCCGATGTGCCCCGCCTTATACGGGCGACGGGCTCCCACGCGGCCCCATTCACACCTACTGACCCCCCCCCCCCCCACCAACTACACACTCTATTATTAATCAGTCGACTCAATCAAGCTTTAATTTTCAATTCTAGTTAAGTTTTCAAATTATGCTTTTTACTACTTCCAGTGACCTTTAACTCACAGCACTCATAAATTAGCTATATACTCCTGAAGAAACACAACTACATACTCTAACATAATAAATCTTCTTCAGGAACACTAATTATTTCCTTGCATCAATTAAAATATCTCAAACACCTTGCACTACTTAAAACTAATTAATAAGATCAAAGCAGATTATCTTGAACTCAAATAACTGTAAAATAAGTTATTATTAATAATTATAATAATAATAATATTAATTAAATGAATACATTTTATAATTATAATGATTTAATTTATAATTAAATTATTATAAAATAATAATAATTTATGCGATTATTAGGAGCTGCTTTATCGAAGGTATGAAACATGGTGCATGTTTCTTAGTATTAAATTATCGGGAGCTGCTTTATCGAAGGTATGGTACACGTGCATTTTTCTTACCATGAAATTATCGATGATACGATATATTGTGCATGTTTTTTAGCATTAAATTATCGGGAGCTGCTTTATCGAAGGTATGGTACACGTGCATTTTTCTTAGCATCCAATTATCGAGATATGGTATATTGTGTATGTTTCTTAGCATCAAATTATCGGGAGATACCTTATAGAAGGTATCGTACTCGTATATGGTGCATTTTTTTTAGCATCAAATTATCGGGAGCTACTTTATTGAAAGTATGGTACATGGAGCCTTTTTCTTAGCATCCAATTATCGAGGATACGATATAGTGTGCATTTTTTCTTAGCATCAAATTATCGGGAGCTGATTTATCGAAAGTATGGTACATGGAGCATTTTTCTTAGCATCCAATTATCGAGGATACGATCTAGTGTGCATTTTTTCTTAGCATAAAATTATCGGGAGCTGCTTTATCGGAGGTATGGTACATGGTGCATTTTTATTAACATCAAATGATCGACAATATGGTATATTGTCCATATTTCTTATCATCAAATAATTGGGAGCTGCTAATAATTTAATTATGAAATCCCAATTATTAGCAGCTAAATAATTACAAATAATGAATAATTATTTAACTTATTATTTATAAATTAAATAAATAAACGGGTAAAGATGCAACAACAATGGTCCTTAAAATCATCACACTCAGTGTTTAAACACTAGGCTAATACTGAACTATTTTCATAAATCCATAGTACATAATTTTGTTCAATTAATTTTCAATTCAGTTTATTCCATCAATTAAAGCATTAAATCCATTTTGAAATTAAATATTTTTAAAATATTCAATAGATATTGGCATTTTTTTTTTAATTATCCAAAAAAAACAAAAACAAATAATAAATCACCCATGTAAGCTTAATAAAATTTGTTGTAAATATGTATAAACTAAATATACAGAAATGTACAAATATTTTTACAATTTTCAAAAACTGATTTTTGTTGCAGAGCAAAAATACCTGTTATGGATGGAATGGAATTCTAATTGGATGTATGTTGGCGGGGAATGGAAAAGTTTCCCACCAAGCAGCACCCAGTAACCTTCCATTATATACCACTTCAACAACCCGCAAGATTACACTCCACCTATCCAACCTACACTAGTTATTTCTCATTTAATTAGCAAATTAACTACAATAATGTAAAAAAAATTTTCTTTTTATATATACATTTTAGTAAATAAATAAGGTAAATTATTAATGTTTAGTTTGGTATCTGATTTAAATTAGCTCCATTTAATAATCTTAAATATTATTTAAGATAATTACATAATTATTAAAGATTATTATTATTATTATATTAAATAATTATTATATCTAAAAGAATATTAAGGAGTTGTGATTGAAGATGGACAACGTCCGAAAGAGCTCCAACGACTCCAATATCATCGTACGAGGTATGACGGTTTGCCATATTAATAATATAAATCATACTATAATATTAATTATTATATATTAATTATTAATATATATATATTTATATTAATTATTATATATTAATTAATATTAATATAAATTTAATATTTAATATTTCGTGCTCCGTTCTTCGACGTGGGGAGATCTCTCTCACTTCGTCCTTTCTTCTAGTCTACTCCTGATGACGAACAACAGTTCGAAATATTGAATTCTGTAAGTGTTCTCTTTATTCTTTTTTCTGTGTCATGATTTGTGTAATTTAAAGTTTTAATATTAATATATTCATAATATAAATCATACTAACCTCAGTGGTAATAACAATATGCATGTATTTAATCTTAAATCTGTTTAATTTATATAATTATATTGAAATAACTGTTGTATGCTTTGTATTTGTTATTAATTTTTGTTTTAAAATATATAATACAAAATTAAAAGAATCAGCTGCAATCTATTTGATTTCTTCTTTATTTTACAACTACTATTTTTATTTCGATTCGGCTTTCATACGAAAGGGCTTAGATCATTGTATCCAATATATATTTGTTTATTGTGGTATTTAATCAATATAATATATAATATATAATATATAATATAATTAATCAATATATATATATAACAGATTCAATAATATATCGACCGTTTGAAAGAATAGGTGTGTTCTCTAATCGTTCTCTAAACTCTAATCTAATTTACTTCTGCCCATGAAAAAGGTTTTAAATAAAACCGAAACGTTGGCAACGAGAGTTTAATTTTTTTTTATCCTGGAAAATTGACCGAACCCCGATTAGAGAACACACCTATATATATATATATATATATATATATATATATATATATATTATATATATGAGAATACGTTGGCAGCAGGTCTTCTCTTAAACATATGTGGTTGAAATTTGCAGCAGCTTCTGCACTCACTAGCTTTGCGCTGGTGGCCTCGATCATTTGGGCGATTCCGGCAACTGCAAGCCAGAGGAACGAAGAATCGCCCGAAGGATCGAGGCCATCAGCGCAAAGCTAGTGAGTGCAGAAGCTGCTGCAAATTTCAACCACATATATATATATATATATATATAAGTGGACAAAAAATAACATGTTTTTATGTTTTAAACATGTTTTTATAACATTTAAACATGTTTTATTATAGAGTTTTAAGCAGAGAAAGGATAAAAATGAAAATCGGCATACTCTTTAATAAAATATATATATATATCAATCACTGTTTTCTAACACAAGTGTACTACGTAGGTATCATTCTTGTCTAAAACAAGTGTACTACGTATGTATCATTCTTGTCTAAAACAAGTGTACTATGTATGTATCATTCTTGTGTAAAACAAGTATACTACGTATGTATCATTCTTGTGTGAAACAAGTATACTACGTATGTATCATTCTTGTGTGAAACAAGTCTACTATGTTTGTATCATTATTGTCTAAAAAAAGTATTTTATGTGTCCAAATACGTCACACTAATATGTCATTATTAATTATAAAAGTCCACAACATTAAAAAAAAATTATTCGAAAGTTTCAATAATAAAGCTATTTAAAGTAATGTTCATGTTTTTATTATTTATGAATATAAGAACAGATAAATAACTTAATCCGTTTGTATAGTCACTGTTTCTAATGGGCTATTTTAATGGTCAAGTCTAAAGTGTTTTTTTTTTGCTTAAATAATCATTCGTCTTTCCTAATATATGTCTTTCTATTTTTGGAAATATTTTCCTGCGATTAAAATGAATATGAAGTTAGTATAAATTAAACTTCATTCTTCTACGTTATTACCATCCGACTTTGATTGTTCTATAACCCGTTTTGATATACGAGACATTTTTTTTTTTTTTAAAATCATCATAAATCAGTAAAAGAGGATTGAAGTTTTGTCAGAAAGTCCACACCATCTGTCACAGAAATGAACCGTTACCTGATTGGCTGGGCAAAAGCTAATGGTAAATAAATTAGAAGAAGTGCGGGTCGCCTGAAGGAAATAGCTGACTCACGACCAGCCTTGCGCATCCCTCGTTCCACTTTTCCCTCCTTATACTATTGTACACCACATTATTACAACTTCAACTAATGTTTACAGCTTTGAAATTACTTTTACAAGTAATTCTTTGTTCCCTTCAAAGACATAAATATCAATCTTGATTGTATATTACCTCCTTAACTTTTATTTTCAATTGAAGACCCCACTGCATTGGTATGCGTACAAGCAGCGAAAGAGAATTATATTAATTCTTTTCTTCTTTAATATTGTAAAATATCATACGATAAAATCACTTTATGTGATTAATAAAATGTGAATTATCAACATTAAAATACAGTTTTATATTAATAATATAATAACTGCATTAAAATTCACTTATAAGAATTCGGAATAAAAGTCTCTCACGTTTCTGATGGTGTCTTGTACTCATTTAAAGTACAATCATTAGTTGTATAGATGAATATCGGAGCTCTGTTGTTCAAACATATTAAATGTACAACAGTTTATGATCAGGCGGCATCCGAGTGCTTCTATTACTCAGCGGTAGACGATATGAGCACACATTCTTTTTATACTCAAAATGGAATAGCCAGAGGAGAGACTTGGTAAAAAGAATCGGCATATTCTCTCCAGAAAGTATTATTGACAAGACGGTCTAGAGTGCTGAGGTATGGAGAATGACCAGATTGGCTGGTCAGAAATATACTAACAATCAAAAAGCGATACTTAGAAGACTTAAGATATCATTATGATCCGTCATTAGGATTTGGTCGTCTCACCAAAATGGAAGTGGACATTGCGCGAGATTAGACCTCACCTAAGTAAGTACCGATGTTCAAGTGCACCTTTCAACTTATGGATCTTACAAAATTGTAAGAGTCGAGGGTCTAGCTCCCTCTTGCTGCGCAGTCAACCTCTCGAGAGGATATGCTTCGTCTATCGCTGGTGAAGTCGCCCGACAGGTTTCGCAATAGCAATACCCATCAATGGGACTAACGTTACCTTCCAAAATCACGGATATAAATACCGATAAACTAATAAACAAACAAATCAAGCAACAGGCAGACATAATATTTAAGCTAATAAAAAACATGAAAAGATGACAGGACGGACAGAACAGAGACGACTTAAATTGTAAAAGACAAAGAACAGATTGAAGAAAAAAACTATTAGGTAGGAAATTTAGGCATATATTGGCCTCACTGAGTTAAAATAGGTATTTATATCCGTGATTTTGGAAGGTAAGGTTAGTCCCATTGATGATGCATGCATCCATTGCAAAACCGGTCGGGCGAATTCACCAGCGATAGACGAGGTGTGACGGATAATAATGATATCTTATTTACTATCCTCTGTGGCACTAATAATATGCATGTATTTAGAAGAGTTAAACTAAGTAATTCTAAAGTAAGGCTGCCTTACGTAAGGTAACGAATGGCCTAGTCTGAGGTAATGTGGTTCCAGATTTAGTGTCACAGAAGTAAAGGGGGTGTTTTAGTTGGTATTCTTCCTTATCTGGGAGACCAGCACTATATGCGTAAACGCATTTTATCTCCTTACACAAAAAAAAAGTTTATGATAGCGACGCAGACAGCGTTTCAACTTTTTGCACGAATTTTGTACGAGATTGGAATAGGTGACTCCTACGAGTCATCTGTTTATGGACTCTCACCGTAACCATAAGGATTTGGTCGACTCATCAAAATGGAAGTGGACATTGCGCGGGATTAGACCTCACTTAAGGGACTACCAAAGTTCAAGTGCACCTTTCAACTGATGGATCTTACAAAATTGTAAGAGTGGAGAGTCTAGCTCCTTCCTGCTGCGTAGTCAACCTCTCGAGAGGATACTGCTTCCCACACAGCGACTTTCTTGAGATTCTACCCACACAGAGACCATGAGTCCAACATCACAGGCAGGGCTGCGGAAACCCAAAGTAATCCCATATGGTCTTCCCCGCCTCCGAGGTACTGACAGTATTTTAAGAACTCTACGAGATCGTAACATGATTTTGCTATGTATTTTTAGCTTTCAGTCAACTGGATCCATATTTAAAAGCAAATCACAATCACTCGGTAAACTTAGGAGAGTACGACAACAGAAAATGTGACACCAGTTTAAAGTATCCATTCTAAACTGCTTCACTGAAGCAGTGAGTAAAAATACTATCCACTTGTAAGTAGTCATGGCAACGCAGATGAGTTTGAGGAAGACCATGCTGCCGAGAAAACAATGCTGACTCAAGAAATAAGTAAGAGACATCATGGATTCTACGGAACAGGTTCCCACAGCACCTGTTTCTCTGAGCATCCATTAAGCACGCTTCCATATCAGTGGAATCGTAAACAAACAGAATCTTTGTTACAGAACTGATAAAAGAAAACCCTCGTAAACTTTACAAATGACCGCTTCACTGTGCTCACATAAAACTGTCCTGCACAGTTGAGACTATAGAGCGACTGCCATTTCTTTGTTTAAGGAGAGTGGTGCAACACTAATGTGACCTCTGAAAGGTTCATTCAAGTGTTAGAGGCTTTCCTATAGACACATTTTGTCGTTTGAAGAGAGTGCAGATGGAAATATTTTCTGAGCGCTTGATCTCTAAATAGCAGATATTGGGTGGTCGACACTTTCACCTGATTAAAGACCAAGTCACTTCTCCTTTGTGAATACTTGCAGAAGAAGTTTTTCAAACAAACCCTACATCCTCTATAGGATATAAAGATATATAGCGTATAGCTTATATGAACCTTCATATGTTCGATGCGATCTGATGACCTTAGAGTATAATTTTTCTTGTTTCTGCTTTTATATTGTGACTTTCTGTTGCACTAATTTCTATCACTTGTTTAATTGTATTTTTATATATATATTTAAAAACAATATGTCCGATTTCCCTTTAGCTTGGTTGAATGCTTTTCTTCAATTGAAGGTTATTCAAATCAAAGATTGGGTCACCATACTTTTTTAAATTTTTATTTGACATGTTTCGGTGTGAAATCAGATTTGATTTCCTTCTTTAGATTTCAAATCTTTGATTTTAATAACTGAATTGAAGAAAAGGTTTCGAAGTTTGGAAAAACATTCCAAAAATTAAATTATGTGTTTATGTAGTCCTGAAGATGTCTATTAATACAGTGGGTAACTGGGACCGCACGCATGGACCTACTAACTCTACTGTCCTATTCGTCACCATTGTAACGAATCATATATATATATATATATATATATATTGTACATATACTTATAAATAATATCAATAGAAATTAACCGTAATTATTTTTAATACTCATAGCTAAAACACTTCCAATAAAACCATAATAGCTTATAATTTTCTATAAGGAAAATATTTTACAAATTTAATCACTTTTTCTGATCAAAATTTCAATTATAGTTAATGAACTTGAATAACGAGAAATAGATAAAAGAATATAGAATAAATAATACAATGGTAAAGCACGAATGATACTTTAAATTGATAATTTTCTTTCTTCATAAAATTCAAAAACCAGTTATCATACTGGTGTACATTACATATATGTCGATAAAAAGATTTCACATAAACACGTGAAATAACAATCAATGATCAAACCATAAAAAGATCAGTTGGGTTTTTGACTCTGACGAAGACCGCTTGTTACGGTTGAAAAATCTTAGTCTTGTTTTCCCATTTCTTATTGTGGTTTGATCATTGATTACATATATGTATGTACATGCTACTGCTGTGGTTGGTTTTTGTTTTATTGACGGGGATATACAACCAATTTCATGGGATAGAGAAAGAAAAAGAACTGTGGAATGCAAACAAAGTTAATTACAATAGCCCTGAGGAACGTTTCTCCATCTTTGGCTACAGTGGGGAACATAATCTTCTTGTTCCCTTGAATAGCTAATAACAATTGGCTTGAATTACTTATCCTAGTTTGTCTGTCCTTTTGTGCGTGAAAGTCAGTGTCTGTTTGCCTCAAGCAGAAAATTGTGAAACTTCTTATTTGATGTTATCAGAAATGAAGGATTGGATTGAGCTCAATCATCTTTTGATTACTCAGCTGCAAAGTCATTTTGTGGTTTTATTAACGTGTTCGTACATCATTATGAACACAACTATGCTATTAAACACAACCTGCTGTGTCATATCTTGATAAAACAAACAAATCAAAAGAATACTTCAACAAAACACTCTCTACAATTCAAACTTCTTAAAAATAATGCAATTACTATTTCATTAATATTATTGTAGTTGGTAATCAGTAATATTCTTTTTTAAATATATTCGAAATTTGGATCATAAATTAAATCTCTCAAATTTGAATTAAATATCTGTTAATTCACTTATATTCAATTAGAAATTCGCCTTCACTTTTTCATAAATATGAAAATAATTTTTTACATAAGGGTTCTATAGAATACATCATTATAAACATTTCGCTCCCAACCAAAAAATATCCCTGCTAGAAGTAACCGGACATTTTGTGTACTGAGAATATCATAGCATCATTGACCTCACTTAAGGCAGATGAAAAAGAATACACTTATTTGAAATTATATATATATATATATAAAATTTACTTTAATATTTATATATAATTTACTTTAGTATTCTTAATCTATTTATTCTCCATTAGTCCAGTTATACCGTTGACCTTTCAACTCTTTTATTCTAACCGCTTGTTTCTTGTTCATTATTGACCTTTAACCTTCTCTTTATATTAACCTGTACTAATCCTTTTAATCTATTAATAGCAATTAAGCATGAGTCATCGATTTTAATTTAACATCTCACTTGGCCAACTCCTTTTCCAGTTGAACCCTGCTAGCAGGAGGTTAGTTCGTAGGATCGAATCTCTCAGTCTTAAGATCGTGAATGCCGAGACTGCGGTTAATTTTAATGATACCTGTTTAAAAGAGGATCTGCTGCCTATATATATATATATATATATATATATATATATATATATATATATATATATATATATATATATATAATATATTATAAGAAAACAACACAAAGATAGACATTGATATAGCTTAGTTCTATATTTCAACAATCATCGTCATCATGAGGCAAAGTGTTCCACAGGGAGGCAGGGAGGTTACTTATATATATATATATATATATATATATATATATATATATATATATATATATATATATATTTTACTATGGGTTGTCTGGGGAAAGGAATATGATTCGATGCGATGTTGACCAATGGGAGTAGAGTTACAGGTCCAGGCGTAAGGTCCCAGTTGCCCGCTGCTCAGCAAAAAGCCTTTGCGTTCTGCCAATAGGTATAGAGGTTGCACAGTCCCTCTGTGTTAAATGATGTTTGGCAGAAAACATTAGCCTCACTTTACATTGAACTCCTGTTCCCTTTCTATTTTTGATTTTTGTGGTGGTTGGGTGTTGTTGTTGTTTACTATTTTCTGTTACGGATATTGCTGGATATTTAAATGATACTCTCGGTTGTTTACTGCGAAAAGCCGCCTTCATCTTCATACCAACAGGGGTAGAATCAAGAGGGACTGTGCAACCTCTGCCCCTGTTGGCATGAAGATGAAGGCGGCTTTTCGCAGTAAACAACCGAGAGTATCATTTAAATATCCAGCAATATCCGTAACAGAAAATAGTAAACAACAACAACACCCAACCACCACAAAAATCAAAAATAGAAAGGGAACAGGAGTTCACTGTAAAGTGAGGCTAATGTTTTCTGCCAAACATCATTTAACACAGAGGGACTGTGCAACCTCTATACCTATTGGCAGAACGCAAAGGCTTTTTGCTGAGCAGCGGGCAACTGGGACCTTACGCCTGGACCTGTAACTCTACTCCCATTGGTCAACATCGCATCGAATCATATATATATATATATATATATATGTTCAAACTACAATAAGAAATGGGAACAAAGATTAAGATCTTTCAAAGATTAAGATCATATATATATATATATATATATATATATATATATATATATATATATATATAAACATAAAAAGGATAAATGAAGATGAAAAAAGTCAAAAGATTTTGAATAAAATTGAAACGTCGGCAATGAGAGTCTGATTGGAAGTGGAAGAAACTGACCGCATCCCGATTATCCTTTCTATGTTATATATCTGACCCACGGTCGACAATTCATTACTATATATATATATATATATATATCAATATAGTATATATATATATATATATCAATGATCAATCCGCAATAAGAAATGGGAAAACAAGACTAAGATCTTTCAACCGGGTTTTTGACTCTGACGAAGACCGCTTGTTACGGTTGAAAGATCTTAGTCTTGTTTTCCCATTTCTTATTGTGGTTTGATCATTGATTGTTATTTCACGTGTTTATGTGAAATCTTTTTATATATATATTGGAAAGTCAGTACTTGATCATATATACATATATACTCGTATGTGATACGAAGTTTTACCTTAGAAACTTTATTTGATCTTCCCTACCATTATTCGTTACTTAGGAGTGAATATCAACTACTTTGGGAGCACCTCTAGTTTTGAATTTTAAATGTAAATACACTTTGTCTAATTACAGCTTAGAGTTCAAATTCAAATGCTTTATCGTTGTTTATTTATTTTAATCAAATTTTCTACAAGTAATGTAAGCTAAAATATATTATCTCCGAAGTTATAAACAAATTGTTTTAAAACAAAAATCAAATAGTCTGTAATAAATTATGTATTTAAATACGAGTATATTTTAATGAGAAGAATGTTAGATAAAGTCCATAAGGAAGGTTAATGTTCAACAAAGTCGTAAAATAACATTATTCTTCAATGAATATTAACTGACTTACTTTAAAGATTTAACTATTTGGTTGTTTGATAAGAATACGTCAATGGTGAAGATAATTTAGATGAAGATAATTATAACTAGAAAGCCGGTTTGATGATTATTTGTGAGGTATATTTCAATATTAACTGATATAATGGGGTCAGTGGACTTAACACTCATCTGACGGCTTTCTAATCCCTCACCTTTACCTTGTCTGGAGCGTTTTCAACCCATATCTGAACTTCATCAGGTAATCAGCTCAGTGTTCAACCATTTACAGCTGCGTGTCTACATATGCAACCCAAAATCATTTAGATATACGTTAATTTGTTGATTGAGCTATAAGTTTGTTTAATATACTATTCTATCATACAAAAAAAATAGTGAACACATATAAAAGAAAATTTTAAAATTTAATGTTTCGTTCATTACATGAATTATTATAAATTCAATAATATATCAATTGTTTGATACAATGGATGTATTATGTAACCGGTATTTGGTAAATTTACTAAGTTCAAAATTAAATTCTCGTTGCCCAAGGATCGGCTTTATTTTGATTTATTTTAAAACCTTTTTCATAGTCTACAAAGTTAGGAAACTAAGAAATATTCAAAATCAAACTCTTGTTGATCATAATATGAAAGGATTTGTTATCATCCTTTATTTGTGTGCCTATTAAAAAGGTTTTCAAATAAAACCAAAACATGGGCAACGAGATTTTGATTTTGGATGTAGAAAATTGATTGAATTATTATAGTTAGGTATTTTTTATCATTGGCAAAACTGAAATGTGGTTTTAAGTTATATTCAAGTTGGATTTTAGTAAAATTCTCATTGGCTGGACTGATATATGGTTTTAAGTTATAATCAAGGGTTCCTCTGAGCCCAGTTTGGATTTTAGTAAAATTCTCATTGGCTGGACTGATACGAGTATATGGTTTTAAGTTACAATCAAGGGTTCTTCTGAGCCCAGTTTGGATTTTAGTAAAATTCTCATTGGCTGGACTAATACGAGTATATGGTTTTAAGTTACAATCAAGGGTTCTTCTGAGCCCAGTTTGGATTTTAGTAAAATTCTCATTGGCTGGACTGATATATGGTTTTAAGTAATAATCAAGGGTTCTTTCTGAGCCCAGGTTGGATTTTAGTAAAATTCTCATTGGCTAGACTAATATATGGTTTTAAGTTATAATCAAGGGTTCTTCTGAGCCCAGGCTGGAGTTTATGTAAACTTCTCATTGGCAGACCTGGTCTGGATTTGTAAGTTATAATCAAGGGTTCTTTTGAACCTTGGCTGGAGTTTTGGTTAAATTCCATTTGCAGCCCTGATATGGGGTTTTAAGTTATAATCAAGGGCTAGGGTTTTGGTAAAATTCTCATAAGCAGCCCTGATTATACGTCGCGTTAGAGATATATTTTTATTATCTAGAATTTATTTTTGTATTATAACAGTTTTACTATCAGGAGACATAAGAGCATGTGTGAGAGGGGGACCACGTGAGGTTATCAGAAGTGTTATCACGAGTGTTTACCATCCGGTCTGTTTGGGGGGGGGGGGGGGGGGGGGGGGCATCAGAGCATCAGAGTTATCAACTTCACAAGATGTCACGTACCTCTTACTGTCAGTCAATGACTGTCTTATATCTGTCTAAAGTAAAAACTAAACACCTGCCATGATTAACATGACAATTAAATATAGGTATCATTTCTGCTTTTTATCTTTATTATGTAAATATTTGCTAAAAAAAAAATGATTACAACATGTTTAGCAACCTAAGAACTGATAACAGGATGTCCTAACATACCAGGTTGTTCAATAAGTTTTGTCGGTCGACAAGAGAGAGGGCTACTAGTTGCTACTAGTTCAATTTTTTTTTTCTTTTTTTTTTTTGGTTCACTCTTCTTATCAACGTATACGAAGGTTCATTTCAATCAGTCAATTTATTCTTTGTTTACAAGCCATTTAGTGTCGCCATGTCACAGTATTTTCGACAATGGAAAAAATTGAATATCGTGCAGTGATAAAATTCTTATTTTTGGAAGGTGTAGCACCAAAAGAAATTTGCGAACGAATGTTGAGTGTATAATGAACGTTCACCTTCAATTAGAAGAGTAGAAAGATGGGTTGCTGAATTTAAACGTGGTCGTACAAGCCTTGAAGATGAGTATAAGCTTAGAAATCATAAAGAGGATATGGTTTTTTATGTTTTTCTATAACACTATTCAAGAGTCAAAAGATTACAACTTGAATGGATCTTTTTTTTAATTTTTCATTTTTCAATAAAAAGGAAACAATTTTGTTATTTCTTTTCCTGAATGTTAATTAGCCCAGGTAGAATGGAATCTTCCCTTTGAAAGAACATGGGACGAAAGAACCCCATATTATTATATAAGAAATAATATAATCATTCCAAAAATCAAAGAATCAACTAGAAATATGTTTCAGTTACAACCCTGCCTTATACTGGTATTTGAAGCAGGTAAAATTTTATCCTGAACCGTTTACAAATGATGTGAATAACTAAACAAGGGTTTCATAGAAAAAAATTCGGTTTCAGGTAAAGATTGAATATTTAGTATGGTCCTGCTAAGATGTAAACGTAATCTGTGACGGTTTCAATAGCTTTGTTTGCGAAGCCCATACATCTAATAACAGAGAGGACCGTATCTGGCCTTTCCTTTTCACGGTTCTATTGGCCCAAGTGTGATGCATATAATATGAACCCCAATATGAATGTTAGGTTAGGAATGAGTGGTCATGCATCGAAAGAGGAGACACAGGACATAGACTAGTCCCTTGTTATATCACACAATCAACATTCTACATTGGGAGTTCTACATTTTGCTTAACTCAAGTGTATTTAAAGTAAGAAGTAACTGACGTCGTACAGGCTCGGGACCAACGGCTGAACACGACATGTCCAGATTTTTTTCATCTGCTTCGTGAATTAATCGATGGTTTAGATCAGAGGTGGACAACCTTTTTGAGAGTGCGTGCCAAAATCAGCCAAGCCTCTGACACAAACATTTACCACGCGCCAGCCATTTTCTTTTTAGAACATGTTTGGTATATCTTTAGAACTTTTTAAACGAAAAAATAATAAATTACCTCAGTGCAGTAAAACATAGTATAAAAAAACAGAAAAAAATGTATTTAACTTTTTAAAAAAAGAAAGGAACTATGGCAACAAGATCAACTTCTTTTGACAGAATTCACATCTATACGTTTACATGTATATTTCCATACATGCAAAACGTAATCGGGATTCCTCATAAGCAGGAACTACATGAGTAAATCAGTTTATACAGAAGCCGTGGAGAAGCATTAGTCAGCAGGATTGGGAAAGACTGCACTTGCCTCTGACTCAGCAAGCGACTAGCCTCACCGGCTGCAGGCTATTTCCACCTTCGCTAATTCGATAATTGTTTCCAAAAAAAAAAACCTGTTTTCAAAACAAGGATTTTAAGAAGAAAACTATAAAAATTCCTCCAATTCCCTCATTTAAGATTCAACTTGTTTACACAACAATTAAGTTAAAATACAGCGTTATATATTTATTTTTTTGGAAAAATTTTAGTAAAATTATTTTTTTAACAGTTAAACTTAATTAAAATTAAATTAAATAGATATTTTATTTAAAGCAATCACTAAATAATTTAATTTTTTTTAATGTAATATTCAAAAACAAACAAAAAAATTTTAAATTATAGGTCAGGAGTAGTGTAACAGGATGCGTGGTTGCCTTTGGTGACGAAGATTACAGGTTCAAATCTTTGCTATGACCCTATATTTTTCATGTGGGATATGTGAAAACTTGTCAAGGCGTCTCAGAGAGAGTAAAGTCCTCACTCTTGATGATGTACGATGTCAGATATTTCCTCATTTTCTTCAGTTTCATTTATTATTTCACAGCTCTTCACTTATCCCTAGTTTATTTTTATTACTTGACTTGACCTGACACGCGTGTGACAACACTGTTGGTCTCCAACCATGTCTTCGCAAGTGCTCATGGTGTCCCTATCTCTACTCTCATGATGACGGTTCAACCGAAAATTAGAGCCTAAGTAACTAAGTAAACACACTGTACGTGTGTTCGCATCTTTACTCTGTATCTGTAGTTTACTGTGAAACGAATATATATATATATATCTGATTGGTTGATGCGGGACCGAATAAGCTTGACTCATTTTATTCATAGTTGAAGGCTTCTAGCTCTGATCAAAGTCACGTACAGCGGTTCTTCTCTTCCATGGATTATCTCCGCCGACACAGCAAATAGTATAAGGGCTCGCACTCCCTCAGAAACTGAACAGTTGCCGTGCGATGTCGACTTCTCCACTTCGAGTTTTCCCGGTCCTGTCCTGAAAAGACCTTATTCGGTCCCGCATCAACCAATCAGATATTAGAACCAGACTCCTCATGTAGATTTTCAATATATATATATCTGTGTATGTTCATAAGACAGAAGAAGCCGAACCTGAATAATCAGATCACGAGTTTCTCAAGAATATTAAAACTCCACGCAAGATGTTAAGCTCAAGCCCTGATTAAATAGAAGTGTAAGTGCTTTTAGTTAATAACAACCATGAACACTAGAACATGTCATAAGCTGTTTAAAACTCCCACTCAATTTATGTAAACATTTCTTATTCCGTTAGTATGTTCAACAATTTAGACTGTTGTCATTAGCATTTGAGTTAAGTTATAATCTTGTTAAAAGTCTCTCAAGACTTAATTCCCTGATGATGGTCAAAGCTGGCCGAAACGTTGGGATCCTACAAAATATTTATTCTTTATTGAGAATTTGTAAAAAAAAGCAAAAAAAATTATATGAAGAATAAATCATTTGGCGAATTACTTTATATCTTACCGGAAAGGTGGAAAGCCATATTCAGAAAGTTAGACAAATTCACTCGAAAAGAACAAGAATAAAAATTGGCATAATTTTTAACAAAACATGTTTTAATGAAGGCCTGCTCCCAAAATACATATATATATATATATATATATATATCAATCGATTTATTCTCTATTAGTCCAGTTATACCGTTGACCTTTCAACTCTTTTATTCTAACCGCTTGTTTCTTGTTCATTATTGACCTTTGACCTTCTCTTTATATTAACCTGTACTATCCTTTTAATCTATTTATAGCAATAACTAAGCATGAGTCATCGATTTTAATTTAACATTTCACTAGGCCAACTCCTTTTCCAGTTGAACCCTGTTAGCAGGTGGTTAGTTCGTAGGATTGAATCTCTCAGTCTTAAGATCGTGAATGCCGAGACTGCAGTTAATTTTAATGATATATATCAACATCTAAATCATAGTGAGAAATTCACAAATGTGGCAAAGGTCTTTCAATAAAAACAATTTGCTTCATTAGAGCCTCACCCATAATGAGTGAGTGAACCATACATCAGTATGAGCATACAGTATGAGTAAAACTCGTAAAGAATATTTGTTTTCGTTGAAACATGTTAGTTCACATCTCTAATTTTCTTACTGTGTTTTAGACGTTTTTTATTCGCTCACTGTTATAAATAAACTTTAAGAAATACGAAAGAATACAGAAAGTCACTACAGAACTCACTTCGATATTTTGACATCCGTCGTTATCAGGAAGAAGTGCGAAGTAGTCTCGTTGGGAAGCAAACTGATATATATATATATATATTATATATATATATATATATATATATATATGTCGTCCCTCCGTCAATTCACTTCTTCTCCTGAGGACGACCGCCATTACGGTCGAAATATTGAAAAGTGAGTCTTTGTTGTGTTTCTGTTTATGTGTCACTGCTTATTTTAATTGTATATATATATATATATATAGAAATTCACAAATGTGGCAAAGGTCTTTCAATAAAAACAATTTGCTTCATTAGAGCCTCACCCATAATGAGTGAGTGAACCATACATCAGTATGAGCATACAGTATGATCAATATATATATATATATATATATATATATATATACTATTGTATATAGTTATACATATATACACACTGTTTGTGTGAATTTAAGCATTTACAAGCAATGATTACAGAATAGATGTCGGTCATTTTCAAAGGAATCACTTAAAGAAGGTGTTTGTATAGCGAGTAGTGATTTCAAGGTATGTATTTTCACCAATCGTTCTTTTTAAAGCTTTCGTTTAAGATGCCAAAAAAAAAAAAGAATAAATAATGAAAGCATAAATAATAATATTCTATGTTTCGGAAGATAACAACAGACATTGGAGTTATATGTATGAAAATGAAGCGTTGGCTGTAAAGAGTAATCGCCGAACCTAGGAATAGTGGCCGTAAATCTAGTGGTGTCGTGATGCACAAGACGATGGTCTTGGTGTTATCGCTTGGCCACTCCCCTGGGGGCCGGAGGCGGCGAGAAAGCTGTCGCCTCCGGGAGACCTTTCCTCTCCACCTACGCACCCAGCCTTTCTTTCTTTCAACTATCTAACCATCTTATATTTAAATATTGCAATTATAATCAATGAATGTACTATAATGTATAAGTTTTAAAATCACCAGGTTTCAATCATAGTTAGAATCAAAGCAATAACTTTTCTCATCATATCCTCTCCAACTGATAAAGCTCGTATTAACTAGAAATAAATTAAAATAATTTTTTGTTATCATTATTATAAACATTGTTTGGTGCTCTACCATCTTTTGGAATTCCAATATATGAAGATTTTATATATATTGTATATATATATATTCATAATGACTGGCTACCTTAACAACAAACCTATCTTCTTCCATCATTCCTCATTATCCTGGAGGCAGTGGAAGTGAAGTCAACGGCCTTACAATCCTGCCTAAACGACCCCCTAGAGGCAACAAAACCATTCCAACCAGTCGAGCTTTACTTGCTGAAAGTGAAATGCCGGTAATAACCTGCCATCTCCCAACCGCATGCTTGCAGCTGCCACGACAAAACAACCCCTTCATGTATTTATATATATATATAACAGATTCAATAATATATCGACCGTTTGATAGAATAGGTGTGTTCTCTAATCAGGGTTCGGGCAATATTCCAGGATAAAAAATCAAACTCTCGTTGCCAACGTTTCGGTTTTATTTAAAACCTTTTTCATAGGCAGAAGTAAGAATTTTTTAACTAAGAAAATGAAATTTACATTATTTAAAGGAACAACAATGTTAGCCGGACAAAACCTTCGACTAGACTGTCTAAGTCTAGCCGTCTAGACAGTCTGCCTTTTCATAGCCAGAAGTAAGAATTTTTTAACTAAGAAAATGAAATTTACATTATTTAAAGGAACAACAATGTTAGCAGGACAAAACCTTCGACTAGACTGTCTAAGTCTAGTCGAAGGTTTTGTCCGGCTAACATTGTTGTTCCTTTAAATAATGTAAATTTCATTTTCTTAGTTAAAAAATTCTTACTTCTGCCTATGAAAAAGGTTTTAAATAAAACCGAAACGTTGGCAACGAGAGTTTGATTTTTTATCCTGGAATATTGACCGAACCCCAATTAGAGAACACACCTATATATATATATATATATATATATATATATATAGGTGTGTTCTCTAATTGGTGTTCGGTCAATATTCCAGGATAAAAAATCAAACTCTCGTTGCCAACGATATATATATATATATATATATATATATATATATTTACACTTTTTCGATGAAAATACGATCCGAAATGAACAAATACAGTTCAATGTACATAAGGAAACATAGAGAAATTAAAACACAAACACTCTGTACCAGTTCGCTTGGTTTCCCTCCTTTATCTCTCCTGAAGACGGTTCAACCGAAAATTAGAGATTGTAAGTTTGTGTTTTTTAATTTCTCTTTGTTTCTTTATGTACATTGAACTATATATTTATTTACATATATAGTGCAGAAAAATCGCAATAAATAAACACATGATGCAATCAATGAAGCTTAAAACACAATGGAAAAAAGAAAAACAATAGAAATAAATGCTCTGAGGCCTTTCAATGTATGTTATCAGAGAGTCTTTTATATTAACTGTTACTAGCGGCTGCGTCTACAACGTGTTTGGTCTCCCTTTCTCTTTTCTCCTGAAGACGGATTACCCGAAAATTTGAGTCTGTAAGTGCGTTTCTTTTACTTTCTGTGCTACCTATCTTCATTTTTGAACTGTTTTATATATATATATATATATATATATATATATATATATATATATATATGTATGATCAAACCACAATAAGAAAACAAGACTAAGATCTTTCAACCGTAACAAGCGGTCTTCGTCAGAGTTAAAAACCCAACTGATCATTGATTGTTATTTCACGTGTTTATGTGAAATCTTTATATATATATAAACTTTAACAAATACGAAAGAATACAGAAAGTCACTACAAACTCACTTCGATACTTTGACATCCGTCGTCATCAGGAAGAAGTGCGAAGTACTCTCGTTGAGAAGTAAACTGCTACATATATATAATATATATATATATATATATATATATATATATATATATATATATGTTCTATATTTCATGAAATGTCCATACTTCATTTATGACTTCCAATGTAGAATCTGTAGATTCACTAATCAAAAGTCAGGTAAACGGCTGACGTTATCACCCACCATGGGATCGATTTAAACAATAAACAAAAAAATATTTTGCTTAAGATAACGATATTGCGGTAGCCTAGCCTATTCGGTCTCACTCTGCCCTCATTGTGAATTACCAATACCCGTATGATAATTTATGTCATTCGGAAGAAAACAAGTACGGAAACTCGAGGATTAGAGTTCAGATGTACAATTAAACTAATTCATCGTATATAATAGTTATTATTTCAATTGAAATGGAAAAATCAATAAGAGTTAAGTCGTTTAACTCACACCAAGGGGATATGAAGTCTATGTTATTATAAGCGTACATATTGGATCCTCACACAGTGGGACATTCATAAGAGATTTTTCAGTTTACTAGTTACCATATGAATTTGTTTCATTAGGGCACTTTGCATGGTCTATTATTAAAAGCTATCCCTTTAATGATAACCATTTGGGTCTTTAATGACGGGCATTTTTAGATGTGATATGGGAATCGTAATTGAGAAATTAAGGTGGTAGGCATTCAAAAAGACGGCACTCCACGGGTCGCTTACTGTTAAACTGAGGAGAATAATTATAGGCTGCCAGCCCTGATGCACCCTAGATGGGAACAAACTGACTCAAACCTCCAACTATACAACAAGATCCTAAAAAATTATAAAAAAATACTAATCAAAACTCACAATGCACTCACACTTGAAGATTTTGAAGCATTGTACTTAGAAGTATTAATGTTTAAAAATGTTAATGTTAAAAATTAAAAAATAAATTTAAAAAAAAAAAGTTTCTTTCCTCTAAATTATTGGTTCTGGCCTTCTCTATTTCATTTAACGGCTTTCAAGCATACCCGAAAAGCCTTTGTCAACTTATCTCCTAAATGCCTATCCCCACTCTTTCGCAACGGATCTGTTTCCTACTAGTTGTTTTCACTTGACCAACCCATCAGTACCACATCCTTGGGTATGTCTTGAATTCTCTTAATTGAATTTTATTATTTCACTCTAATTTTTGTAACTAATTAGATATAATTTGTATTATAGTGTCTTCCTGATGATGAACACAAAGTGTTCGAAACGCGTTGAATAAAACTTCATTTGTGTGGAGACTTTTGTTGGTTTATCCATTTTACCTCAGAATAAGTATTAATTTACAGATATTGCTTACCACAGATTTTTAAAAATATCTTGCACTGGGTCTTCCTTCTATGAAGAATAATATAAGTTTCTTATAGGATAAGAACACGTAAAACTCTTCTATTATAACAATACAATATCTTTATAATTCTTTATTATAAGTAAAGTATAATATACTTATCATAAAAGTTAATAATTATAAATTATAGAGTAATCTAAGCGAATGTTATTTATCTTATTATAACATGTTATAGCTATTAGTATTCTTAGGAATGTTATTGTTTTTAGTATTATTTTTTATTTTAGTTTATTTATAAATATTAATCTATGCATTGTAATAGACTCAGATTTGAACATTAAATGTAAAATCAATGTAGATTAAATGCCTGGAATACTAGTGGAGATATTAAAAATGCGTCTACTCTTTACGATAAAACAAATGATAATATTAGTTCAACTTTTTTTGAACATAGTATAGTAAGGTAAGGTTAGGTAGCCGTGGGAGTTCCACAAAAGGTAATATACATATAGGTCGAATATTGGCCCCTTTTTGATATCACACAAAGAAGATTCTACATTGGGAGACCTATATTTTGTCTAAATCAAGTATATTTAAGATTTAGTACAATAACAAATATCTGACATTGTACGGAAAAGGACCAAATAGCTTAAACATTCTCTCTGAGGAACGACATGGCTCAGATTTATTCACCTCCCATGTGAATAAATCGACAGTCAGACTGGGTATTGAACCCCGGACCAACCAGTTCAAGTGGTGAGCACATTGCTAACTGGCCCTTATTACAATGACGTACCAAGAAGGGGGGGACGGCACATGCCAGAGGGCGGCATTTTAAGGGGGGGTTAAAAATAGAAAAAGAAAAAAATTAAAATAATAAAAACCTAACAAAAATTTAAAATTTTAAACCAAAATGAGTTTTTTAAAGTCTTTATTATTTTTATGATTTACTTATGTAATAATATTCAACGCATTTTCAACTGTAATATTTGCAAATTAAAAATAAATTTATTTTAAATTTTTCAAAACTTTTTTTTTTTAAAGGGGTTGAAAGTTTATTATGTTTATTTGCGTAGCCAGTTAATTTAATTTAACAATTTCTTCTTTTTTTTTATGAATTATACAAGTTTTTGTTTTAGAAAATCTTTAGTTTTCTTTGATGACGACTGTATATGTATACGAGTACTGTAATAAGTCTGGGACCAATGACAGCAGTCTAAAAGTAGATCCTTGATTGTAATTTTACGAAAATAAACATTTTCAAAATGTTTTGGATTATCAACTGTCAGCGGAGGGGAGAGGTGGCTGCAATCCTACGAGCTCTCCGGGCTGCAAAAATATTTGGTTTTCTTTGATGACGACTGTATATGTATACGAGTACTGTAATAAGTCTGGGACCAATGACAGAGGTCTAAAAGTAGAACCTTGATTATAATTTTACGAAAATAAACATTTTCAAAATGTTTTGGATTATCAACTGTCAGCGGATTATCAACTGTCAGCGGAGAGGAGAGGTGGCTGCAATCCTACGAGCTCTCCGGGCTGCAAAAATATTTGGTTTTCTTTGATGACGGCTGTATATGTATACGAGTACTGTAATAAGTCTGGGACCAATGACAGCAGTCTAAAAGTAGATCCTTGATTGTAATTTTACGAAAATAAACATTTTCAAAATGTTTTGGATTATCAACTGTCAGAGGATTATCAACTGTCAGCGGAAGGGAGAGATGGCTGCTATCCTATGAGCGCTCCGGGCTGCAAAAATATTTGCTACTCAACTGCCCCAGTATGTTAAGTTGTATATTGACAAACATAAAAATGTTCAAAGAGAAATGTATAAGAAGTTGTAAGAGGAGTGATACTATGATAATTGGAAAAGAGAGCGGATGGAAGACGCGTGATAAGGGGTTGTTTGACCTTGGCTAGCAGCCAAACTCCATTCCTGATCCCTATTGTGTTTAATCTCCTTCATTATATCCTCTCCCTTTAAAATTCATGCATAGCTTTTAGCCATCCTTTCTCCTATATTACTTCTTTAAAGTTATTGTTTTACCATCATTCCTTTTTTTTAATAAAAACTTGTCACTTTTAGTTCATCCAATGGGAATTCAAAAGCTATATATAAACATTTTATTACCTTAGAGCTTCAACAGATAAAGCACGTCTGGCAAAAGCAGATGTCTGAAAGAGAATCTACGCTGCAAAGCATTTCTAATATTCTCAAACAAAAAAAGAAGCAAATTACACTTTTTTATACGACAAAAAGCCTTCTATAAAGTTTAATTAATTAAAATGTATATATATATTCACTGTTTTGTTATTGAGGGCTAGGTCAAATAAAAGAAAATAAACTCCTTTCTAGGCCGACGTTTCGATGTATTTGTACATCATAGAAAGGAGTTCATTTTCTTTTATTTGACCTAGCCCTCAATAACAAAACAGTGAATAGAATAGAAGAGGTCAATAACAATTTTTTGAGTTTATATATATATATATATATATATATATATATATATATATATATATATATATATCATCATGATTTGTTTTCTTGACCCAATATTTATATGATGTAATTCTTTTTGAGGGTTGAGGTCCAATGATTTTAAACTAGTCCTTTTGCTGACGTTTCGACATATATTTATGTCATCTTCAGGGCTTTGAAATCTGTTTATGTTGCAGCATACCTATGTACTACTGTTTCATGATGGGTACTCAGCCATCACAGTAGCCATCATGAAACAGTAGTAAATAGGTATGCTGCAACATAAACAGATTTCCAAGCCCTGAAGATATAAATATGAATTATGAAGATATAAATAAAATATAATTCATAATAAAAATATGAAGATAAATATAAAATATGAAGATATGAATGAAGTTATGAGATAAATATATGTCAAAACGTCAGCAAAAGGACTAGTTTAAAATCATTGGACCTCAACCCTCAAAAAAAGTTACATCATATATATATATATATATATATATATATATATATATATATATATGTATTTCTAAAATGTATCATTAGTTCTGCAATCCGTACTTGTTTAGTAATTACTCATACTGTGGTAAATCGATAATACAAAGTCTCTGAGTAAACATTCGACTCTGGTCGGTCCTCCGACCGGACGGTCGTAAACATCGGAATGATGTTTCTATCATTCGAAAGATGATGGAAACATCATCATCCCATTTGATGTTTACCTGACGATGAGGGGGTTGGCAACCTTAGTAGGGCTTCGCATCTTATCCTCCGCTAAACTTGCCCTAGGAGATTTTCTCATCTGGTCCTCGCTCCTGGAGGAGGTCGATTTCTGTTCAGCTTTTCGTGACTTCCCAAAAGTCAGGAGCCGTCGGATACTCCTTGCACTCCTGATTAAAATGGCGTTTTCCCCGTGCCTGTAGCTCCACCTGGAGCCGAGATAAACGCGTTCAAAGGTAGGGTCAAAGTTCAATCCAGAAATTTTCTGGGTTAGGGGATTGGCCCAGAGGGCCGGAGATGATGGGAAACTATCAGGGGGGGTAATAAAATAAAATTGGATATGGGCCAGGTATGAAAAAATAAGGGGGGGGGGGAGAGAAATGGAAAAAACTCAAAAAACCGCTGAAGACCCAGAAAGTGAGGGTTAAAAACTTCTCACAATGCTCCAAAAGTAAAAAGCTCCAGATGACAACTAACTAAAAAGTGCTCAACGCTCTATTGCGCTCTCTCTCGACTAAATTGAGAAAAAATTTCCCGCAGGGGATGCTCTCAGTATCACCGAAGGTTCAGGATATCGCCGTACCCGGACAAATCTCGCGCGCGACGACTGACGGCACGATACTCAAATGAAAAGATATTCGGGCATATCAATAAAAACTAAAATTTAAAATAATAATAACTAAATAATATTATTATTATTTAGTTATTATTAAAATAGTTCAATAAAAACTAAAATTTTCTTATAAAAGATGTTCGGGCATATCAAAGCTTTTGAAAAGAAGCTAGCTGTTTTTTCAAGAGATTTAGAAGAAAACAAATTGAAATATTTTTCATTATTAAAGAAGCACTTTGAAAAGTCCGGTTTGACTGACAGCTCCGAAGAGAGAGAAATACCGTTCTACAGGTATTCTTCTATCATACGAGACGCAAGAAATCTACTTTCAGAAAGGTTTGTTCGATTCCAGAAACTAGATACTACATTACAGTTTATCTTTTCCCCCGATACTATCTTTATCTTTTCCCCAGATTCAATTTGAAGATCTGAATTTATCACAGTTTTATCGGCTTAATCTTAGTAACTTGGAAATGGAATTAATAGAGTTCCAGGAAAGTGCGGTGTGGAAAACGAAATTTTTTGACATGAACCAGAAGTTACAGAAAATTGAGTCAGAATCATTATCTACTGAAGTCTTTGCTGAAAACATAATTCTTACAGAATGGAATTCCTTGCCATCTTCTTTTAAATCAATGAAAAAATTAGCAATAGCTCTCCTGACGTTGTTTGGTTCCTCATATTCATGTGAATCCTTGTTTTCACATATGAATTTCATAAAATCAAGTACCAGAAATCGTCTTGGTGCCAATATGAGTGCTGCATGTATCAAACTGAAAACTACAACCTATAAACCTCGGATTCTAATGCTATCAGATAAGATGCAGCAACAACTTTCACATTGATTTGATAAGTAAAGTTGTGACCCACTTTTGTTTATTTTTTTACATAAGATATATAATTGACCCAGGAGTTAAAAAAGGTCCCTGCACTAGGGGATCGGTTAAACAATATAAAAAGAAAAGTTAAAATATACTCACGATGTAAAAAATAAATGAAAAAACACATTAGAAGGAAAAGGAAGGAAAAGAACGGTAAAATGTAAATAACACGTTTATCTTATTCTTTTTCAATACTTTCGCTTGCCTTGCACTTACATAATCTAATGAAGTCTTGTTTATCTTATAACAATTATTGCAGTCATTAATATTCTTAGGAATGTTATTATTAGTATTATTTTGAACACGTCAATATTTTTAATTATCAGACGATTAGAATAAAAGAACATGTAGAAACAACACACAACTCAATTCAATATTTTGAACTCGTCGTCATCAGGAGAAGGAGAAGAAGAGAATATGAGTTCTGCTCGGTTGGCAGAACTTATCTACAATTCTCCTTGTCCTGACGACTAGGTCGAAATATTGAAGTGAGTTGTGTGTTGTTTCTACGTGTTCTTTTAAACTAACCGCTTGATATTTTGTCCTAACAGACCGTTTCATTTTTTCAAATATTTGTATATATATATATATGATATATATAAAAAGATTTCACATAAACACGTGAAATAACAATCAATGATCAAACCACAATAAGAAAATGGGAAAACAAGACTAAGATCTTTCAACCGTAACAAGTGGTCTTTGTCAGAGTCAAAAACCTAACTCAACTCAGTTGGGTTTTTGACTCTGACGAAGACCGCTTGTTACGGTTGAAATATCTTAGTCTTGTTTTCCCATTTTCTTATTGTGGTTTGATCATGAAATATATATATACTTTGAAAACTTTGAGAAACACGAATGAAAAACAGAAACTAGGACTCACATTCAATATTTCGACCCTTTTAACGGTCGTGCTCAGCAAAGGAAGTTGAGTGGCGAGAAGACAAAAGCCAACTAGACAACTTCACAGAATATGTACAGGTTGGCCTCAACGAAAACAAAAAAAAGTAGTAGAAATGCTGAAGAAGAATAGCAATGAGGAAAAATATAATAATAAAAAAATTAATAATGTAAAAATTATATAATAAAAAGGAATCTGCATAACTATAAAATTCAAAAGAACAGAAAATTAAGAATTAATGAAATAAATAATAATAATATGCAAATTAAATTTTTTTTTTATTTATGAAAAAAATTAAATTTAAGAAAACTTCACCTCTGAATACTGGTTAATAATATTTCTCATTAGGGGGTCAGGGTAGCCTATAATGTATAATAAACTATTACATTAGCGGTAAAAAATGAATAATTTTAAAAACAAACTTGAACGCAACTGTCAGCTTAAATACGAATGTTCTAAGGTAATATTATAAAGACACATTCCTTTTATTAATGTTATTTTATGTCTGATAAATAAATTGAATATTTCAATTTACAAGTTTTGCTTGTTTTAAATATATTTGATTATGTATATAACTTGAATTGACGTTTTATTTATTTATGTCATAAAATAAATGATTTTTTTTTTAGTTTTAAATGATTTTTATTTTTCTAAACATACTTGCAGTTTATAAATCTTTAATCATGTTAATAATACAAAATAAAAATCTTGGGCCATATCAGGATCTGTTTCCATGTCTTAATAAGAAGAAACAACAATTGAAATTATCCCTGTCAATCATGTTCAGTGAATTTATTTCAATAACTATTGCTATAATGTCTGAATGACACAAAGTGTCACGGGTAGTCTAGTAGTTATATACTTGTAGTATGATCAATGATCAAACCACAATATGAAATGGGAAAACTAAGATCTTTCAACCGTAACAAGCGGTCTTCGTCAGAGTCAAAAACTCTACTGAAACACTAGATACAGAAAACATCTGGTGAGGAGTTGAGAAGAGTGGGAGGGAAGAGTGGTATTTTAAAAGGGTGAAAGCGCAGGAAAGGACTAATATCCAGAAAGGGTTGTTTGGGGAAACAAAGGAGTACAGTAAGAAAGATTAAAAAACTATCCGCTAGCTGTCAACCCTCTTAGAAGAGGCTATTGCCGTCGTAACGAAAGTATCAAGTTTGAAGAGACCGTTACTAATGTTTATAATATTTGATCTATTAAATTTAATTGGAGAAGATTCAATAATATTTCTTAACATCCATTTTTAGTATGATATACAAACAAAATGAATTTGTATAATACTAGTCTGATGCATTCAAAGTACAGATAGTATAAACAAATGGAAAAACAAGCATATTATATACTTATTAATGCAAATAAAAATGTATACTGTTAAATATTATACAGAAAAACTAAAATGATGATGAAGTTATTTGTCATTTGTTGAGAGCTGTGTTTGGTTACACATTGTAGGAATGTGTTTTTCTTTTCAAATATGTCGGTTGTGTTTGTGGGAAGGAAGGAGAAAAGAGAGGAAACATCTGTCTGAGAATGTCCCATCGTAATGGACGCTTCCAGATATCCTAACGAGCCAAGGGAATAAAAGTACTTCTCTCTCTCTCTCTCTCTCTCTCCTGTCCCTAATCACATTTCATTTAGGTTTTGTTTTTTGCTTTTCTTCTCTAAAGAATCAACAATTTTGTCAACACTTCAAAAGATTTATAAATCAGAATGTACTTTTTTATAATAAAAGTCTGTCTTATCTCGTAAATCTGATTTATATTAAGAAATAGGTAAAACCGTCATACCTCGTAAGATGATCATGGAGTCGTTGGAGCGCTTTCGGACGTTGTCCATCTTCGATCACAAGTGACCTACTAGTTAGGTTACTAACTAATATAGTACGTTAGTTGCGATCGAAGATGGACAACGTCCGACAGCACTCCAACGACTCCATGATCACCTTACAAGGTATGACGGTTTTACCTATTTCTAATATAAATCATACTGACCTCAGTGGTATTAACAATATGCGTCGTAAATCTGCGTTTTATAGCCTCCCAAAGCGGTGTTTCACAGTTGCGCTTATCAAATGAGATTAATAATAATCGAAGAATCCTGTGGAACAGTGAGAGAGCAATATTCCCTCCAGGAATCAGCATCGGAGGGCTGACTTCATCAGTCTCTCAGGCCTCTTAAAAAGGTCTTTTGTTTTCTAGTGGTAACTTTAATTATATATATATATATATATATATATATATATTCAGGTAACTCACCACAAATTAAAGAAGATAGTCGCTCTAAGGCCTTATATATATATATATATATATATTCACTGTTTCGTTATTGAGGGCTAGGTCAAATAAAGAAAATAAACTCCTTTCTAGGCCGACGTTTCGATGTATTTGTACATCATCTTCAGGGCTAAAATTAGAGTAAGACTATAATACATTTATCAAAACAATCTACAACTCACATAGAGAAATAACACACACTTTTGTTAAAACCAACAGATACATACAAAAGGTTATTTTATAATCAGAGTTGTTGAGTACACATCTATTTAAAAGTATAGTGTAGTATAATCTATTTAAATAAATAGATGTGTACTCAACAACTCTGATTATAAAATAACCTTTTGTATGTACCTGTTGGTTTTAACAAAAGTGTGTGTTATTTCTCTATGTGAGTTGTAGATTGTTTTGATAAATGTATTATAGTCTTACTCTAATTTTAGCCCTGAAGATGATGTACAAATACATCGAAACGTCGGCCTAGAAAGGAGTTTATTTTCTTTTATTTGACCTAGCCCTCAATAACGAAACAGTGAATAGAATAGAAGAGGTCAATAACAATTTTTGAGTTTTTATATATATATATATATCGAGTAGCAGTTTGCTTCTCAACATGAGTACTTCGCACTTCTTCCCGATGACGACGGATGTCGAAATATCGAAGTGAGTTCTGTAGTGACTTTCTGTGTTCTTTCCTATGATTTACAGTTTATATATATATATATAAAGATTCAATAATATATCGACCGTTTGATAGAATAGGTATGTTCTCTAATCGGGATTCAGTCAATTTTCTAGTATAAAAAATCAAACTCTCGTTTGCCGACGTTTCGTTTTTATTTAAAACCTTTTTCATAGGCAGAAGTAAAAATTTTTTAACTACGAAAATGAAATTAACATTATTTAAAGGAACAAAAATGTTAACGGGACAAAACCTTCAACTAGACTGTCGAAGTTTATACCATATATATAAATATATATCTATATATATAGTTCACAAATGAAGAAAAGCAACACACAGAGAAAGAGACACACTTACAAACTCAAATTTTCGGATGATCCGTCTTCAGGAGAAAAGAGAATGGGCGACCAAGCACGCCGGAAACACAACGGCAGGAAACCGTCCCGGCAACCCTATATATATATAAACTTTTTTTATATACGAAAAAGTCATGCACTCAATATAATTTCTTAAACTGAAAATCTATTGTGTTTTTCACTAAGAACTATTACGCCAAGAAAGAACATACAAAATATCTTTCAACCAAAACAACTGGTCTTATCAGTAAGTTGATACAAGACTAATATCTGTTGGACTCTGACTAGAAATAATATTCCCATCTTTCTGGTATAACAAATAAATCAATTTCACCAAGAAATTTTGGAATTAATTTACAAATTATATCAAAGATTCCAACTTTTCAGTCAACACTAACCATCATCAGGGAATGATAATTACTCATTAATAATGTTCTATTATTATTCAAATAACCAAGAATTATTTAAACTGTTCAAAAAAATTATACAATTACCAAAAACAGATATTTTACACTTAGCTGCACAGTAGGTTAGTTTAGAACAGGTTTTCCAATAACTATTTAGAATTACACGATATTTAACTTTCTAATTCCTCTCTGTGGTTGTTGGATCCTGTTTGGTGTATAATTTTAAAAGTCAGGCGAAGGAAGCGTCCTGGTTGTTTAGGTTATGTTTCTTTATAGAGAAACAACATTGAGTCTACATGTAGTAGAATCCTATTGTTGTTTTACTGATATAATATTTCAGTATTTTCTATCAATGTTTAGTGTTTAGTTTCATCTTATGGATGTTTTGGGCTTGGTCTTTAATTTTCCCAGTTGCGAGGTCCATCGTAAGTCGGTATGATAGTGTCACAGTTGTAGAACCGATCT
The DNA here is from genome assembly GCA_026182355.1 of Hermatobates lingyangjiaoensis. Taxonomy (NCBI): domain Eukaryota; kingdom Metazoa; phylum Arthropoda; class Insecta; order Hemiptera; family Hermatobatidae; genus Hermatobates; species Hermatobates lingyangjiaoensis. The sequence goes on from JAPFBL010000073.1 coordinate 409,426, forward strand.
AGACTGGCTAGTAACCTAAAGACCAAACCCACAAAATTCATAAGATAAAAATAAACAGTAAAACCTTTCAACCGCAGGAGACTACATATATGCAACTCCTCCGTATGAATGAGAAGAAACTTAAATTAAAAGGTCAGGATACTTGTTTTAAAACAATTTTTTTTAAAATTACAAACAGGAGCAATCCAACAGACACAAACAAAAATTAGAAAATGAAGTCGCTAGGCAGGTTTTAGTGTAATTACAAACACTTAATGGGAAACCTGTTCTAAACTAACCTACTGTGCACTGGAGTATATGTAAGATGTACGATGCTATTGAACCGTTTATAGTGTTTATAATTAGTTTATGGTCATTCGAATAATTTTAGAACATTATTAATAAATAATTATTATTCCCTGAAGATGAGTTGTGTTGACTAAAAAGTTAGAAACTTTGATAAATCTCTACAAGTGAGTCGTCACTTATCTTAGGAGTGACTCACTCACATCTTTCTACCTGATGACGAGGCAGTGGAAATATAGTAGTGAGTTTTTTTTTGTTATCTTTTATGTAGGTTCTTTCTGTGAATTTAGTTTATAGAATAGTTTTATTTAATTGCATATATATTTGTTAAATGGTGAATTCAAAAATTTTATTGGGTCCATGACTTTGAATAAATGGTCTAGTCAGCGAAGAGGCACTTCATTTACATACACACACACACACACATATATATATATAGATTTCACATAAACACGTGAAATAACAATCAATGATGAAACCACAATAAGAAAATGGGAAACAAGACTAAGATCTTTCAACCATAACAAGCGGTCTTCGTCAGAGTCAAAAACCCAACTGAGTTTTTGATGGGTTTTGTATTTTGATAAAAACACGTTGGGTTTTTGACTCTGACGAAGACCGCTTGTTACGGTTGAAAGATCTTAGTCTTCTTTTCCCATTGATATATCTTCTTATATATTGATATATACCATCATTGATATATATATATATATATATCAATGATCAAACCACAATAAGAAATGGGAAAACATTTCTTTCAATTCAAACTCTTTCTTTCATTTCAAACCACAAATGTGGTTTGATCATTGATTGTTATTTCACGTTTTTATGTGAAATCTTTTTATATATATATATTCTTTATATATACTTTTTTATATATACGAAAAAGTCATGCTCTCAATATAATTTCTTACATTGAAAATCAATCACTAAGAACCATTACACCAAGAAAGAACATGCAACTAATATCAGTTTTTAGAAGCACATTTGGTCTAACATCTTTTTTTCTTTTACTACTTGAATTAAACAATTTAAACGAATTGAGTTCGAGGTTATTTTTTCCAGTACATGTACTGGATGTAAGAAACGTATGTTTTTATATTTACTTTCATACATGTGGGAAACTTTGAATTTTTTTTTTGTAATTCTAATTTACCTTATCAGATATGATGAATCAGTTTAATTCGATTAAAAGAAATCAGAAAGTTATTTCTTTCCCTTTTGTAGAAAGGGCTTTTGCTGAAATGTTATTGATGTGATATTATGTTCTAGTAAAGGCAGTACAAATACCGGCTAGTGGATGCTAGGTGAAAGTCAATTCGTGCCATCTCACTTTCACTGTCCTCTTATCGCTCTTACTGACTTATCTCTCACAGCTCTAGTCTTGATCTCCAAACCACTCTCTTCGAAAAGGTCATCATCATCCAAAGAGTGCTGCGTCACTCCGCAGCATCATCTTTTATTCATTAATAAAACATTTACAAAGCTAAAAACAATCCTAGGAAACAAATACCTGACATCTGAATAACTTGGTTTTGTCTGTGGCTAAAAACTTTCGAGATATAACAATCTATATAAAGACTAATACGAAGTTAGTTCGTACATACTCTAAAGTTGTGTTTGAAGCACTTAAACTTATGATGATATCATCTGTAGTGCAGTTCTAATAGTGCAAGTGTGGTTTATTTGTTATTTGGTGAACACTTTAGTTATGTGTGCGCCACATGTAATATATGGTTCACATATATATGGTTCACAATCTGCATCATTCTATATAAGAAATCTGCATTATTCTATATCAGAAATTTCCATCATTCTATATCAGAAATCTGCATTATTCTATATGAGAAATCTGCATCATTCTATATCAGAAATCTGCGTCATTTTATATCAGAAATCTGCATTATTCTATATGTGAAATCTGCATCATTCTATATCAGAAATCTGCATAATTCTATATCAGAAATCTGCATAATTTTATATCAGAAATCTGCATTATTCTATATCAGAAATCTGCATTATTCTATATGTGAAATCTGCATCATTCTATATCAGAAATCTGCGTCATTTTATATCAGAAATCTGCATCATTCTATATCAGAAATCTTCATCATTCTATATCAGAAATCTGCATTATTCTATATGAGAAATCTGCATCATTCTATATCAGAAATCTGCGTCATTTTATATCAGAAATCTGCATCATTCTATATCAGAAATCTGCATTACTCTATATGTGAAATCTGCATCATTCTATATCAGAAATCAGCCTGTTTAACAAGAACTGGCTTATGTCCTCATTTCAAAGATATACGGATACGAAATATCTTATGATAAAGCAAATATATATAAACATAAGTTATGTTTGATTAAACTAATATCAGCATCAACAGCACGTGGTGTCCCCCATCCAAGTAGTAACATCACTCATTGTTGCTTGTCTTTGAAAATCTAGTGGAAACCGAATAATTAACAGTGTTCTAGATTCTGGGTAGTGTCTGGATTCAAACTTACATAAACAGACAAAAAAAAAAACAACTAACCGTAATTTTGAAATACTTTTATGCTTAATAAACTACTATACTAAAGGCCATACACCATTATAAAGGTGTATTTTAAGAAATTTTACGCCAAAAACTGTTGATCTTAATGTTTTCTAGGAAGTAGAGGAAACATAAATCTTGGTTATGTTTCAAACATACTTTGGTTATTTCTGAAACCTACATATAGGTTATCAGAAATATCACCTACATATAGGTTATTAGAAATATCACCTACATATAGGTTATCAGAAATATCACCTACATATAGGTTATCAGAAATATCACCTACATATAGGTTATCAGAAATTATGAACATAGGTTCTGATATTTCGGGAACTGGAGGACCCAAAACCAATGGAGCTCTTCACATATTATACGAGGTATGAAACAGAAAGTATTTCTATTAATTCTAATATTACTAACCTCAGTTGGGGGAAAGCTGTGATCAAGAAATGTCACAGAATAAGACTGCTTATAGTGCAAACGAGAGCACCTTCAAGAGTGTGCTCTGCTTATCGCAAATATGAGAGCCTGCAGTTAGTGGTGGTTAGAGGTGGTTCGGTAAATTCTAAACCATTTACCGAAGAAAGGAAGAAGTCGGTAGAGAATCTGCTCGCTTAGAAGATAGAAGGCGTACCCTAGACAGATGACAAAAAGATATTACCTTACACAATTTCTCAGTGGACAGGATTGCTTCTGCGTCTACCCATATAGAATAGGAAGGCACCAGATATCCGAGTGCCTATATTGCTCAGCGGTAAACGGTTTGGAGCACACATTCTTTTCAAGCAAAAAATGAAGTAACAAGAGGAGATACTTGGTGAACAGAATTGGTATATTCTCCCCAGAAACTATTATTGACAAGATAATCCAAAGTGCTGAAGTGTGGAAAAGGGTAGATTGACTAGCCAGAAATATTTTAACAATCAAAAAGCAATACTTAGAAGAGTTGGAATGAGAAATTCTAAAGTATGATTGCCTTATCTAAGGAAAGAAATGGCCTAGTCTGAGGTAATGTGGGAAACAGTTCCAGGCTAGTGTCCTAGAAGAAAAGAGGGCGTTTTAGTTGGTATTCTGGCTTAACTGGGAGCCCAGCACTACGTGAGTAAATGCATTTCACCTGATCCCCCCCCCCAAGAACTTCTGTGGAAATAACGGAATACGAGGAGTGTAAATAAAGTAGTGAGACTGGCAACGTCGCTTTCGATCTGGCAACGCTGGAGACGCGTGGCCTTGAGTAGCGTCAGGTGCACGTGTGATGCGCCTCCAGTATGAATCTGAACTCGCCACAGTCATTTGTTTGTCCGTAGCGTTGGTTTTCGTGAAATGGTTTTTTCTTGAGCGTTTTAAAAATGAGTGACCTCAAAGTTGAGCAGCGGATTGCAATCAAATTTTGCTTCAGACTTGGACATAATGCAACCGAAACTTTTGAAAAACTTCAGGAGGCCTATGGAGAACGTGTTTTATCAAGGGCACAGGTTTTTCGGTGGTTTAAGGAATTTTCAGAAGGAAGAGAGTCGATTGAAGATGAACCACGAAGCGGAAGGCCTTCAAGTGCAAACACCGATGAAAATGTCAACAGAGTACGGAACCTTGTGCGTTCAGATCGACGCTTGACAGTCAGAATGATCGGTGAACAGTACAGACTTCGAAAAAGAGTCCTTCTTGTGCGGCCAAACATCAAAGACAAGTGGGTGTTGCATCACGACAACGCGCCCTGTCACACTGCCATCTCAATAAACGAGTTTTTGGCCAGTAAAAACATTCCTGTTGCTCCTCAGCCTCCTTATTCACCAGACTTGAGTCCTTGTGACTTTTTCCTCTTCCCGAGATTGAAAAATCACCTCAAGGGAACTCATTTCGGGACACTACAAAACATACAAACTGCTGTAACCGACCAGCTGAAGGCCATTCCAGAATCCGAGTTCCAGCAATGCTACAATGATTGGAAGGACCGTCTCCAGCGCTGTGTGGCTTCCGAAGGGAACTATTTTGAAGGTGACAATATCACATTGTAATTATATTTGAATAGAAAATTTAAAAAAAATCATTCTCACTATTTTATTTACACACCTCGTATATATATATATATATATAATATATATCATTTCACTTAATTAAACGAAACACGACCCAAACTGGATACAATACCAGTTCAAAATTCAAGAAGAGTAACACACAGAGTAAGGAAACACACTTACAGACTCAAATTTTTGGTTAATCCGTCTTCAGGAGAACAGAGAAAGGGAGACTAAGCACGTTGTAGACGCAACGGCTAGTAACCACTACTAGACGTTGTTTCTACAATGTGCTTGGTCTCCCTTTCTCTCTTCTCCTGAAGACGGATTGTACGAAAATTTGAGTTTGTAAGTGTGTTTCTTTACTTTGTGTGCTACCTATCTTCAATTTTGAACTGTTATTGTGTCCAGTTTGGATGGTCTTTCCGTTTTTTAAGTGATTATACATAGTATGCAGTACATACATTTTATATATGTACTGCACTTCCTGCAAACATATATAAAATGTTTGCAAGAAGTGCAGTGTACTCTAAAAAAAAGTTTTAAAATCACTGCATTATACTTTACATAAAAAAACTAATTACAATTGCACAATGATTACCTTACGTAATCATTGAAATGATGAACGTAATCATTGAATTAATCACGTAATGAATGCTAATCATGAATACAATCATAAAGGAATCATATACAACCATGAAAGGCAATGGAACGAATACGGGAAGAAAATCAAAGTTTTTATTATTCTTTATAAGTACTTATGGGATATTGCCTTCATAAGGAAGATTGTCAGATTGAGAAACAGTCTTGCATGCATGTAAGGATACGTCCTATGAAATGAACCGTTTAAACGATAGTTATATAAGGAGTCAAAGAAAAAAAAGGTAAACAATTACAGGGGATTATGGTATGGATAAAACAAACTGGAATAAATAAGATGTTTTTTGATATTTGTTTCTATATTATTAACTTATAAAGTTGTTACTTGAAAAGCAGGAAAAAAAAAACAAAACAAGAAAAAGGAGGGAGATCATTTAAATATATTGGTTAGTAATTTAGAATCACCTTGAACGATTCGATAGCAATATGCAGTGGTTGTTATGAGAAATCTAGTTGCCGATTAATTACTATTATGTAATGAACAGAGCACGCCTTTATTGTAATTACTTAATGTACGTGCAAGGATTTTGTATCAATAAAAAAAAAAGTGATTATTTTATAAACGTGATCGGGCATGGGAAAAAAATAATCGAGGATTTGCAGCGTTTTAAATTATTTATATATTATTCCGATAATTTGCAAGGTAAATCTACAATGATTTTCTAGGATTAACATAGTGACTATAATATATATATATATATATATATATATATATATATATTATATATATATCATATAACATACATATATATATAAACTAAATTCACAAAAAAACACACAGAAATGAAAGAGAGACTCACTACTATATTTCGATGCCCTCGTCATGAAATGGTATGTATAATGTATAATGAAATATATATGTAAAATATATACATATATATACACTTTTTCTTCTTCTTGGAATTTGGTCAGGGGTAATATATGGAATCAACTTTTTGCCAACGTTTCGTCTTTATTTTAAGACATCAACAGGGCTATAAACTAACAAAAATTCATTATTTTTTTGTTACTTTATAGCCCTGAGGATGTCTTAAAATAAAGACGAAACGTTGGCCAAAGATGATTCCATATATTAATCCTGACCAAATTCCAAAAAGAAGAACATTTGTTTAGTAGTAATTGTGGTCAAGAAAAGAATACCTTATTATATATAAATACTTTTTCGATGAAAATACTATCCGAAATGGACAAATACAGTTCAATGTACATAAAGAAACATAGAGAAATTGAAAACACACACTTACAGTCTCTAAGTTTTGATTGAACCGTCTTCAGGAGAGATAAGAGAGGGAAACCAAGCGCACTGGTACAGACTCCAACCGTCTCTGTATATATATATCAATGATCAAACCACAATAAGAAATGGGAAACAAATAAAATAAACAAATGAAGGTCCTCTAATTTCAAAACCCCTATGAAAGGTTGTTAGTTTTGAAAATTAGTTTTTTAAATTTTTTTTTTTGGAAACCCTTTGGAAAAAAAATTTTTTTTTTTTATTAAATAAAAAAAAAATTTAAAAAGTACCCAAAAAGGGGAAAAAAAAAAATTTTTTTTCCTGAAAGGGTTTGGGAAAAAAAAAATTTTTTTTTAAATTAATTTTTTTTTTTGGAAATTTCAAGGGTAAAAAAAATTTTTTGGAAAATTTGTTTTATTTAAAAAATTTTTTATAAAATTAAAAAAAAAAAAATTTTTCATTTAAATTTACATTAATTATAAAAAAAAAAAAAACCAACCAAAAAAAATTTTTAATTTTTTTTTTGGAAATGGAAAAAAATTTTTTTTTAATTTATTTAAAAATTTTTAAATAAAAATTTTTTTAAAATTTGGTTTTTAAAAAGGAAAATTTTAAAAAAATTTTTTTATTTTAAAATTTGGGAAAAAAACCAAAAATTAATTTTTTTTTAAAAAAGGCCCGGGATTTTTTAAAAAAAAAAAAAGGGGAAAAAAAAAAAACCAAACCAAACCAAAAAGGAAATTTTTTTTTTTTTGGGTTTTTTTTAATTTTTTTTAAATTTTTTTTTAAAAAATACTTTTAAATGGAAAAAAAAAAAAAAAAAAAAATTAAAAAAAAAAAAAAAAATTTTTTTAATTTAAAGGGGATTAAAAGGGGAAAAGGGGAAGGGAACCCAACCCTTTTTTAAAAATTCCCAAAAATAAAAATTTAAAAAACCGGGTTTTAAACCGGAAAAGGGCCGTTTTTTTTCCCCCCCCTTTCCCCTTTTTTTTTTTTTTTTTTGGGGGCCCAAATTTTTTTTAAAAATTTTTTTTTTTTTTTTTTTTTTAAAAAATTTAATTTTTAAAAAAAAATTTTAAAAAAAAAAAAAAAAAAAAAAATTTTTTTAAAAATTTTTTTAAAAAGGGGAAAGGGAAAACCCCAAAAAGGGGGTTTTTTTTAAATTTTTTTAAAAAATTTAAAAATTAAAAAAATTTTAAAAAAAAAATTTCTTTTAAAAAAAATTTTTAAAAAACCCTTTAAACCTTTTTAATTTTTTTAAAAAACAAACTTTGGGAAAACAAAAAATTTCCCCCTTAAAAAATTTAAAATTTTTGGGAAAAAGGGTTTTCCTTTTTTGAAAAATTTCCCCTTTTTTAAATTTAAAAAAAAACTAAAGTTTATCAGGGGGGTTTTTTTTTAAAAAACCTCTTTTCCCTTTTTTTTTTTTAAAATTAAAAAGGCCTTTTTAAAAAAAATGCTTATTATGGGGAAAGGTGACTCGAATCTGCATTAAAATTTTTTTTTTTTTGGGTTTTTTTAAAACCCCTTTTAAAGGCTCGAGTATAAACAACTTTATGTTTCTTTACAACCACAAAATATTTACTCGCCTTTCCTCATGAGATTACAAATATTTAAATCTTTAATACGCGTTGAAACATCAATTATACCCAGGCCATGGGTACAAACGCATGCCCTGTGTTGGCAGATAAAATACTTTGTTTGTTCTTTATACAAACTTTCTGTTAATTTATCACAGAAAAAATAACGAAATTAATATTAATCCTTATATCCCCAGTCCTAAAAATAGGAATCTTCTGCTAAAGGGCTTGGTATAACTAGGTTGAGAAACCTAATAGGAGTTCCTTACCGGACACTGTTGACTTAGAAGACAGTTAAACATAATGGGCTTAGAGAGCAGTGAAGTCTGTAAGAAGTGGGGAGAAGAAGATGAAACTTCTGTCCACTATGTGGCTGACTGCCCTGCATTCAGCCTAAGTCGGTTTAATGTATATGGAACTAATACAATTAGGAAAGATAAATTGAAGGAACTAGAGTGAGAAAGTCTGCTGATCTTTATGGAGAGATCAGGTAGATTTTCCACAGGGTAGGTCTAGGTCAGCTCGGGTAAGCACAAAGGGCCCATCTGGTGGCCTACTTGCCAGGCCTTTTGGTCTCCCCCCCCTTGACATTAAAACATTAATTAATCCTCATAATTCAATTAAGACAATACATAAAAAAAAAAATATTAAAATACTAACAAATGTGCCCACCTTTGACGGGTATTTTACAAAAACTCGGAGATGATTCGTGGCATTTCAAAATATTATTAGAAATGATAGAATAGTAGAAAATATTATTAGTAAAGGCCGTAACTGTCATGAGATCTTGAGTTTCTTTTACGTTTTGCAGCTTTAGATACTAATTTATATTAGAAATACGTAAAACCGTCAAACCTCGTAAGATGATCATGGAGTTGGAGCGCGGACGTTGTCCATCTTCGATCGCAACAAACCTACTGAGTTGCGGAGTAGGTTTTTTTGCGATCGAAGATGGACAACGTCCGAAAGCGCTCCAACGACTGGATGATCATCTTACGAAATTTGACGGTTTTACCTATATCGAATATCAAACCACAATAACAAATGGGAAAACAAGACTAAGATCTTGGGTTTTTGACTCTGACGAAGACCGCTTGTTACGGTTGAAAGATCTTTGTCTTGTTTCTCCCATTTCTTATTGTGGTTTGATCATTGATTGTTATTTCACGTGTTTATGTGAAATCTTTTTATCTATATCTAATATAAATCATACTAACCTCAGAGGTATTAACAATATGCATGTATTTAGATACTGAGCTCAAATTCTATTTTATTCTACGTATGTAAAAGTAGTAGTATGTAAAAGTAGTATGTAATACTCTGATATATAGAACTCACTTTTTTAAAGCGAGCAAATTAAATAAATGCGAACGAAATTAAAATTAATTAACAATACGTACATACTACAGTAAAAATACCTGTATATTTCTATCTATATACCTGTAAACTTGTGCAGATAGCCAAACACATTTTAAAAGTCCATAACTTCGCTTCTACGTTGAATTTCCAATCCATTCAAATCTTAACTTTTAAGTTATAAAAAAAAACCTACTGTTAAAGTTTCAGCTAGCTATGACTTATGTTGATTGAGTTTTGTGACAAAATTTTTGGACAAACAGAAATTTTTCTAAGGGTGAATTCGGTTTCAATGTATGTATAATACATAAAAATAATTTAAAATGAGACAGTTCAAAGCAATTTACAAACAAAACATTTTTTTTATCTACACAAAAAGAGTATATTACGATTAGCATCTTAATATATTCTTCACCAAACCTCGATAAAGAAAAATACTATAGAATATACGTGGCAACATAAGAAAACTTTGTATTTATGTTAATTTATACTATTTTTTTTTATCAATGTTTGGTCAAGCGTCAAACACTTAAACTCCTTTAAGCCAACGTTTCGTCTATATTTGTTAGTACAGTCCATAACTGTTAATAGATCTGAAGTTTCTTTAGATGTATAAGTTTATTCTATGCTTTCTTCTATAAACCTTTAGAGTTTAAATGTATTCATTTATAATGTTATAATTAAAGGTCTATAATTATATTATAAATAATATAATTATAATTATTGTAATTAGTACTGTTGTTTAAGACAGTCACAGGAAATCTCAACAAGATAGCGAGGTAAAGAGATTCAGATCACGACCCTGACATGGTCATTTCTACATGACCTCTGTAGAAAGGTCATGTAGTTTGACCTTATCCTGTAGACTAGTGCATATATTCTCATAATAAATGGTCAAACATAACACAATATAAATAAAGTCAGGGCTTCTGGACGTTTGACTCCAGCTCGTTAATAATAACTGGATATTTATGCATATAACATTTACATGTTGTTTGTAACCTATCAACCAAAATGATATTTTATCAATGCCAGGTAAATCATAAGGCCAACTTTAATGTCATAAATAACTTTATGGCTATAGCTGCGATCTTTTTATTCTTTTTATAAACTTTATAGAAAAAAAATATAATAATATAATTTTTATACAAATTATTTGTAGCAGAGTTAAGTAATCATAACAAATCCATAGTTAAAATAAAAAGAGAAAACTCATACATTCTAACTCTAGATGTTTACAAGTATAGACGAAACGATGGCTAAAAGGTGTTTTTACTGGGAATGTTTGACCCTTGACCAAACCTCGATAAAAAAAAAAAATGTTATAGAATGTATGTGGTAAGATCAGAAAACTTTGTATTTCTGTTAATTATTTAAACTATTTTTTTTAATGAGTGTTTGATCAAGAGTCAAATAGTTGAACACCTTTAAGCTAATGTTTCATCTATATTTGTAGACACCTTCAGGGCTACATTAATACAGAATTATAGATAAGATATTGACTTAAAGGTATTTAATTTTTAAGACCACTTGTTACAGTTGAAAGATCTTAGTCTAGTTTTCCCATTTTATATTGTGGTTTAATCATATATATATATTATTAAAGAGTATGCCGATATTCATTTTTGTTCGTTTTCTATTTATTTTCTCAAGTTTTCTAAGCTTGGTTTTTAACTCTTCAGGTAAATTAAACACTAACTCTCCGAATGATTTATTCTTGAGCTCCATAGTAGTAATCCAATAATACACTCTAAACCTAACTACAACAAAAAACTATACATTAAATTATTCCAACGTTTCGGTCACTTTGACCATCTTCAGGGATTTACAATAATGACGATTAAACAACTTAACATAAGGAAAAACACGAACAATAATTATTACAAACAATCTAGTCACGAATTATTACATAGTTAACATAATGAATTGACAACATCAAGACAACAAGGAGGTTACAAATGAAGATCGGCATACTCTTTAATAAAACATGTCTAAATGAAGGTCTGCTCCCGAAATATACTAATATATATATATATATACTTTTTCGTTGGAAATACGATCCAAAACGGACAAATATAGTTCAATATAGAAATAGAAACACAGAGAAATCAAGTGTTACAGAGAATTACAGAGATTGTAACTGTGTTCTTTTGATTTCTCTGTGTTTCTATTTTTATATTGAACTATATATATATATATATATATATATCAATGACCAAACCACAATAAGAAATGGGAAAACAAGACTAAGATCTTTCAACCGTAACAAGCGGTCTTCGTCAGAGTTTTGTTTGCCGTTCAGTTCGTCAACTGAAGTTGGGTTTTTGACTTGACTCTGACGAAGACCGCTTGTTATGGTTGAAAGATCTTAGTCTTGTTTTCCCATTTTCTTATTGTGGTTTGATCATTGATATATATATATATATATATATATATATAATATATATATATATACATTATATGTATATATTATATAAAGATTTCACATAAACACGTGAAATAATCAATGATCAAACCAAATCAATGTGATTTGATCATTGATGTACATATATATATATAGCCATGACGCAGTGACTTTGATCGGTTGAACTTGAAGATGGATAACTTCTGGAAGCGGTCGAACTACTCCTACTGCTGAACACGGGGTTTGACGTGTCACATTACCATCTAATAATGTGATTTCAACTTCCAAACTAACAGCAGCCATGTTTTCATGCATAATCCAAAGAGAGTTAATTTTGAATTTATAACAAACTTGATAAATGAATTAAGAAGGATAAACAGGACAGGAATGATTTCTATAATATAACTGTTTTTTTTTGTTATTTTCGTTTGGGAGGAGGATGTTGGCGTGACAGGTTTAAAGGCTTAAGTTGACCACAGCTTGGTCTGGCGGAAGCACTTCCGTGGCAAACCATTGTTTGACCCAGCCAATTGTCTGCGACTGACTGACCTTTGCTATATGATACCCAATAAATTTACTTCGCTTGCTTTCACGTTCCCTCTCCCACCCCCCTTCTCTCGCTTTTACCTTGATCTTAGCTTGTGCTAATGCTTCCTTATTCATACGGTCGGTCAATTACGATGGAAATTACTTATGAAAGCTTTTAATGTGTATTTATCGTGAAAATCTTTAGGATTTTGATCACTTTTAAGATAATCTGTTGAATGAATCAACAAGATGTTGTTTACATCTTTTTTTTTTTTCAAACCATTTGGAAGTTGGGCAAAGAATTGATCTACCTTTTTCAATTTTTTTGTCTTTTTGTATACTTTACTCCATATTGACCATGTTAATACCCGGAGGAATATCAACCAGGTGTGGTGGGGAACACTGCTCGTAGAAACCATCCACGAACAAATTACAAAGTTCAATACCTTTTATCATTTTATTTATTTATATTTTTTTTTTTTTGAAAATGAAACGACTGACGAAATCTTCCCTCCAATGCTGATATCTCGAGGGAATATTGCACCACCCATTGTTTCAAATAATCCCTGGCAGATGAATCCCGAGTCATTTTTAGGATATGTTCTACCATAAGGTCAAATATCATTCTGAGGTGCCACCGTATTTACTAATGTACTATCAGCAGTACCATATTTAGGAGAAAAATTAGTTAAATGATTATGAGGAGGATTTTCTGTGAGAAACTTTACATTTCCTGTTACCATTTCTTGTTGCAGAAATATCCATAATTCACTTATTATTTCTATTTTTATTTATTTTGTTTCATTTATTTTTTGTGAGGCTCAAGAGTAATGGGACAGATTCTTTGCGTATTCATCATTGACAGATTCTTTGTTAATTTCATCATAAACTCGAAATCTATAAAAAAAATAACACTTTCTGTTTTACTTACAACTTGCAATACAAAATCTCTTTGTGTTTTGCGGTTTAAAGAGATTTTTAACCTTTACTGTGCATAAATTTTAAGGCTTCACATTAAAATAATAAATGATATGCTGTTTCCACCATGATGTTGCATTTTCTACATTGACCTGCTTCTCTAATGATTCCTCAGTACATTAAAAAATTAATCTTTTTAAAAGTAGTCCAGCGCTCTTTTTTTTTTTAATATTATGAATGGGATGTTTATTCCACGTTTCCATTTATTCGTTACAATTACAAAAACTATTAATATTAAATAGATTATTTATTTTAGCATCTGATTTATTTTGCTTGTAAGAATCAGTTGCTCTTTAATATATACTAAGCTCAAAAACCATCTCAGGATTGGATATTCATGATATAAGCGTAAACGTTGTACATAAACAATAATGATGAATGAATAATTGGACTATTTGAAGAGTTATAAATACAGGCTTCATTCTGTCCCTTGATGAAAGCTGAGGGTTGTTTATCTAACCCCTGTGACAAGCAAATGTTTTCTTTCATCCCTCCACATCCCTTTTTTTCCACCCCTAGTTTTCTGTCTTGATCCTAAAGAAAAACCTCCACAGTTCCCAACTTTATGGTTTGGACATTTATTTTTACTATACTCATGGTATCGCATTACTATTATTATTTTTCAAATATACTGTCTTATCCAATAAAGTTTTCTTATATCCCGACAGGTTTTATAACAAAATCCATTGTCAAGAGGAAAAGGAGTTTAATATTCTAATGGACAAGTTTTGTAGAAAAATGAAAAAAAAACGCACGAGTATATACAATGGATTTTCACAAAAACAACTTCTGTAGTTATAACAAAAACATTATCTAAAGTATAGGAGTTATGAAAAAAATTATTCCAAAATATAAAAGAGCTTACTTGATTTTGGATACTGTGAATCCATTTTTTATTACATTACGTGGATGGGAAGATGTGTATTCGAAATGCTGGTGACATGTGAGGAGCACAGTGATTGTCAGAAAATACGTTTATTACATTTACACTACATAATAAATGGGAAAACAAGACTCATATCTTTCACCCGTAACAAGCGGTCTTCGTCAGAGTCGGAGTTAAAAACCCAACAGTTGGGTTTTTGACTCTGACGAAGACAGCTTGTTACGGTTGAAAGATCTTAGTCTTGTTTTACCATTTCTTATTGTGGTTTGATCATTGATTGTTATTTCACGTGTTTATGTGAAATCTTTTTACAGTACATAATATATATTAAAGCTAATATACGAGTAACATGTTCAAAAATGAAGAATAGTAATACAGAGAGAAAGATACACGCTTACTAACTCAAATTTTCGGATAATCCGTCTTCAGGAGGAAATGAAATGAAAATCAAAAACATTAAGTGTTTTACATTAACAGCATAATGTTAAATTAACCCGAGAAATGCTGGTTACAAGTACTAAAATAACAAAAAAAGAAAGTAACCACCATAAACTGAGAATTTTTATTATTCCAAAAACTGAAGCCACTTCTAAATATTCAGGTCGAAAACAGTAGCCGTATTTTGAGGCTGTTTAATTCACATCAAGGGGATCCAGAAACCCTTAAAGATAGTGACTCAGTCCGAGAAGCCACTCACCCCACAGGATTAACGCCCACCATTTCTTAAACTTAATGGGAAAACAACCCCTTCTACCTACTCCGTGTATATACAATAAACCAGATAATTCACCTTAGATCTTATTCACGTCCTGATGATGAATTTTGATCATTCGAAACATGTCGACTATAGGAGATGTACTTTATTACATCTCGTGTAGATGAAATAACGAGAGTTTTATTTAGAAAAAATTGAGAAACTTGTTAAGAAACAGGTATCAGCTAAATTTAGTGTCATTTTCAATAATAAATATATATGAATAGAATGTAATCACACGGAAATATATATTGTAAACGTGTAATCAAAAACGGAAAGGTTAAAAATAAATTCTCTCATTGCATGGTTACATGGCATAGTTTCTCTCTGCCGACGAGGAAACTATAAAAGAAAAAGTTAATGGAACAATATTTAAATGAAAGTATTAAAATCAAAAAGACCGTTTTAATATACAATTAAATGATTACATAATACATTTATCATAAATAAAAGTTTAATTGCAGTCTTATCTGAATTAATAATGAGATGAATTTAATTGTTTATTATATTTTCTCATAAAAAACTAATTGAACCAATGTTGTCTAATTTGAATAAACTTTTTAAAATATTAATGTAAACTAACGTTATATAAAGAAATACCTGGTAAATAACATCCTTGTAGCACACAAAGTAATTATAAAATTATTAATAATTGTAATTATAATATAAGAAAAGAGGATATTACCACTAGAAATTGATTTGTAATAGTGAAAAAAGAAAAGCAGCAGGTATTCTATAATTATAATGCTTATAAGTCAAGAGTAAATACAGTTGTTGGGTTCATTATGGCTACAATGTTTGGAGTTAACTGATTTGAGAGTGCTATATGAAAAAAATTGAAAAAATGTCATGCTTCTTATATAGCTATTTAGGGGGTCAGGCTAGCTCAGTGGTTACGTGCTCGCCTCTGATCTGATAGGACCGGGGTTCGATCCCCACCTGGCCCTCGATTTATTCATGCGGGAGGTGAATAAATCTGAGCACGTCGGTCCCGAGCCTGTACGATGTCAGGTACTCGTTAAAGATCCCTACTCTAAATACATTTGAGTTAGGCAAAATTTAGGACTCCCACTGTAGAATCAATCTTCATTGTGTGGTATCACAAAGGACCAATGCTCGGCCTAAATGTGTTCCCTTGTGGAACTGCCACTGCAATCTAACCTAACCTATAAAGCTATTTCAGGTTTTTTTTTTCTAACGACATGCTCCACCAGAAGGCATTACATGCATTAATGGTACACAATAATTCTTATTAAATTATGATAATGGAGCAAAAACAATTATAATAATTAACAATGATGGTAATAACGAAAATGCAATATCATGTTAAATCCAAATTAATGTAACACTCAGCAATAATAATGATGACGATGATATAAAGCAATACTACCAACAAAATAACAACAACACAATGATTATAATTGGGCACAATGGTAACAGACTACTTAATAATCGTGACTACTCACAAACATAATGCAGGCCATTACAAGCGTTAAACCAACTAAACTGAAATATCCCTCCACCACGTCTTTGAAGATACCGACTAGGCCCTCGTCCAACAAAACTGCGAGGTAAACCTTGTAAACACCAGTATACCATAATTGATATCAGACACAGAATAAACTGTTTTCGTACATGATATAAAAAGCAATTATAAAATTATTAATAATTGTAATTATAATATAAGAAAAGAGGATTTAATAAATAAAAATTGATTCAAATCATTAGTTGTGCAATCTGTAATTGTGTGGTATTTACTCATTCTGAGGTAAAATGATAAACCAATAAAAGTCTCCAAACAAATGAAGTTTTATTCAACGCGTTTCGAACACTTTGTGTTCATCATCTGGAAGACACTATAATACAACTAATTAGATATAATTTGTATTATAGTGTCTTTCTGATGATGAACACAAAGTGTTCGAAACGCGTTGAATAAAACTTCATTTGTGTGGAGACTTTTGTTGGTTTATCCATTTTACCTCAGAAAAATTGATTCGTAGATGAGAAAAGCAGTTGATATTGTATAATTATAACGCTTAGAAATCAAGAGTGAATACGATTGTTTTGGGTTCATTGTGGCTTCAATATTTCGTGTTAACTAAATCGATAAACAATCTTGCTCCTTATACGGTGTTTGAGGTAAGCCTTGTAAACACGAGTTTAGAATAAATAATATTATAAACAGAATAAACCGTAATTTCTCTTATGGTGTTATGAGAGATTTCCAAGCGGTTTTGGGCGTTACTGAACCGTTGAAACCGTTTTCTTTCTTCAATGTTTACTTTTACGTGTACTGACCATAAGCACGAGTTATAAATAGAAATAGTTGAATATTGATTAAAATGAATTTGTTTTGGATTCAAAAAGGTTTTTTTTAGGACTGAAGATGGGTGACTGAATGGAGGAATTGTTTTATAAAATAATTTAAGCAGCATATGGTGGGAAGAGAGAAGCTTTATTGGGCAGGTTGGGTTATTAGCTGAGATGTCGCATGTGGGTAAAAGAGTCGTTATTTCATGCAGCGCTGTGTTTAAATAAGACTACCTGAGTGTTTAGAACCCGCAGGAAGGGCATGAAAAAGAAGGAAAATCAACAGGTGTTTCAGGTATCCCCGTCGTTTTTGATTGGAAGCCTTTGGAGTTCTCCTAGACAACTATAACTGTTGTTGTCACAAACTGCCTATTTATATTCATGCGCTAGGGCCGTTTTAGGGTAAAATGAATAATTTAGAGACCGGTCCTAGGTGATTATGTGTGTTGTTGATGAGAAGTGGACGAGTGGCAACACTGGGTTGTGGAGCGGCGACAAGCTGGCCGGCCCCATCAGTGTAGCCACTTTCCTCTCACTCTCTTTCTCTCTAGCATTACATATTGAATACGACACCTGTTCACAAACTCGTCACGCGACACATACTTGACATGTTTTGACGCCCATAAATAAACCCCCCCCCCCCCCCTAACTGATGGTATCTAGACAAACATACGCCCAAACATCTTTCCACAAAGCCAAAACATCCCGGATATGGAAGTCATTAACATGAATGAATTCGTTGAGGCAATCAAGTAACAAGATGAATGAATCATCCCTGCTTATCCCAACTACCATCGAAACAGCAAAACACCAATTATTAACACATCCATTCCCCGTATTACTTTATGTTTCAATTTACTCCACTAATTATTCAATTATTTTATATTTGTAAATTATAAATGAACATAAAATGTAAATTTTTCATAAATTAATAATAAATATTTTTAAAAAAAGGATAGAACATGAAAATAGATAGCATAACCGTTTATAAACCTAAGTAAAATATATTTATATTAATTATATCTTTGTGGCTTATTCCTTCAAAAATATTCAACATCACCGAAGTAAAGAAATGGTGTAGCTCAAAGCGGTTATTTGGATAATATATATATATATATTATATATATATATATATATATATATATATATATAATATATATATATATATATATATATATATATATATATATATATATATATATATATTATTAGTGTCTAAACTTTATTATAGTGTTAGAATAAAGTTTTGAAAGTGTTTAGTGTTTACCTTCATGTCGTTACCAGAACTCCTCTGGAAAATACCCGAGAGTTACCGTAAACTAGTGAGGAAACTAGAAAAAATCAGCCATAAATTGGTCAACGCAGAAGCTGCTGCCAACTTTAATAATATATATATATATATATATATATATATATATACCTCATTAAAGATCTTGCCAACATTAAGTTTAGTATGTTTCCTACATACCTTTTCAAGGTTTCGAATGCTACCTTTCCATCTCTGTGGTATCATATAAATTAACTCACCGATTTTTTTATCTTTAATTGTATTTTTCATATTACATGTCCGACGTTTCGGTCTACGTTGACCATTCTCAAGGATTCTATATACAAGGTTTTTTTAACAATTCTAATAAATACTTATTTACAATAACAATTACATCACTTCTATCAAACATAATTAATAATAAAATATACTTTTAAAAAACACTACCTTAATAAACATGAGTAACAGGTTTGCTACAAAATTCCCTACATGAACATTTACACAACATTATTTAAATCACTATATAGTTATTTTTTACGAATGTAACTTTAAAATTCTGGAAAAACAACAGGACTGATCATTAATGTTCGGCTTCTTTTCCTTTATGCATAATGATTCAATTATATGCTTATCAATATGTTATCAATTATAACTATATAGTGATTTAAATAATGTTGTGTAAATGTTCATGTAGGGAATTTTGTAGCAAACCTGTTACTCATGTTTATTAAGGTAGTGTTTTTTAAAAGTATATTTTATTATTAGTTATGTTTGATAGAAGTGATGTAATTGTCATTGTAAATAAGTATTTATTAGAATTGTTAAAAAAACCTTGTATATAGAATCCTTGAGAATGGTCAACGTAGACCGAAACGTCGGACATGTAATATGAAAAATACAATTAAAGATAAAAAAATCGGTGAGTTAATTTATATGATACCACAGAGATGGAAAGGTAGCATTCGAAACCTTGAAAAGGTATTTAGGAAACATACTAAATTTAATGTTGGCAAGATCTTTAATGAGGTATGTTTAAAAGAAGGTCTGCTCCCAAAGTATACCAATATATATATATATATATATATATATATATATATATATGTTGATGTGTTGACTGTCGTCCCTCCGTCAATTCACTTCTTCTCCTAAGGACGACCGCCATTACTGTCGAAATATTGAAAAGTGAGTCTTTGTTGTGTTTCAGTTTATGTGTCACTCCTTATTTTAATTATATATATATATATTAAGTTCAATGATCAAACCACAAATGAAATGGGAAAACAAGACTAAGATCTTTCAACCGTAACAAGCGGTCTTCGTCAGAGTCAAAAACTAGAAAGGTTTTAATCTCTTTTATGATTTCTTACCGCGGTTCAGATGTCAATTTTTATTTCACATGTATATATATATATATATATATATATATAAAATTAAATGAAACGGTTCAACGGACTTTTAAATAAAAACTAATTAAAAAAGATAGCACCCAGATAGACTCAGGAATAACTCACTTCTATATTTCGACCATCGTCGTTATCAGGAGGCGAAGAGTCCCGCAGGAAGGCAACTTTCGCTCCGATGGTCGATGGTCGAAATATAGAAGTTAGTTATCCTGTGCCTATCTGTGTACTATCTTTTTTAATTGGTTTATATATATATATATAATATTATATATATATTGATATAGTTTCTCAACCACTGATACTGAACCCCTTATGTGAATTTTATATATATATACCTGTACATATTATATATACATAAAAAGATTTCACATAAACACGTGAAACAACAATCAATGATCAAACCACAATAAGAAATGGGAAAACAAGACTAAGTCTTGTTTGCCCATTTCTTATTGTGGTTTGATCATTGATTATATATACATATACATTATGTTTAACTGAAGAACTGCTTCTAACTTTTACAAATATAGGTGTATATATATATATATATATATATATTCGCGCTCCGTTCTTCAACGTGGAGAGATCTCTCTCACTTCGTCCTCTCTTCTAGTCTACTCCTGATGACGAACAACAGTTCGAAATATTAAATTCTGTAAGTGTTCTTTTTTTTCTTTTTTCTGTGTCGTGTTTTGTGTAATTTAAAGTTATATATATATATTTAACGGTTTAAATAAAATATCCATTTGGTGGTTAATTTGTTAAATGTTACACCATATTGTGTCACATTCAGAGCACAGATTTTACATATACCTGTTTTCAAACCATCACTAAACAATGTTGGTAATGGTTGCTACCATAATTATACCATAAAAATATTATATTCCAGGTGATGTTGTGGCATATATCACATAGTTAATGAATACAGAATCAAAAATAAGCAACTCTTTAAACCCCAATAAGCGATACGAGCAGGATAAAAAAAAAAGTTTTATTTGTTACAAAATATATGACTGTACATGTTGAAGTTGTAACCCTTTAAATGTTTAAAACACAGTAAGAAATCAGCAAAACGACTAAAATCTTTCAATCAAAACAAGCGATCTTCATCAGAGTACAACTGATACTGAAGAACGCTTGTTTTTGTTGAAAGGTCTCTATCATTTTTCTGATTTCCTACTGCGATTTATTTCACGATAAAATCACGTTTAATGATTTTATTTCACGATAAATTGATTTTTATTTCATGTGTTTATTGTGAAATCTTGTTCTTGATTTGTCTATATCAATGATTAAGGCATTAACTGACGACTTTACGCATAGTATACAATACTGGGACAGCCTTACATTTAAGAAGCTTGGACTCCTGCAGTAAGCTTTTCTTGTTTGCACTATAATTGAAATCTCAAGCTATTATACTAATTATAACTACAGATAATGATAATACCTGGTATCCTAAGGTTATATAATAATATTAACAACTCTATCAGCAGTAATGAAATAATGCTAATAATATTAATAATTAATATTGATATAGCTTCTCGACCACTGATTGTTAAAAGTCAACATGCATTTTTTGAGGATTTGGTCCAAAGAATTAACTATTCCTGATTATAAGCCGACGTTTCACCAGAAATTGTTCTCATTTTCAAGGTTTTTTTTATGAAGGAAAATTATTTATACATGCATATTATTATTACCACTGAGGTTAGTATGACTTATATTATTAATATGGCAAACCGTCATACCTCGTAAGATGATCTTGGAGTCGTTGGAGCACTTTTGGGCGTTGTCCATCTTCGATCGCAACTAACCTACTGATAACTAGTGATAGGTTAGTTACGATCGAGGATGGACAACGCCCGAAAGCGCTCCAACGACTCCAAGATCATCTTACGAGGCATGATAGTTTGCCATATTAAGAATATAAAAAAACTATTTATGTGAGACTCATTTATCTAACAGATATGATAAATAGATCACAACATTGTCATAACAGATACGATAACAGATTTCTGATATGATGCTGTTAGATAAATGCATCCAACATGAATAGTTTTCCTTCAAAAGCCTTGAAAATGACAAACAATTTTTGGAGAAACGTTGGCTTAATTCTTTGGACTAAAACCTTTAAGAAACCTATTTTGAATATTCATAATAACAATAGCGATAGTGTAGTAACAATATTTATAGTGATAATAAAATATTAATAGAAATAGGAAAAAATTAATTTAAATAATTGAAATAATAATAGCGTAAATAAATAGAATAAAGCATATTATTGTATTGCAATCACTCATTTATTGGTGATTAGTAAAAACATATTGTTCTACTAGTGTTATCTGCGCCACAAGTCAGCCAGTAAGGAAGGGTCGGGTGAAGAAAGATTCGAAAGGTTGTGAACAGGCCGGTCGTTGTGAACGGGCGTCTATAAGTGGCAAGTGGGGGGGGGGGGGGGGGGGGGGGGGGGGGGGGGAGAGAGGAGGCATGCAGGGCAGGGGGCGTGTCCACGAGCAACAAGCACTACAGGGTGCAAGGCAGGCGTGCCAACCTGTCAGAGCTGCCGAACCCTCAGGTACCAAATCACTTCCACTACCTGTTCCCACAAAAACCTCCTCCTCCACTCACCACTCTCCTCTGCCTTCATCTGGCTTTCATGTTGACCTTTGACCGACACAAGGAGCCGGTGTCTCAAACCATTCCCGTCAAATCACATCTAGTCCTTACTCCCTTGTACCAACATTATATATATACAACCATTTCCTCTACAACTAACGCAACAAAGCAAACAAATCTAATTCATTTTTAAGTCACTTTTAATCACTATTACCATTGCTTTTTAAATTCTAAACATAATTGTAATTGAAAATGAGTTTCTTAAGGATTTGGTCAAAAGCATTAACCAATAATTATAAGCCAACGTTTCGTCATTTTTTTTTTGGTATTTTCAAGGCTGACCTGTCAAAAGCATTTATTGAAAACATAAGTAGTAAAAAAAAGTATGTTTTCAATAAATTGTTTTTAGCCTTGAAAATGTCATAACAGATATGATAACAGATTTCTGTTGTTATATCTGTTATATATATATATATATAAATGATCAAACCACAATAAGAAAATGGGAAAGCAAGACTAATATCTTTCAACCGTAACAAGCGGTCTTCGTCAGAGTCAAAAACCCAACTGAAACCCCTTCGGGTTTTTGACTCTGACGGAGACCGCTTGTTACGGTTGAAAGATCTTAAGTCTTGCTTTCCCATTTTCTTATTGTGCTTTGATCATTGATTGTTATTTCACGTGTTTATGTGAATTCATTTGTTCAAATTTTTTTTTATAAGTCAAAAAATTATGAGAATAAAAGCCCTAAAGGTGTTTTCAGATAAAAGAAAAACTGAACACTTAATTAACAAGTTTTAAAAATTATTGGAAAAGTTTAGTATAAACAAGTTTTACTAACAACGTGCTTCGAACACATAGCGTTCTTCAGGTTTTACTGCTTATAGTATTAAGGTAGAAATAAGAATCTACGGTAATCTTGTTATTATAGTCAGGTAACTTAAAGAACGATGACTCTTGTTTTAAAAGTGTTCTTTTGTTCATAAAATTATGTATTACTAGCAAATATACCCGTCTTTGACGGAATCAAAAATTCTATTATACTTGGTATTCCAACATATCAATTATAGTATTATACTAATACTATAATTAGAAATTATAGAATAGTAGAAAACACCATTATTAGTACAGTGTTAAACAAATGCCTCTGTATACGCTGCATTAGCTGTCTGTCCTTCAGGTTCATGGAAGAACAATCAGTTGAAACCTCTGACTATTGAGCAAGTAAACTACAGTTGACCATGTGAGAAAAACTTGGTTTCGCTAACTTGAATTCCTGCGTTAGATAAAGTCTCCCTTTGCGACTTAGTTAACGTCATTGCGAAATAGACTCTGAGGGGACCTTGCAATCATTTGAATGGAAACAGACAGTGGTTCGGAAGACTCCCCAATACCACATCCAGTCATTATGTCCACCTCTATGGCATATCTGTGTAGAGCACGAACTCAGAGTCGTGTCCCGTTGCACAGTTTTTGGGTCACTTATGTTTCGTAACATGAAATTTGTTACTGCTATAAATTGCAGCATCATTGGTGCTCCTACTTTAAGTTTTTACTCATGAGCAGGCAGTCCAGGAGAAATAAATTCAGAGTCAAGAAATTCAATTAGATAATGAACTGCTTCTTCATCACTAATCCAATCTCTTTACTGACTTGTAAGTTCTTTCCTCGGCTTCATATAGCGTAAGAACTTGTTTGTTGATTCTCATGCCTGTTCATATTAAGGGCTGAGAATTGCTCGTTTACAAAACATTTATTCTCAATAGATAGTACATCCTTAACTCTGTGAAACACCATTTCAATGATGTCAAATACGCAATATATTCATGTGCTCAATTGAAATTAAAATCACTAACTAAATACCTACTAATACCTACTTGCCACACCTGTGTATTTTCAAAACAAACTTGTCTGTGAAGTTAGGAAAATACAGCTAAAAGCCCCATAACTTCGCTTCTGTACTGAATTAATAATCTATTTAGAGCCCATATTTTAAGTTAGGCACACACAAATCCAGTGTCAATGTTTCAGCTCGCTATGTCTTATGGTGGCTGAGTTTACTTGTGACAAACATTTTTGCGTTAAACGTCCATAACTTCACTTCTACGTTGAATTTCCAATCAATTCATAGCCTATATTTTAAGTTAGACCTACAGAAATCTACTGTAAAAGTTTCAGCTTTATATGTCTTATGGTAGCTGAGTTTACCTGTGACAAAGTTTTGGCGGACAAACCGACAAACCGACAAACCGACAGAAATTTTTCTAAGGGTGGATTCGGTTTCTCCAATGTATGAAACGTAAAGAAAACTTGAAATGAGTCAGTTCTAAGCAATGTACAGACAAAATCATTATTTTATTTATAAAGATTATTTGAGGGTGACTATAGCACTGAGTCTTAAAAAAAACTATTGTACTTCCCCTCTTCTGTACTAAAGTACCCCAGCAGTTAGGTTCAATGCCTCCAAGAAGCTCAGCACTTTTGCTGGTTCCAGCGGTAAAAGTTTTTCTATGGTTTTGTTGAGTGTCCCGAAGCACCTACCTCTGTGCAGCAAAGTTGCCTGACAGTCAAACAGCAGGTGCAATAGTGTTTCTTCCTCTTTGCAGAACCAGCTTTTTTTTTTAAATTATGTAACAACTATATTGTTCTCCAGTCTTACTTGAAGATACTCCAGGTGCAAAGCCGGGCGGACGACTACAATGACTCACGAAGTATGACGTATTTATGTTACGTATTTACGTATTTATGTTATTTGTTTTGGCTTTCACCAGTCACACTTATAAGACTTTAACCTTTTAA
This sequence comes from Hermatobates lingyangjiaoensis, assembly GCA_026182355.1. NCBI lineage: Eukaryota > Metazoa > Arthropoda > Insecta > Hemiptera > Hermatobatidae > Hermatobates > Hermatobates lingyangjiaoensis. Next base: position 435,050 of record JAPFBL010000073.1, read on the forward strand.
TGCTATTCTAGCAGCGGAAATTGTGGCTCATTTATTATTTGGCACCCATTTTACTATTAGGTGAGTCAGATTACCTGCTGATTTTATATCGGGAGTCTTAAATTTTGCCTAACTCAAAATGTATTTAGAGTAGAGATCTTTAACGAGTAGTTTACATTGTACAGGCTCAGGACAGACGACTTAACGTCCTCTTCGAGGGACGACGTGCTCAGATTTATTCATCTCCGGGCATGAATAAATCGATGACCAGAGTGGGTATTAAACCCTGGATCTACCTGTCTGCCTATTGATGAACACGTTGCTTCTGTGCTAACCTGGCCCCCATGACGTCTTTCCCACAGTCTCAATAATTGCAAATTAAACACAGTGACTTCTCTAAAACAAATCAAATCTCACTATTATTTATAAAAACATTGCCCATATTGCCTTATCATGCCTGAATACACTAGCATTATTTACTTTTAAATGCATAACTCAAAACCAATATAAAAATTAAAAAAGAAATAACGATATTATTTAATATTTCTCTTCAATAATATATTATTGCTTATTTAATAATAGCAATAATAATAAATAACTAGAATATTTTACTCGTATTACAAAAAAATAACCTATATGAAACCAAAAATCGAGAAAAAATAATATATTTATTTTCGTTAAATTGTTTGTGAGAAATTATTATTGAAAGAAAATAATTTATTGATTCGAATCAACAAAACTTGATCGATAAACTGAGGAAGAGTAAGAAGGGGAAGAGGGACCAAGGTAGCTCAGTGGTTAGCATACTCGCCTCTGGGCTGGTAGTTCAGGGTTCGATACCCACCTGGGGCCCTCCATTTATGATTTATTCACATCGGAGGTGAATAAATCTGACTATGTCCTCCGTCGGAGAGGACGTTAAGCCGTCGGTCCCGAGCCTGTACGACGTCAGGTACTCGTTAAAGATCCCCTACTCGAAATGAACTTGAGTTAGGCAAAAATTTAGGACCAATATAGCATCTGTAGAATCACTGATCAAACAAAAAGCCTGTAAACAGCTAACGTTATCACTCGCTAGAGGATCGGGTTAAATATTAATAAAAAAACAAACAAGAAAGAAGGGAAAAGGTGACAATTACTATCTACAGACTGAGTTGGGATGAGGAAGACGTTCTCACGGTGATTATATCACTGGTAAAAGAGAAACTGACATAGGACATAGGACCAAATTTCCTTTTTTTTAAATATATATAAACAGAATGCCAATACTGGCCTGAAGCTTTAGCAATAAAAAAAAAAAAAAGGCAAATTGTCAGCTAACAGTTATATATCTTTAAGTGAATCAGTTATACATATATCTCTGAAGTCATCTAGTATGGGTGATAAAGAAAGAAAATTAGTCAATAATAAGCAGCCCTCTTGTAGTCTGCCGAGATCCAATAGAAATTTGCATATAGACACGTTCTAGTACTGGTTTAGTATTCCTTTAATATTTAACACCTTTTATCACATCATCATCATCATCATCATCATCATCATCATCATCATCATCATCATCATCATCATCATCATCATTGTCATCATCACATCGTCGTCGCCGTCGGCGGCGGCATCATCATCATCATCACCATCATCATGAGGAGAACTGTTTTCAAAGATTAAGTCATTCTTTACTAGCTGAGCTTAGCTTTTCATCTCCTCATTGAAATGCATGTCGAAATAACCATGTGACTATCGTTAAATTATTTTTATATGCCTTATCTATCTTTTTCTCCATTAGATTTCCATCTTTTGTTGTTGAATTTAAAAATGAGTAAGCTGTTTACTGATGAGTTAGCATATTACTGAAGCTTTGTTCTTATATTCTTACTATTTTTCTCAGATATAGTGTTTAGCAGCCTTCTATTCTAAGTACTCTATTATTCGAAGAGTTTTTTTTAAAAAAAAAATAAATGTTTATTCCACCAATTTTGAGATAGAGTTCTAGATCAAAAGACAGTAGTCTACAACAGGGATCTTCAACCTTTTTTACATCGCGACCCATTTTTAAAGCCAAAATTTATTCGCGACACTTTAGTAAGAACAAAAATATAATTAACAAACAAATAAAAAAGGGAAAATTAAAATATGTTTGATCAATAGTAACTTTAATGAGATTACTGTGCTGCATTAATAATAAATAAATTATTTATTTCATTTAGTCGTTTATTTTCTATTTAAAAATAAACAATTTCAAACATTTCGCGACCCCCAAGGAGGTTGCGACCCACCGGTTGAAGACCCTTGGTCTACAAGAACAAATTACGAATAAAGATCCTGGTTCAGAGTATAACTATATACATTTTATTTACAAAAGTGTGACTTTCTTTTCTAACACCAAAAAAGAACACAAAAACAAAAAAGAAACAAAGCTCTATTACAAGGTAGTAAAATTCAAGTTCATGCTTTTAGCATTTAAAATAATTTATGAAAAAAATTATAAAAATTATTCACTAGCAAACAGATAGAATGAATATTCAAAAATTATTTCAAAGATTATTACTCATTACAGAGTAAAGCTAAAAAGCTTTCTTTAGCAATAACTTATTATAATTAACAAACTTATAAGTTATAAATAAATTATTTATATTAATTTATTAAAATTTTAAAAGTTGTAAAAAACAGTTATTTAAGTTATAAAAGGGGGGAGGAGAGATAAGGTATAATTTCTTTTTTTTTAATTGCATGACAATTTCTAGTTGTTTCGACATAAAAGATCTAAATCTCATTAAAATATAAATAAAGCAGCCAGGAAACAAATAGTATTGTTTACTATCATTAAAATTCCTTAGTTAATTGCAGTTTTCTCCATGTGTTGGTTCAACATCTTATGCAATAAAGATTTAAATTTCTTTCCATTACAGAAATTGTATATTTTTTGTAAATAAGAGATCTTTTCTATCCTGAATTCTATATATCTTTCAACAGGATATTTATAATTGTATACCATAGAATTATAGATACTTGTGATATACTGTAGTTAATATCACAAGATTAACTCAATATTATTGTTTACTATAAAAGATCCATCATATGCAACCTCAGTTTGAATAACAAAGAAAAGGGAAATAGACTATTTACAGAAGGGCAATCTAGTGCACGAATATGCTTGTTTCATTGGAAACTGCAAAGTCCAACAATATTAGTACATAGGATTGACTTCCACCACTCTGTCCTGCTGTCTAAACATGCACCTTGGAGGACTACATGAAAGTAATGTGAGTACACAACCAAAAAGCCTAATCAACAACTCTCTAGGAAGATGCTAATAGAAAACACCATAACACTGAGACTGGAACCAGATCAGAAGGGGTTGCATATAATAAATAGAAGCACTTCATAAATTAAAAACACACACTATAGTCTCTAATTTTTGGTTTGAAGTGTTATTACTTTCAAAAGAACTAGAATTTTCAAAAGAACATACAGAAAAGAAATCACTGAACTCACTACTATGTTTCGATGTCCTCGTCGTCAGGAATAGATGTGAATCGCTCCAAAGGCTGATAACGACCATCGTTTGTAAATTGTAAATTGTACAATACGACGTCACATCTATTCCTGACGACGAGGACATCGAAATATAGTAGTGAGTTCTGTGATTTCTTTTCTGTGTGTTCTATTGAAAATTCTAGTTTATTCAGTTGAAGAATCGTTTCATCTAATTGGTTATATATATATATATATATATATATATATATATATATATATATATATATGTGTTAAACTGAATTGCCTTAATTAAACATATCTTTCTTTTGAGCAGTTTTTCATATTTAAATATGAATTTCAGTTTAACACAATTTGTATAAAAGAAGGTCTGCTCCCTATTTATACTAATATATATATATAAAGATTTCACATAACACGTGAAATAACAATCAATGATCAAACCACAATAAGAAAATGGGAAAACAAGACTAAGATCTTAGTCTTGTTTTCCCATTTTCTTATTGTGGTTTGATCATTTATATATATGTGTGTGTATGTGTGGCTCTCCCAACTAAGATGGGCGTGAAATAACAAATGAGATACACAACACCCTTAGAGAAATTTAATGTGAAATATATATAAGTGAATGTGTTGGAAACAAGCACTTTTTTTTTTAATGTTATAAATTATTTATGTAAAAGTATAATAAAACTTGAAATAAATGCGAATCTATCCAAGTAGATGAAGCATGTGTATAAATATCTTGGTGCAAGAAAGCGTCTTAATGAAAAAGCAAAAAAAAAGAAAAAAAAGGCAAATATAAGGCGAATGAGTCATAAGGAACAAGCATGAGGGTGATTTGAGACAGGGAGCTGGAGCGAGAACAGGTCTCAGCAGGCAAAGGTTGATTGGCCTGGAGCGTGGGAGAAGCCGGCTTTTTGTCTCTCTACCTGCCCTCCCTTGTCCTCACCATCTGCCCTTCTACCTTTATCTCATTATGTCTTCTAATCTCCACCAATCCGTATACTGTATACAAACAAGCCTTGTTTTTTTTCTTCATTATTATTAACAATAGGATGAGTGGTCTTCAAATCGATTGTAGGTCTTCAAGTCGCCCTGTTCAAGGGTTGCGTCCACTGTTCTACTATTGACGTACAAAAGATAGTTTCTTTTATTATTGTATCATGAAAATATTCAACCATGTACCATGTACCATGAAATAATAATCAACAATGTATAATGTACAATAGTACCATGAAATAATAATCAACCATGTACCATGTATCATAGTACCATGAAATAATAATCAACCATGACAATGTATCATAGTACCATGAAATAATAATCAACCATGTACCATGTACCATGAAATAATAATCAACCATGTACCATGTATCATTGTACCATGAAACAATAATCAACCATGTACCATGTATCATGACATAATAATCAACCATGTACAATATACAATTTTATGATGAAATAATAATCAACCATGTACCATGTACCATGAAATAATAATCAACCATGTACAATGTACAATTGTACCATGAAATAATAATCAACAATGTACAATGTACAATTGTACCATGAAATAATAATCAACCATGTACCATGAAATAATAATAAACCCTGTACCATGTACTATTGTACAATGAAATAATAATCAACCGATCCCCTAACGAGTTATAACATCAGCCGTTTACCGGCTTTTTGTTTCATGGGTGATTCTTCAGATTCTACATTGGTAGTCCTAACTGTTCAGCTCAAGTGCATTTCGAGTAGTGATCTTTAACGGGTACCTAACATCGTACAGGCTCGAGACCGATGGCTTAACGTTCTCTCCGAGGAACAACATGTACTCAGATTTATTCACCTCCTGCGTGAATAAATCGAAGGCCAGATGGTGATAGAACTCCGGACTACCAGCCCAAAGGCGAGTACATTAACCACTGAGCTAACCTGGCCCTCCTATTGGCATAAGGAAATATAAAAAAAAAAAATACGCTACTTATCGTTTAACGGGACACCACTTATTTAAAGACGGTTATTACGTCAAAGTAAAGAGAAAATCACTTTATTATACAAATATCACTCATACAATCTATAAATAAGTTATATAATTTTGTTAATTTAAATGATATAATTTATAGTATTTCACGTCTCGACTGTACTCAGTAATGTCCTGTCGAGATGCACAGACTCATTTTGTTAAATGAGTGGCCTCCCTTTTAAGTACTAAAATTACTAATATTCATAGTAGGGTAAAAAACAAATGAAATAGTCTCTTTATAATAGAAATTTAATAGTATAAACAACGCGTTTCGAATACGTAGACACTCACCCTTGGTTAATGCCTGAAGAAGAACGCTACGTGTTTGGAACGCCTTGTTTATAATATTAAACTTCTATATGTGGAAACTATTTCATTAGCTTTTTACCCTACAATGAGTAAACACCACATAATAACTGATTTCACTAGTTTAGAATTACCACTATTCAACAAATTTTAGTTAATCAGATCAATATTTCTTAATTGAATACATAATTACACATTTAGGAGCAAAAGATTGACGACCAATAATAATTCATATTATTGAAAGTAGGTGACCAAATATGAATTATACTGAACCAAGTATGAATTATGCTATACCAAATATGAATTATACTAAATCAAATATGAATTAAGCTAAAACAAATATGAATTATGCTAACCAAATAGGGATTATGTTAAACCAAATATGAATTATGCTAACCAAATAGGGATTATGTTAAACCAAATATGAATTATGCTAACCAAATAGGAATTATGCTAAACCAAATAAGGATTATGCTAAACCAAATATGGATTATGCTAAACTAAATATGAATTATGCTAAACCAAATATAGATTATACTAAACTAAATATGAATTATGCTAAACCAAATATGAATTATGCTGAACCAAATGTGAATTTTTGCTGCTGCCTAGCCTCATTCATTTACGTTCTAATATGCTATTTGGATATTATTGATGTGAATGATAAGATATATTGCTTCTTACTGCCGTTTTGTACAGTGCTGTGCAGTCGGAGTCGTAGTCGGAGAAATCAGCTGGCTGATTTTTTTTTATAAATTGCCTATTATTATTACAAAGTAATAATTATTATTATCCATCTGTCAACTATTTTTAATATAAAAAGAAGAGCTGGAGTCGGAGTCGGAGTCGATTGTTGAAAAATACAGGAGTCGGGAGTCGGCCGTAAGATATCCGACTGCACGGCCCTTGTTTTGGATTGCTCGTTCTAGCATCATGGGTCAGAATCGCTTTTCTTTGAATTGTTTATATTGTCTCAGATATTCTATGAGTGAATTAAAGCGACGTTAATAATAGCTGCTAACAATTTATTAAAAAATAAAATAAAATAAAAATACTGGAGTTAAACTATTGAAATAGATGGGATCAGACAGGGGACTCTTAAAATACTTTGGAGACAGAATCAAACAATTCCAAATATATCAAGTTTATAGAGACTATTGAAAAAGAGAAGTCGATTTAGAACGTTTATCAACCAACTCAATAACCTGAAAGTTACAATACAAGTACAGTAAACCCTCGCTAGTTCGCGGTTCAGGTTTCGCGGGTTCAGTGTTTCGCAGGGTCCTAAAATGTTCAATTAAAAATTAAAAACTATAAAAAAATACTCAACTGTTGTTGCGATAAAAAATAAAAAAATACAACTCGTAATAAAAAAGTACAGTAGTTAGTATTAGAGAAGAAAATATACAGGATTCTTCTTGTACGATCGAGAAATATATCAATCAACCAGTGACTTGCTGGGTCAAAATATATTCTACAATATTAAAATAAAAGTTAATAAAAGCTATTTAAAAATATTGAATAAGGACTAAACATTATGGAAAAATATTAAAACATAATCAATTGTAACAAGAGAATAATAAAAATATTAAAAACATAGATGTTGAAATTGATAAATAAATAACCAAAGATGTTTCCTTTTGCTCTGATTGGCTAATTGATATCGCTCAACCTCCAGTTTACCAGGCCACCCACGCCCTTGTGAATCTACGCACTACACATTAGTCTTTGTTCAGAATTATTTCTTATTTTTGGTTTTTGATTTTGAAAAGGTCTTTGTTTGAGCTTTAGAGGCTTTTATAAAGGCGCGTCCATTATTAGCGGATTTTCTCTTTTCACGGGTGTCTTCGGTCCCCATTATCCGCGAAAAGTGAGGGATTACTGTATACAATATATTATAATATAATGTCACAGAATATTTAATCATTATGGTTATTTAAGCAAATATAGTGCTATAAGCAGAGATATTTTTCTTTTATTACGTGGGATTGACATTCATTTTTTTTGGTTTAGGTTTTCCTATTGTTACTTTTTATATATTTATTTTACTTCAGTGTATTTATTTATGAAAGTGAAATGCTCTGAGGCTTTTCTCTGCTTTTTTTATTTTTCCTTGTGGCTCTTACTTTCATTAATTACCATCACATCTTTATTGCGATTATTTAATTTAATTATTGATTATGTATTTATTTACTAACCTCTGTTGTTCTAACAATATGTATCCTTTAGCCCAGTGGTTTCCAAACTTGATGTTACTACGCTGTGACCATAAAGGCGCGTCCATTATTCGCGTATTTTCGCTTTTCACGGGTGTCTTCGGTCCTAATTATCCGCAAAAAAGTGAGGGTTTACAATATATGGATAAAAATAATGAAAAAAATTGACTAGAACTAACCAGCTGCCAAGTTAGGCCAGAAAGGGTCCTCCTCGGTCTCAGAGACGGCTACCGCTTCGTCCTTGGTGGCAGGCATAGCGTCGTCCTCTCTCTTGGCACTCTGTTAAAATTATAAATCAGCAAACCTCTTACTCTACTTCCACTGCCTTCCTTCCATGACCTCTTATATCCCCCTAATCTATCTTAATACAACAGCAGTATTTTTTTGTTTAAAAAATGTCTCTATTGTTAAAAATTTTGATTAGCTACCATGTTATTTTGGTCCTCGTTACCAATTTCACCTTTTAAATAGAATTATATAAGTTTCCTAAAGGACACAATAGTCATGATCTATAATCACTGTATACTATTACATTATATACTCTCAGTAAATCATATATAATAATGATACAATATATTATATCTAATGCATTTATTTCAATTTGTAGTAAATAATGTAAACCGCAGGAGACATATAATTACAATGATATATATACAGAAGAATCACAATAAACACGTGGTGCAATCAATTAAGAATAAAAACACAAAGAAAAAGGAAAAGAATAGAAAAAATGCTCTGATTACATAAAGTGAAAGAACTCAGAGCACATACTCGTATTTCTATTGTTTCTTCCTTTTCGCTTGTATTTTTACTTCATATATATATATATATATATATTATATATATATATGGTTTTCTATGGGTTGTCCGGGGAAAGGAATATGATTCGATGCGATGTTGACCAATGGGAGTAGAGTTACAGGTCCAAGCTTAAGGTCCCAGTTGCCGGCTGCTCAGCAAAAAGCCTTTTGCGTTCTGCCAATAGTATAAGAGGTTGCACAGTCCCTCTGTGTTAAATTGATGTTTGGCAGAAATACTAATAGCCGTCACTTTACAGTGAACTCCTGTTCCCATTTCTATTTTGATTTTTGTGGTGGTTGGGAGTTGTTGTTAGTTTACTATTCTAGTTAAGGATATTGCTGGATATTTAAATGATACTCTCGGTTGTTTACTGCGAAAAGCCGCCTTCATCTTCATGCCAACAGGGGTAGAGGTTGCACAGTCCCTCTTGATTATAAGAGATGTTACACTGGAATCCAACATTCTTCTCGTAGAAACATCTTCAAGTTGTAGGTTTTGTATATTGTTCTCTTCGGTTTCGTATGTTCATGTTTTTTTTTTCTTCAGTTGAATGTTATTGCTGCTATTGATGGGTGGCTGGTAGGTGATGAAAAGTTCTGCACTGTTGACCTGGTGGTGGTATTGCGACATGTTTCAACCATTCTCTGGTTATCTTCAGGCAAGGAAATGGCCCAGACGTTGGTCCTTATATACAGTTTTCTATGGGTTGTCCGGGGAAAGGAATATGATTCGATGCGATGTTGACCAATGGGAGTAGAGTTACAGGTCCAAGCGTAAGGTCCCAGTTGCCGCTGCTCAGCAAAAAGCCTTTGCGTTCTGCCAATAGGTATAGAGGTTGCACAGTCCCTCTGTGTTAAATGATGTTTGGCAGAAAACAATAGCCTCACTTTACAGTGAACTCCTGTTCCCTTTCTATTTTTGATTTTTGTGGTGGTTGGGTGTTTGTTGTTGTTTACTATTTTCTGTTAAGGATATTGCTGGAATATATTAAATGATACTCTCGGTTGTTTACTGCGAAAAAGCCGCCTTCATCTTCATGCCAACAGGGGTAGAGGTTGCACAGTCCCTCTTGATTATTAAGAGATGTTGACACTGGAATCCAACTTCTTCTCGTAGAAACATCTTCAAGTTGTAGGTTTTGTATATTGTTCTCTTCGGTTTCGTATGTTCATGTTTTTTTTCTTCAGTTGAATGTTATTGCTGCTATTGATGGGTGGCTGGTAGGTGATGAAAAGTTCTGCACTGTTGACCTGGTGGTGGTATTTGCGACATGTTTCAACCATTCTCTGGTTATCTTCAGGCAAGGAAATGGCCCAGACGTTGGTCCTTATATACAGTTTTCTATGGGTTGTCCGGGGAAAGGAATATGATTCGATGCGATGTTGACCAATGGGAGTAGAGTTACAGGTCCAAGCGTAAGGTCCCAGTTGCCGGCTGCTCAGCAAAAAGCCTTTGCGTTCTGCCAATAGGTATAGAGGTTGCACAGTCCCTCTGTGTTAAATGATGTTTGGCAGAAAACAATAGCCTCACTTTACAGTGAACTCCTGTTCCCTTTCTATTTTTGATTTTTGTGGTGGTTGGGTGTTGTTGTTGTTTACTATTTTCTGTTAAGGATATTGCTGGATATTTAAATGATACTCTCGGTTGTTTACTGCGAAAAGCCGCCTTCATCTTCATGCCAACAGGGGTAGAGGTTGCACAGTCCCTCTTGATTATTAAGAGATGTTGACACTGGAATCCAACTTCTTCTCGTAGAAACATCTTCAAGTTGTAGGTTTTGTATATTGTTCTCTTCGGTTTCGTATGTTCATGTTTTTTTTCTTCAGTTGAATGTTATTGCTGCTATTGATGGGTGGCTGGTAGGTGATGAAAAGTTCTGCACTGTTGACCTGGTGGTGGTATTTGCGACATGTTTCAACCATTCTCTGGTTATCTTCAGGCAAGGAAATGGCCCAGACTTGGTCCTTATATACAGTTTTCTATGGGTTGTCCGGGGAAAGGAATATGATTCGATGCGATGTTGACCAATGGGAGTAGAGTTACAGGTCCAAGCGTAAGGTCCCAGTTGCCGGCTGCTCAGCAAAAAGCCTTTGCGTTCTGCCAATAGGTATAGAGGTTGCACAGTCCCTCTGTGTTAAATGATGTTTGGCAGAAAACAATAGCCTCACTTTACAGTGAACTCCTGTTCCCTTTCTATTTTTGATTTTTGTGGTGGTTGGGTGTTGTTGTTGTTTACTATTTTCTGTTAAGGATATTGCTGGATATTTAAATGATACTCTCGGTTGTTTACTGCGAAAAGCCGCCTTCATCTTCATGCCAACAGGGGTAGAGGTTGCACAGTCCCTCTTGATTATTAAGAGATGTTGACACTGGAATCCAACTTCTTCTCGAGAAACTCTTCAAGTTGTAGGTTTTGTATATTGTTCTCTTCGGTTTCGTATGTTCATGTTTTTTTTCTTCAGTTGAATGTTATTGCTGCTATTGATGGGTGGCTGGTAGGTGATGAAAAGTTCTGCACTGTTGACCTGGTGGTGGTATTTGCGACATATTTCAACCATTCTCTGGTTATCTTCAGGCAAGGAAATGGCCCAGACGTTGGTCCTTATATACAGTTTTCTATGGGTTGTCCGGGGAAAGGAATATGATTCGATGCGATGTTGACCAATGGGAGTAGAGTTACAGGTCCAAGCGTAAGGTCCCAGTTGCCGGCTGCTCAGCAAAAAGCCTTTGCGTTCTGCCAATAGGTATAGAGGTTGCACAGTCCCTCTGTGTTAAATGATGTTTGGCAGAAAACAATAGCCTCACTTTACAGTGAACTCCTGTTCCCTTTCTATTTTTGATTTTTGTGGTGGTTGGGTGTTGTTGTTGTTTACTATTTTAACTTGAAGATGTTTCTACGAGAAGAAGTTGGATTCCAGTGTCAACATCTCTTAATAATCAAGAGGGACTGTGCAACCTCTACCCCTGTTGGCATGATGATGAAGGCGGCTTTTCGCAGTAAACAACCGAGAGTATCATTTAAATATCCCAATATCCTTAACAGAAAATAGTAAACAACAACAACACCCAACCACCACAAAAATCAAAAATAGAAAGAAACAGGAGTTCACTGTAAAGTGAGGGTATTGTTTTCTGCCAAACATCATTTAACACAGAGGGACTGTGCAACCTCTATACCTATTGGCAGAACGCAAAGGCTTTTTGCTGAGCAGCCGGCAACTGGGACCTTACGCTTGGACCTGTAACTCTACTCCCATTGGTCAACATCGCATCGAATCATATATATATGGTTGAACGTTTGTACCTATCCGGGCATTCGCTAATCCCATTCACGAATATATATATATTTATATTTCATTAAATATCTTGCCAACATTAAGTTTAGTATGTTTCCTACATACCTTTTCAAGATTTCGAAATCTTGAAAAGGTATGTAGGAAACATACTAAACTTAATGTTGGCAAGATATTTAATGAGGTATGTTTAAAAGAAGGTCTGCTCCCAAAGTATACCAATATTTTATTTATATATGTTTGTAAAAGTTGGATGCAGTCCTTCATTTAGCTATATATATATATATATATATATATATATAATATATCAATGATCAAACTACAATAAGAAATGGGAAAACAAGACTAAGATCTTTCAACCTTAACAAGCGGTCTTCGTCAGAGTCAAAAGCTCAATAGTTGGGTTTTTGACTGTGACGAAGACCGCTTGTTACGGTTGAAAGATCTTAGTCTTGTTTTCTCATTTTCTTATTGTCGTTTGATCATTGATTGTTATTTCACGTGTTTATTGAAATCTTTATATATATATATATATATATATATATATAATATATATATAAAAATTAAAATAAGCAGTGACACATGAACAGAAACACAACAAAGACTCACTTTTTCAATATTTCGACCGTAATGGCGGTCGAAATATTGAAAAGTGAGTCTTTGTTGTGTTTCTGTTCATGTGTCACTGCTTATTTTAATTGTTATTTGTCCTGCCGGACCGTTTTTCGTTTATCATGGTATATATATATATATATATATATATCCACTCAAAATTCGAAAAAACGATCCAAACTGGACGCAAATCAGTTCAAAAATGAAGAAAAGCAACACACAGAGAAAGAGACACACTTACAAACTCAAATTTTCGGATGATCCGTCTTCAGGAGAAAAGAGAATGGGTGACCAAGAACGCCGAAAACACAATGTCAGGAAACCAATAAATATAATATATATATATATATAAACAAACTATATTCACAGAAGAACACATATAGAGGAGATTATAAAAATCTTCATTGTGTTTCGACTCAAAATGTGAGTCACTCCGAAGACAAGCGACAACTGATTTAAAAACGTTTCTTTCTAAATGATGACGAGTGAATCAAAACATAGTAGGGAGTTTTTGTCATCTCATTTATGTGTGTGTGTGTGTGTGTGTGTGTGTGGTGTGTGTGTGTGTGTTTCTGTGAATTTATTATATTTATTTAATGGAATTATATTATTTAATTACTATTTATGACCCAATTGCAATAAAATTGCGATCTAAAGAACAAAATATTCACTTTTTTTTTTTAAAAAAAATGAAAAGATTTCGTAAGAAGTTATGTAATGACGTAATATGATTAACTTCAGGGGAAATGTTGGCTAATAGGTCTTGAGGAAGTCTAGAGAAGATGAAAGGTTTATTTGAAAATAGAAATGGTCAGATAAGTGACTAAGCAGTCCCCACGCAATGACGTCTGGGAGTTGTCTGCCAAGTATGGACTGGTCTAGATCTTGGAATTCAAATCTTCTTTTATAAACATCTAACTGAGCTAACATGTTCCATACCAGTGGGTGTATTATTGCTATACATGATGTAACGCAAATTAGAATAATTTGCATACAGAAACATGCAACTGTTTCTCAAACAATCATGAAATATTGCATTACTAACTGTAATTTCACTAAAATGAATTTTTCAATAACATATTGTTTGTTTATAGTTAAACAATAGATAAATATAGTGATACTTTTTAAATACTTGATTTTCAACAAATTTTAATTCAAAATTATAGTCCAATGTATTTAAAACAAGGGATATATTTCACATTCGCAAAAACAACAGTTGTTTTCAAAGTTTGTATTTCACAAGAATACGTATATTTCAATCACAGGCCCAGTTCACACTCTTAAAAACAACAGTTGTTTTCAAAGTTTGTATTTCACAAGAATACGTATATTTCAATCACAGGTCCATTTCACACTCTTAAAAACAACAGTTGTTTTCAAAGTTTGTATTTCACAAGAATACGTGTATTTCAATCACAGGTCCAGTTCACACTCTTAAAAACAACAATTGTTTTCAAAGTTTGTATTTCACAAGAATACGTATATTTCAATCACAGGTCCATTTCACACTATTAAAAACAACAATTGTTTTCAAAGTTTGTATTTCACAAGAATACGTGTATTTCAATCACAGGTGCAGTTCACACTCTTAAAAACAACAGTTGTTTTCAAAGTTTGTATTTCACAAGAATACGTATATTTCAATCACAGGTCCAGTTCACACTCTTAAAAACAACAATTGTTTTCAAAGTTTGTATTTCACAAGAATACGTATATTTCAATCACAGGTCCATTTCACACTCTTAAAAACAACAATTGTTTTCAAAGTTTGTATTTCAGAAGAATACGTATATTTCAATCACAGGTCCAGTTCACACTCTTAAAAACAACAGTTGTTTTCAAAGTTTGTATTTCACAAGAATACTTGTATTTCAATCACAGGTCCATTTCACACTCTTAAAAACAACAGTTGTTTTCAGGAATATTTAACTTACAAACATACAATGTATTTCAACTAAGGGATAGGCTTCATATTCTCAAAAACAACAGTTATATTCAAAAAATTGTAATTCACAAACATACTGGTAAATACCCAATTCAATCAAAGACTAACTTGATAGATGTCAAAAATAATTTGTCACCAAAACGATTTTTGGTTTGAGGGTTTTTTAATATAATATAAATATATATAATATATTTAAATATATTATATTCTATTACATATTATATAATATTTTTTATATATAATATATATACATATATCAGTTCAAAAACGAAGGAAAGCCACACAAAGAGACACACTTACAAACCCAAATTTTCGGATGATCCGTCTTCAGGAGAAAAGAAAATGGGCGACCAAGCACGCCGGAAATACAACGGCAGTTTTTAAGTGTGTCTCTTTCTCTGTGTGTTGCTTTCCTTTGTTTTTGAACTGATTTGCGTCCAGTTTGGATCGTTTTTCGAATTTTAAGTGAAATATATATATATATATATATATATATAGGTGTATAATGTAATCGGGATTCGGTCAATTTTCCAGGATCAAAATCAAACTCTCAATGCCGACGTTTCGGTTTTATTTAAAACCTTTTTCATAGGCCTACAAACAAAGGATGACAAGAAATCATATATAAACATCAAAATGGAATATTACAGTTGTGAAAAAACAAAAATATATATACAAGTAGAAGTAATAGAAAAGCAATAAACATTTTTATGAACTTACAGAAGTCAGAATTTTTTAATTAGAAAAATGATGAAATTTACATTATATAAAATGAAGTAACAATAGATAGTTAGTGAACTAACATCTTAACTGGTCAAAAACTTGGACCAGACTAACTTTATTTTTATTTTAACTAACTAAGCATTGAGAGTTTGATTTTGATCCTGGAAAATTGACCGAATCCCGATTACATTATACACCTATTCTATCCAACGGTTGATATATTATTGAATTTTATATATATATATATATATATATGTCAACAATCAATCAACATCAACAATCAAATCGTTGAATGATTATATTATTTCTTATATTTCCACTGTTTTAGTAGGCCTATGAAAAAGGTTTTAAATAAAAACCGAAACTTTGGCAATGAGAGTTTAATTTGAACCTGAAGAACTGACACCGAGTCCCGATAAATTTTAGTTTTGGTTTTGTATTCCACGGTCGATACTTTTATCATTATATACATATATATATATAAAAAGATTTCACATAAACACGTGAAATAATAATCAATGATTAAACCACAATAAGAATGGGAAAACAAGACTAAGATCTTTCAACCGTAACAAGCGGTCTTCGTCAGACCGCCGTCAGAAAGTTGGGTTTTTGACTCTGACGAAGACCGCTTGTTACGGTTGAAAGATCTTAGTCTTGTTTTCCCATTCTTATTGTGGTTTAATCATTGACATATATATATATATATATATATTAGTATAAATGGGCAGCAAATCTTCTTGAAGACAAATTGAATTAAAGTATGCAGCAGCTTCTGCATTAACGACCTTTTTGCTGATGGCCTCGATTTTTCTAACTATCTTCCGGTGATGCTGAGGCAACTTCCATATATGCTGGGCCAGAGACATTGAGAAAACCAATATCAAACAACTTTAATGGATCACAAAAACACTGGGTTCAAACAAGCTTTCGACCACACATTGGTCATCTTCGGGTTAACTATTTAATTTAATTTCACTACTATTTAATTAATGAATGTTAATATAATTAACTGAAAAGTAATTTTTAAAATTAAACATAACAATTTTAACAAATAAAACAAATGATACAGTGGGTGAGATGAAAACAAAGAGCAGGTTCCAGCAAGGTTGCAACAACATACAGCTTTGCCCCTCAATTGCTATCAACCCTACTGGCTCTAACTCTCTAACAAATTTAAAACTATTATCGAAAGTAGTACTACTTGGGATCACATTGAGGTCATAATTTTGAATGTTGAGGTTGGGGTTGAAATCTTTGATATAAAGGGCTTCAAGGATAGTTAATCTATCTTTGTCGTTATTATAATGAAGTACCGAAGTTCCATCCACTAACATACCCCTGGTGAGTTTAATCCCATGGGCATCCTCTGTATGTTTTTTGGGGGCTCCTGTTGAGAGATGCATGGTCAGACGCCTTGAGAGCTTCGTAGCCGTCATCCCAATATACCTCGAATTCAGGGTTGCACACTCCCCTGTTGAACAAGTGTACAGTATGTATATATATATATATACATGGAGATATATTGTGCAAGGTTTTAGAGGATTTAAAAAGATGCAATTTACTGAATAGTAAATACTTTAATCATTCTTCCTTATATATAGGAAGGAAGTAACCATTGAAATTAGAACAACCAAACAAACTGAAGCACCAGACCTCACACTAAGGAAGAAAATGCAAAACCTGTTCTACATTCATAAAGTAAAGACTATGCGAGGCTGAACTCAAAGCGATTAGCGTGTAATAAATTAGCATAATCGTTTAAATAAATTAATCGCGTACATGTCATTTCCTTTTTATTTCACCAGGAACATGTAATTGGCAAGAAGAATTTTAATAATTTGGGTCAGTTGACCTTCTTATATCCTATTGTAAACGATGCCAAAGAGCATATATAAATCAATTTCATTCTAAATAGGTTTTAAAATACACTTTCTAAATTATTTAGTCTATTCAAGTTCATTTTATTTCAATAAATAAAGCAATATATTTTGCTATTGTTATCACTATAGTTAAGAAATTAAACTGCAATCAAAACACACGCAATATTTTAGAATAATTATTATTGGAATACTAAAAAAAGAAAGGACATCGTTTAAACTTGGAAGGTGGAAAACGGTTCCAGGTTAAGTGTTCTAGAACAAAAGGAGGTGTTTTAGTTGGTAGTCTGGTTTATCTGGCAGCCCAGTACTATGTGCGTAAATGCATTTCAGCTCCTTATCCCCCCCAAATAGAAAGTTACTATTGTTATTAAAATTAATATTAGAATTACAGTTATCACGATTTGTTTTCTTGACCCAAATATTCATATGATATAGTTTTTTGTTTTGGTTGACGGTTGAGGTCTTATAATTTAATATACTGCTTTCACCGATGTTTCAACATATATTTATTTCATCTTCAAAGCTTGGAAGAAATCTGTTCCTTTAGCAACATTTACCTGCATGTATAAAACATGTAATGTTTCAAAAGGAACAGATTTCCAAGCTTTGAAGATGACATAAATATATGTTGAAACGTCGGTGAAAGGAGTATTTTCAATCATAAGACCTCAACCCTCAACAAAAAAAAAAAAAAAAAACTATCGCAGCGGATCTATTTCCAATAATTGTTTTCACTGGACCAACCCATCAGCATCACATCATTTGGGTATGTCATTAATTCTCTCTTAACTGAATTTTATTATTTCACACTAATTTTGTAACTGATTAGATATAATTTGTCTATAAAGCATTTGTTTTTTAAACCTTCTTCAGGGATCTGAAAATAAGCATTATTAAATGGTTATATTAAGCAATAATAAGAAATATTAGCATTAATTGCAGGTATCTGAATTGGAATCGAAAGTTTAATGCAGTATCGGGACTCGTATCAGAATCGTTAAAAATGTTGGTATTGTCCCATCACTAGTATTTATACAAACGGTTCTTCGACTATTATCAGTTCCACTTGAAGATCCACAACGTGTGAAATCAGTCCACGTATACAACAAAATATCACGAAATATTACGAACTTCATAATAATATGATGTTTATTAACTTCTGTGCCACTTACTATATGCTTGTATTTTTAATGCTTGAATATGGAGGAGTTGGGATAATAACTAGTGAATTGTTGTATATTAAATTACACAAAACACGACACAGAAAAAAGATAAAATACACACTTAATAAATTCAACATTTCGAACTGTTGTTCGTCATCAGGAGAAGGCTAGAAGAGAGGACGAAGTGAGAGAGATGTCCTCACGTCAAAGGTAGGAAGTATTGAAGAATCGTCTGATGAGGGCAGCACTAGCGTCAATTAAAATTTAAATTAAAGTTTTTAATTTTACGCCTGTCGACCCTCATTGATCGACTCTTCAGGTTCTCTCAGTTTGTCCTCTCTTCTAGTCTTCTCCTGATGACGAACAACAGCTCGAAATATTGAATTTAAAAAGTGTGTATTTTATCTTTTTTCTCTGCCGTGTTTTATGTAATTTAAAGTTTTATAATCAATTTAGTTCTTCAATTTAGTATTCTTGTATATTAAAACCAAACTAATACTCGTATTACAGGTGTGCCACAACAGGAGATGAGATCAACAAAAAATGAAAAAAAAATCAAGATATTGCACAACAACTGGCAAAAATAATTTAAAAGACTGTAGTCACCTCAGTGATTCATAGCATACAAGTGGGTGTATAATGACATTGGCTTGCATGGCACCTAGCGAATGTGACTAGAATTATGCAACCTGTCAATTACAGAGAAACTTTGTTGTACATCGTCAAGTAATAAAAACAGACATTTTTATCATTTCACTACTGTTGAAATAATAAATCAGAAATTATTTAAACTGCTGAAATCTAAAAATCAAATATAAATTAAAAAATTGTAAATACACAGAAAGGATCCGAGAAAATATGCAGGGATTTAACAAAAAAACAGATTTTTATTATAAATACCACTAAAAGTCATTGTAGGGTAAAAAGCTAATGAAATGGTCTCCACATATACAAATCTAATGGTATAAACAACGCGTTTCGAACACGTAGTGTTCTTCCTCAGGCATTAACTAAAAAATACAACCACACCAGAGAGTTATCTATAGTATGCAGTAAATATAGTACAAAATAAAAATAAAATAAGTAAATAAATAAAATTTTGTACTATATTTACTGTATACTATAGATAACTCTCTGGTTTTGTATTTTTTAGTTAATGCCTGAGGAAGGACACTACGTGTTCGAAACGCGTTGTTTATACCATTAAAAATTTTTATATGTGGAGACCATTTCATTAGTTTCTTACACCTACAATGAGTAAACACCATATAATAAGTGATTGCACTACGTTAGAAATAAAAGGCATGTTAAATTCACCGGTTTTTATAGACCATCAAAGTTAAACAACATTGGATACTGTTATCAATTGGATGGGTGACAATACAAGTAATCAGTAATGTGGTTTTCTTATTGTTTATATATTTACATAAAGATAAAGAGCTGTCGTGTTCTATTATGCAGTTCTACTCAAAATGGCAAGCATAAAGATAAACACTACAAGCTTATTACAGCTTCTTAAGAAAATACATCTTGGGCTAACTCATCAACTAACTTCCATTAAAAGATTAAATGAGCTTCATTCTTCTCTATTGTTTAGATTATCTATAATTACGAATATATATAATTAGATAATATATATATATATATTTTTTTTTAGTGAATATGGATTTATTCAGTGTTTCTTGTGAATTATGAAACCGAATAATGTGTATATCTACTTTTGTTCCCTCCAAAGTAGTACTCCTACTTGGTTGGAGTTTATTGCAATACTTTCACATGCTCCATTTTTTATATTACATGTCTATAATATTGATATAGTATATCTACTTATATTCGTAAGCAGAAGTGGTCAAAATTTGATTCATATTTAGGATGAATCACTTGTTAGTTTTTGAAGATATCTGATTCTTAAATTTCCTGCTATTGCAAAAATAGCATTTGACACATTGTTGCCATTTCCCACTACCTACTTAGGTAAAACTGGGTTTTCCTTTTATACTGCCATAAAAGCTAAATACTCAAGTAGACTCAATGCTGCTGCTGACTTGAGAATCAAATTCTCAACTATAAAGTAGAAAATTATTACAAAATAAAGTTTATGTTAAAATTGGTAGTAATTCTGTTTTATGTATTATATACTTGTGGGAAATATGAAAATTAAAATCCTTTAGTTTTTAATTTTTATTTGGGAAATACGCATTACTGTAATATTAATTTTTAATTGTTTTTAAACATATATACTATTTATAAAGGTATGTGAAATTATATATATTATGATTGTATAAAACTAGAATCTGGGGTTCCCGAGGAAAGTACCTAAAGCAAAAAGTGTTCCACGTCGAAAAAAAGTTTGAGAAACTCTGCTGTATTGTATATTTTGAACTAACTTACAAAAGAAAAAAAAACAGTAATACTCTTTATAGTTGTAGTAATTCTGTATTTTTGTAATTCAGAGTAGCTGGTAGTATCAACGTTATCGACTAATACTTGCACGTGTCTTTTACTCACCAGGCTGTTCACTATCTTTTCATAATGCAAAACTGACTAAGAAGTTGTTTTTGCTGACTCAGATTCATTGTTATAACTGAAATGATGATATAATATCTAATCATACTCACAGCTGTTCACAATAAGGTATTTAATACGTCTTTTTTTAAAAATGATTGATATTTTATCAGAGGCAAAACTGGAAAGTACTTATATAAAAGTGTGGAACCATCTTGATTATCAACTAAACTTACATTAGTTTTTCAGGCCCACATTTCTATATTTTGTATTACTCTATTTTTTTGAAAACATAAATTTTCAATTTGGACGACAAATTTCTTTTTTTTTTTAGTGTATTTTTTCTTCAAGTTGGTAGCAGTGCGTTGTAGTAACAATTTTTTTTTATTTTTATGCTGGTATCGTTGTGAACATTGATCAATAAAATTAAACTAGAAGCATCTAGAAAAAGGAGAGAAGCATCTTAATTTTAGTGTATTTCTCATTTGAAAAAGAGAGATTTTTTAAAAAATCTTAAGTACCACATCCATATCAAAATAATAATAATAATAATAATAATAAAGAAAAAAAGAGTTTGCTTGTGGCAAAATTTTTAGACAGACAAACAAACAAACAAACAAACAAACAAACAAACAGAATGTATAAAAACGTAAAGATAACTTGAAATGAATCAGTTCTAAGCAATGAACAGACAAAAACTTTCTTTTATTTATAGAGATTACAACAAAGTTACGTTTTTCACTAAACACGAACTTCTTGCAATGGAACAAAAATAACGCAAGATATAAGAGAGCTGATGGTTTCAAAATAGCAAGACAAGACAAAGTTCCATTATTTTCTCCTAATAGACTAACTAGAGAAAAGGAAACAATAACACTTTAGGTAATCCACGAGCTGGGATTGTCCTTTAATGGAAAAGGCGTGCTCTTGATCAACACTAGATAGGATTTCAGACAGATTAGTTCCGGAGGTGTCTTCCCATTCATTAAATACAAAAAGTTCTTTCTACCTTAACCTAACCGAATCATCCATGCTATCTACAGTAGTATGGCTTCACTCCTTCGGATCCAATGGACATTCTTGTCTCATGCATTTTAACCCATTACCTACCATGCTACCTACAAAAAAGTGAGGGTTTATATATACATATATTATATAATATTATCGGAGATAATCGGATAAAAAATTGACCGAATCCCGATTAGAGAACACATCTATTCTATCAAACGGTCGATATATTATTGAACCTGATATATATATATATATATATGTGTATATAACAGATTCAATAATATATCGACCGTTTGATAGAATAGGTGTGTTCTCTAATCGGGGTTCGGTCAATTTTCCAGGATAAAAAATCAAACTCTCGTTGCCAACGTATCGGTTTTATTTAAAACCTTTTTCATAGGCAGAAGTAAGAATTTTTTAACTAAGAAAATGAAATTTACATTGTTGTTCCTTTAAATAATGTAAATTTCATTTTCTTAGTTTAAAAATTCTTACTTCTGCCTATGAAAAAGGTTTTAAATACAACCGAAACGTTGGCAACGAGAGTTTGATTTTTTATCCTGAAAAATTGACCGAACACCGATTAGAGAACACACCTATATATATACAACAGATTCAATAATATATCGACTGTATGATAGAATAGGTGTGTTATCTAATCGGGATTCGGTCAAATTTTCTAGGTTCAAAAATCAAACTCTCATTGCCGACGTTTCGGTTTTGCCGAATTGATTGTGTTATCTCAATTAGATAATACACCTATTATATATATATATATATATATATATATATATATATATATATATATTTGGGTTTATATAAGAAGAATAGGGGTTTTTATGAGGATATAAGAAGAGTGTATGGAGAAGATGTTCCATATTGTGTATATGTTTGATGTTGATATCTGATCTCTTATTATCCTTTGTTTTTAGGCCTATGATAAAGGTTTTAAATCAAACCGAAACGTTGGCAACGAGAGTTTGATTTTTTATCCTAGAAAATTGACCAAAATACTTCTGTCTATGGAAAATTTTTTTGAATAAAACCTACAAAACAGAGCCTTTTAGATATACTAATACGTACGTTAGTGTAACAAACCAACAAGGTACATTTATATCAAAGCGTATATCTTGAAAAATCTTCACTTATTGCTTTTTTTAAGTCAATTTTATTTTGAAATTTTAACATTATTGTTACAATAGGTAGAAACTAATTTAGAATAATAATTTGTGACGACAAAAAATAATTATATATATTTTTTTTTAGTAAATTAGTAACACCTTTAGCCAAGATTTTATCTAATTTTTTGTTAATTAACAAGGAAGATCAAAAGCTGTTCTTACTCACGCTATGTACTTCGTCTACCCTAATGAACTGAATGCATTTAGTCCATCAATTTAAAAGAATGACTTATTTTTTTTACCTTTTTTAATTAAATCAAAGAAAGCTGTTCGATAATTTATGCTGTCCATAAATTGCTCATTAAAAGTTGAATGTATATCATAATAATTATGAGAAATAATGATTGAAATTAATTAATTTCGTTTTCTTTCTTAGAAACTTCATTAATAAAATAATTATTAATAATGAGTTGAAAATTAAACTCATTAAAAATTAAACAGTCCAATGTATTTGAACCAAGACCATGTTCAAACTCTAAAATTGGGTTTTCAAAATTATTCTGTTTAGAATTTCAGAAATTAGATTATGGTTCTGTAAATGTGCTTACATTTTGATTTCAGTGCATTGTACAATGAAAAATTCTTAAATAATTAGGAAAATATTGGTATATAAAATGATTAAATCAATATAGCTTTTATCTGTTTATATGAAATACAAAGTTTGTCTGTCTGTCCGCTATACAAACAAAACTGACGATATTTAGATAGAAAGAAACATATGGCTGTTATCTGCATATATGAAATACAAAGTTTGTCTGTCTGTCCGCTATAGAAATAAAACTGACGATATTTAAATAGAAAGAAACATATGGCTGTTATCTGTATATATGAAATACAAAGTTTGTCTGTCTGTCCGCTATAGAAATAAAATTGGAGGATATTTAGATACAAAGAAACATATGGATCTTAAATAAGTTTTTTCGTGGGAAATAACTACGATATTTTGATTTTTGATTAGGGTTCTTTTTTGGGATCTACCAATTGTAGTATCATGTCATTTATAAATGTGTACATTTCTTTTTTCTACGATGCCGCCTACGGCCCACTCAGTTCTCAGTTTACCTTTGAAAATTGGAAGATCTTGGGAATGTGGGAGAGAGTTTCACAGTTCGTAGTAAAGAAACACCCCGAAAAAGTTGCAACTGGTCGTGCCTCGGATCTATGTAATGAAACTTTCCTAACTCATTTCCGTAGCATTCTGAAAGGGAGGAAAAAAAAACCTCCTTGGACAGTTTTTTTTTTAATCCCGCGGAAAAGGCAAAGACCAGTGAAGAGAAAAGCGGTAACTAAAATTAAGCATATAGTAACATTTAAGTTATGTCTAAGTTAAATTTAAATAACCAAAATACTAATATTATATGTATTTTGTAAACTTAAAAAAAAACCAGTTTTTCTAACCACCTCTACATTTTCTTTTCTTATGTTTTTATACAATATTTGTCATTTATAATACATTTAAATATCTCTTATTGAAATTTTAATATCTCTTTTCAAAATCACGTAACAAAAACAATTAGGGGTAAGTATTTTTGGGGCTGGAACGCATTAATACAACTGATTTTCATGGGGAAAACTGCTTTGAGATACGAGTAAATTGACATACGAGCAAGGTTACAGAACGAATTAAACTCGTATCCCGAGGTACCACTGTATTTTATATTCATATTTAAATTAAAAATAAAAAATACGAATGCTCAAAAAAACATTTCTTTTAAAAAGAACATTATTTTCAATGAACCCTAGAAAAGTATAAAGGATATTCAAAAGAAATCAGGTTGAGACGCTACGCGTTATCTGACTCATTAAATT
>JAPFBL010000073.1:1182500-1220000 GCA_026182355.1 Hermatobates lingyangjiaoensis
TGGTGATTCTACAGATTTTATATTGGGAGTCCTAAATTTTGCCTAGCTCAAATGCATTTCGAGTAAGGATCTTTAACGAGTACCTGACATCGTATAGGCTCGGGACCGACGGCTTAACGTCCTGTCCAAAGGTTGATGTAGTCAGGCTTATTCACCTCCCTCGTGAATAAATCGAAAATCAGGTAAAATTTAAGACTCCCAATGTAGAATTTGTAGAATCACCGAACAAACGAAAAGCCGGTTACCACCCTCTAGGGCAGTTAGAGCCGGAACACCCTCTGGGGCAGTGTTTCCCAAACTTTTTCGAGCGACCGCCTCCTTGGTTCCGAAAACATATACTCAACACTCCTCAATAATCAGAATCTTAGACTAAATAACGAAACGAGTAACACTTTAATAATTAAATTAATATAGTGACTAATCCAATATTTATTTATAATCCAATATATGTATTGTTTCATAGCATATTCATGCAAAAGAATTAATACACAATAAAAGAAACTTAGATGAGAATATACTTCAACATAAAAATAAATTATCAAAACAAATAATTTTAAGAAACCTTTTCCTAGAAGTTTACATGTGGTGTTTTCACTTAAATTTAGAAATTATTTTGCATGAAATTTTCATTTTATGGAAATAGAATCCTCACTCCTTTTTGCATTAGCGCCCCCCCGATATCAAAGCACCACCCCCAGGGGGGCGGTACCGCCCACTTTGGGAAACACTGCTCTAGGGGATCGAACAAGGCCAGTTAGGGATCGAACTCCGGACTACCAGTCCAGATGCAAATATGTTAACCACTGAGCTAACTTGACTCCTTGCAGGACTATTACTTTGCTGTTATCTTCAATACTGTATTAGTTTGACAAAGCATATGACAAGGCGCTTGACTGTTTCCTCTTCCCATCTTTTTGCTGATGTAAGTACAATTGGTGTAAATTGGTTGTCTGTATTGACGTTTCTGCCTTTAGACAAGTGATGATGATACCGAGAGCACGTGCGGTGAGTGGGCAGAAATTGAGGTGTTCAGAGGCTTTAGCAAGACAGTTGAGTTCGTCGAGTGGCCTCCAATATTGACACTATATTTAGACATCTCACTCCCCGACACTTCCTTCAATCTACCAACTTCTATTTCAGGCTCAATTTTGCCAACAGTCACACTCTTGCTTTTTCACTCTTACCTCCCAATACTATAGCTTGTCGAACAAAACCGTCTTTACTTATTCTACAAAATCAGTCCAATAAAACCAGCAATATTCCGATCAAATCGAATACAATTGAATAACTCTATTCGAAAAATAAATTGAAAAAAACAAATTTCATCTGAAAATCGTAGAGTGAATCGATACACCTCTCCAACAAAGCAGAAGTAAACTTAAACAAAGCAAAGGAAGTACAATAATAAAGTTTACAATATGTTTAGTAATTTTTTTTCCTACTTTAAAGACTCACAAACTTAATGGAAATAATTAAATTAAGTCAAATGATAAGTTTATTAGAATTGAACTAAACGAAGACAAACAAATATACAAAAAAATAAAAGTGGCATATTAACGCGAGTTTTCAAAAAAACTGTATCAAAAATCGACATTTCAAAAAAAAAAGGTGAAATTTCTATGATCCAATCATATTTAAAAACAATAGAGTACATCTACACTGTGGGGTCTATTATTTTAAATTATGAACATCATGCATCAAATGGTCTCGATTATCTCACGTACCCTATATTGGTTTAATAGCATATAAATAAAACAAAGTATATTTTCTTATTGGTTGAATTATTTAGCAATGATGGAAAACATTAATATAATAAAATAACATTCGTGTGTTCTGCAAAACAACCTGAGTATTGTTTACAATAGGGTCCTTTCTCAGCTTTCCTTGGTCCATTCACACCTTTTCGTCGTATAAATGTTTATTATAAATATTCTTATAAATGTTTATTATAAATGTTCATTATAAATGTTCTTATAAATGTTTATTATAAATGTTCTTATAAATGTTTATTATAAAAGATCTTATAAATGTTTATTATAAATTTTCTTAAAAATGTTTATTATAAACGTTCTTATAAATGTTTATAATAAATGTTCTTATAAATGTTTATTATAAATGTTTTTATAAATGTTTAATATAAATGTTGTTATAAATGTTTATCATAAATGTTCTTATCAATGTTTATAATAAATGTTCTTATAAATGTTTATAATAAATATTCTTGTAAATGTTTATTATAAATGTTCTTATAAATATTTATTATAAATGTTCTTAGAAATGTTTATTATAAATGTTCTTATAAATTTTTATTATAAATAATCTTATAAATGTTCTTATAAATGTTTATTATAAATGTTTAACGCTTACTCTACAGAGCCTCTTTATGAGATTGCTATAATTGCATATCTTACATAACAGCTACACTTTATTAAAACATTAATCATCTGAAGGAGTTGTCTATGCAAATCATGACTCTAAAAAATTTCGCTAAACTCAAAATAATATTGATCATATTTGTTTAACCTTGTGGCCCGAATATGTTCACTTATTTAATATAAGTCACCTCAACTACTTCAGAGGCTGAACCACGGTTCAAAATTAACTTTTGATAAAAATTCGATAATGTTTTACTTATCGAAGTAAACTTAGTATAATATAATAATATATAAATGTATAACTTTGAAGTTAAAAAAATTCTAAAAAAAAAAAGTAAATTGTTACTTTAACTTAAATCAATTCATTTATGATATAATCATTTTAAAAAAAATGCCTCAAGAATGAATTAACAAAACATAATATAGCATTTGACTTTATATTCAATTTAAAAATGTTGATGTAGCTTATTGTAGCTGTTTGCAGTGAATTTCTAACATTTATTAAGTTAATATGACCTTTTTTGTGCACTAAAAATGATAATTTAATAGTTTTTTTTTTGCAAACATTACTCTTTTGGAAGTGAGTACTATACGCTTGTTGGAATATACAGTTTCGTTTAAGTGGATAAAATTTCGCTGAATGCATGAGTTTTACTGCGAATTCTAACAGCCTATAAACTTGTAAGGTGATTAGATTCTGCCGGATCCTGCCTTCTATTACTCCTAATTTTGGTTCCTTTTTTTTTTAAGGCTACACTACTTTGCAACATTAAAGTCATTTAGCGGGAAGATGTTTTTTTCATAACAAATTTAAAAGGAGAGTACCTGTACAGTGAATGTCTCTACGTTCGCATTTATAAAATTTAAAATGCATTCTCTTACATTCATTATGTTTTTAAAATAAATGTTAACTTAATTACTTTTGGAATTTGTTACAGTTTGGTTTTTAATACTTATGAAGAAAAATTTCAAAAATTACGTTTTTACACAAAAAAAAATTTATGTCAAAACTAACAACGTGTTTTGAACACTTCGTGATCTTCACGTTTACATCTAAAGAAAAAATACATATGAATGAACTTTAAGAATATAAGAGTAAATTAATCACTGTTATTCAAGTAGTCAATTCACTCTTATGTTCTTAAAGCTCATAGATATGTATTATTTTAGTTGTTAACCTGAAGAAGAACACTAAGTGTTTGAAACGCATTGTTGGTTTCGTATTAAAAACTTTTTTTTTTTGTGTGAAGACGTAATTTGTGAAATCTTCGAAATTCAAGT
The DNA here is from genome assembly GCA_026182355.1 of Hermatobates lingyangjiaoensis. Taxonomy (NCBI): domain Eukaryota; kingdom Metazoa; phylum Arthropoda; class Insecta; order Hemiptera; family Hermatobatidae; genus Hermatobates; species Hermatobates lingyangjiaoensis. Next base: position 1,186,157 of record JAPFBL010000073.1, read on the forward strand.
TTAATATTGATGACAATAAAATTGGGTGAAATAATTTATTTTTTATCATCATTTTAGTTTCATTTTAGGAATTATCTGTAATAAAATAGAATAATGAAAAATGAATGGCTTGCTCAATAGAATCAGTGGAGGACAGTGTCCTATTGGGTATGCCATTTATTTTTGATTCTTTTATTCCATTGAATATAATTTTTGGTTTATTTTTGTAACTTGTAATTTTTAATTTGAATTGTAGAAGTTACCTGCTGATGAACACAAAATGTTTGAAACACATAGTTTAAATAAAAGCTTTTGTATGGAAGCTTTCAATTATCGTTTTTCCCTAGTATGAATAAATACCACTGAATTACGGTTTAAACAACTAATGAGATATTAATTTAGTTTCATAAATAATGTTTTAATGAGTTTAGGTTTTTCCTTCACTCAGTTTTCAATTTGATAATAACTGAAATGAAATAATGGAATTAAGTTTGACTGTCAGCAGAGTAATAATATCGTATAATATATATAATTAATGATATCATAATTGAGTGTTAAAATGTGGACTAGAGAAAATAGAAAAACTAGAGAATAGATAAAAGTGAAGATTGTTTAACAGATAAATCAAAATTACAAGGAAAAAATGTATTAGAAGGTGCTATATAATTTATCTCCAACCAGGGCTAAACTTCTATCTCGTTTGTATGATGTATTTTTATCTGGTTTCCGTAGATTGCTTTATTTAAGTTTATAAATAAAAAAAAAAAAATTCAAATACTGGAACCTCAAAATGAAAAGAAAACATTGTAAACCAGAATATTTTATCGTGTTGAGTAAATTACATTGGAAAAACCAATTTCAGTTTTGATGGAGTTACAAATGTTAATGCAATATATATATATATATTGAATTGAAATGTGCAACAGCCTCTGCATTGACAACCTTTTTATTGATAGCCTCTATTTTTCGTACAATCGTCCTTTGCTCTAAAGGTAATTTCCATAAGTAGTTGGCCAGCGACATGTAGACAAACAAGGTAAACAACTGATAAAACTAAATGACTATATTGAAAACACGAAACACTAAAAAATCACAAGCTTTCGACCATACATTGGTCATCTTCAGGTTTAAAATATGTTAAAACTATGTATAATATCTATAACAAATAATAAATGAATCTTTAACACTAAACAAAACAGGTGTAACAAAAATATAAAGGGAGAGAATAAAGTACATGCAAGTAAGACAAACAAAAAGGAAGAAGGTTATAGTAGGGTTGTAACAACATTCAGGTCGGACCCTCATTTGTTGCCAACCCTACTAAATTCGAGATCTCTAACAAATTTGTAACTGTTATCAAAAGTGGCGCTGCTTGGTATAACATTGAGTTCATGATTTTGGATGTTCAGGCTCGGATTGTTATCTTTGATGTGTAGGGCTTCCAAAATGGCTAATCGATCATTGTCAGTGTTATATTGAAGTACTACAGTCCCTTCAACTAACCCAATCTGTATCTAAGAAGACCTGCTGCCCACTTATTTATGGAAATTACCTCTAGAGCAAAGGACGATTGTACGAAAAATAGAGGCTATCAGTAAAAAGGTTGTCAATGCAGAGGCTGCTGCACATTTTAATTCAATCTGTATCCAAGAAGACCTGCTGCCCACTTATACTAATATATATATATATATTAGTTTCCAAAAAAATCGAAATAATAACATCATTAAAGAGCATAGTTAATTAAGTAACTCATTAAGTCTTAAAATATTGTTTTTTAACAATTAGTGAAGCAAACATGCCCTTTACTTGAAGATAAGCCAGACATGCCAGACATTATTTCTCATATCTCTTTAGTACTGTTCTTATCTTCTTAATATTACAACCTTAGCATTAGGCAATGTTTTCTTTTCCTCTTTTTAAAAATAACCGTCATTGTCTAATATTTTTTACATGTAAACTATTAATGCAAAGTTAACTATTATCAGATAGTAAACTATTATCAGATAACAATAGTTCCATTTTGGCAGTGTAATCTATCTTGTTCATAAGTACTATGGCTCCTGTTTTGTCAGCTTTTGTGACTTTTATTTCTTTGTTACTTTTTAGTTGTTTATAAACTTCAGTGAATCGTTTCGGACAATGAGGAACTATATCTTTAATTGATCTATAAATGTATCCTTTACTCATTGCAATTTTCGTTTCATCAATGTTCATCTTTTCCATATTAGAGAAACTATTAGCTAATTCTAAATAATGAATTCCTTTATCATTTATATATATATATATATATCAATGATCAAACCACAATAAGAAATGGGAAAACAAGACTAAGATCTTTCAACCGTAACAAGCGTCTTCGTCAGAGTTAAAAACCCAACTCTGGGGTTTTTAACTCTGACGAAGACCGCTTGTTACGGTTGAAAGATGTTAGTCTTGTTTTCCATTTCTTATTGTGGTTTGATCATTGATTGTTGTTTCACGTGTTTATGTGAAATCTTTATATATATATATAATATATATATTGGTATAAATAGGCAGCAGATCTTCTTTTAAACAAGTATCATTAAAATTAACCGCAGTCTCGGCATTCACGATCTTAAGACTGAGAGATTCGATCCTACGAACTAACCTCCTGCTAACAGGGTTCAACTGGAAAAGGAGTTGGCCAAGTGACATGTTAAATTAAAATCGATGACTCATGCTTAGTCATTGCTATAAATAGATTAAAAGGATAGTACAGGTTAATGTAAAGAGAAGGTTAAAGGTCAATAATGAACAAGAAACAAGCGGTTAGAATAAAAGAGTTGAAAGTCCAAGAAATTCAAGAAAGGCCAAGTGACATGTTAAGTTAAACTCGATGACTCATGCTTAGTCATTGCTATAAATAGATTAAAATCGATGACTCATGCTTAGTCATTGCTAAAAATAGATTAAAAGGATAGTACAGGTTAATATAAAGAAAGGTTAAAGGCAACGGTATAACTGGACTAATAGAGAATAAATAGATTAAGAAAATTTAATAATAATAATAATAATAATAATAATAATGTTAATAATAATTAATAATAATAATAATTAAGATTAATAGTAAACTAGAAAAGATATATTAAAAACGAGTTGAAAGAGAGTAAGAATTAAAAGGGAAGGTATAGTTAGTTAGAAAAAAGAAAAAAAGTTTATAGTTAGTTAGTTATAACGAAAAGAATAATAATAATAAATATAAGAAAAGTAAACGTATTGAGTGCGCAAGCTTTCGACATCACAGATTCATCGACGGCGAAGTTGTTCCTAGGAGATCCAGGACGCAAAAGGCATAGGGAAGGGAAAGCAGGCAAGTAGTGGGGGTAAGGGGAGTGGGGGTAAGGGGAGTGGGGGACCCAACTGGAGAACAGCTGCAGATCACCTGATGCCGGAGGCCGACTCGCGCCGAGCAGCCTCGGGGAATACCGACCGCAGGCCGAGCGCCCGCCCTCACACCACTCCCGGTCCACCGTGAGTCACCAGATCAACCGAGCCACTATTATCAGCAGCACTATGTGGCGCTACACTCAGTCCGGTATCCCGCTGCACTTCACCGCTTACTGCCATACTCCTCATGCTGGGAATGACGAACATGTCTACCATCTGGCAGTTAAGGGAAGGCTTCTTAGACCTAATGTAGAGCGCTTCCAGGATTTTCAGGCGGTTAGGGTCACTTTGAGTTGAAGGACTTTGGTTCCTTCGACTAACTTCTCCCTAGTGAGACGAGTACCATGGACTTCTTGTTCATGCTGTTTTGGTCCACCAGCAGACAGATGTAGGGTAAGAAGCCTCGAGAGCTTCGTGTTTGTCATGCCGATGTATGTAGAAGGCAGGGCTGCACAGTTCCCTGAATTACAAACATATTCATACACGAGATGACTTTTCTGGAGCTCTGGGGTGACAATGGGGGCTGTTCTTAAGAACAACATTACTGGTCTTATTGTTCTTATAGAATATTGTTAATTTAAGCTTATCCTCCTCCGTCGTCGTTGAAACTGCTTAGAGACGATATTTCGCAGCGCTTGTTCATCTTGCTTGTACTGGCTGCTCATGTATGCCCTGTAATACAAGCGTATTACTTGATGCCTCTCCTCTGAGGCATCTTTGTTCTCTGTAGTGCCATACCACTTCTCAAGGCATTGACTGATAGTTTTCCTCACATTTATTGGAATAACCATTGTTGACCAGGACCTGGGTTGCTCTTTCCAACTCCGAGTACATCCGACCATTCACTGCAGTGAGTTAGAGCCCTTCTTACATAAGCCGCAATGGTTGAACGTTTGTACCTATCCGGGCATTCACTAACCCATTCAAACACAGACCCGGGTTAGTTGGTTTGCAATAGACACCTTGCTAAAGCTCCTAGACCGTTGTTGGACCAAAACATCAAGAAATGGAGCTGACCGTCAATACTCTTTTCAACAGTTAGTCTAAGGCCTGATTCATTCTCCAGGTGTTCCTTCAACTTTCGATCACAATTTACGTCTCTGGCTAAGACGAAAATGTCGTCGATATATCTCCCATATATTGTGGGTCTTTCTAATTCAGAAAAGACTTTCCTCTCCACAGCCCCATGAAGTAATTTGAAATAGGACACCCAACGGTGATCCCATGGCAACACCATCAATTTGCTGAAACATGCGGCCATCAGGTGAGATAAATGCAGACTCTTTCGTGCATATCTTCAGAAGGGATTCAGGCTCGTTTTAGGGATGTCTATCTTAGGTTGCTCTCCCTCAGGGTAAACTTCTTGCAGGATGATGTCAATCGTCCTGTCAACCGGCACATTAGTGAAAAGGGACTCGACATCAAGAGAAGCTATAGTACCCGTACTCTCCGAACCCTTTAAAAGCTCAAGGAAGTCGGTAGAAGATGCAAGGCTATAGTCCTTGGGAACGAAGGGAGTGAGTATTTCATTCAGTCGCTTCGCCAGTTGGTACGTAGGAGAAGGAATCTGACTGATAATAGGCCTTAAGGGGTTCCCTGGTTTGTGGGTTTTCACATTGCCATAACAATATCCCAAACCATAGTCTCCGATGATAGGTGGAAGACTTTTCTTTCCAGTTTTGGCATTTACCACTTTTATCAGTTTGTTAACTCTTCTCTTAATATCGTCAGTGGGGTTACGGGAAATATGACGAAACTTCGCAGGGTCACTTAGGATGTCGCTGATTTTAGAGTTGTATTCATCTGACCTATCAAAACATAGCAGGCAGCTTTATCAGCTTTACGGATTGTGATGGAACCATCTTGTTTCAAATTCTTGGCCGCTATACGGTGTCTCGTTTTTAGTATATTACTCTTGTAATGGCCTCTTTCAATTTTAGCTTCTCTAAGTAGTTCCTCACGGATTCCGTCATCGACCTTTAATCGTCCGTCTTTTGCAAGGCTATGGATATCGCCTAGTAGCGACTCAATTTCAATTCGTTTAGCATATGGAGGCGGTTTGGATAGAACATGACAGTTCAAACCGAAGTTCAGTAATTCCTCCTCATCCTTATTCAACACCCTCGTTGTGAGATTGATGTAACCATTCACAGGTGCTGCCTGCTTCAAACTGCCACCATTAAGTCGAACTAGTTTCCTAGTTGTTCTGGAGATAGCGGCCTCCCTATGCTGCTGAACGGTTATATCAAGCTCTTCGTCAATTTGGGTTTTACAATCTCCATCAATTTCGAGAGAGTTCCACTCGTTGACAGCATCATCAAGTTCACGTCGGAGCCGGATGACTTCCTCTTTCTTAATATTCAGTTGCCTCTTGACAAGTTGTCTCCTATACGCCAAAGTCTCTGAGGTTTGGCGTGCTGCTAAATCGTGAGTTCTAATATTGGTATAAATAGGCAGCAGATCTTCTTTTAAACAAGTATCATTAAAATTAACCGCAGTCTCGGCATTCACGATCTTAAGACTGAGAGATTCGATCCTACGAACTAACCTCCTGCTAACAGGGTTCAACTGGAAAAGGAGTTGGCCAAGTGACATGTTAAATTAAAATCGATGACTCATGCTTAGTCATTGCTATAAATAGATTAAAAGGATAGTAAGGTTAATGTAAAGAGAAGGTTAAAGGTCAATAATGAACAAGAAACAAGCGGTTAGAATAAAAGAGTTGAAAGTCCAAGAAATTCAAGAAAGGCAAGTGACATGTTAAGTTAAACTCGATGACTCATGCTTAGTCATTGCTATAAATAGATTAAAACGATGACTCATGCTTAGTCATTGCTAAAAATAGATTAAAAGGATAGTACAGGTTAATATAAAGAGAATTAAAGGTCAACGGTATAACTGGACTAATAGAGAATAAATAGATTAAGAAAATTAATAATAATAATAATAATAATAATAATAATGTTAATAATAATTAATAATAATAATAATTAAGATTAATAGTAAACTAGAAAAGATATATTAAAAACGAGTTGAAAGAGAGTAAGAATTAAAAGGGAAGGTATAGTTAGTTAGAAAAAAAGAAAGAAAAGTTTATAGTTAGTTAGTTATAACGAAAAGAATAATAATAATAAATAAAGAAAAGTAAACGTATTGAGTGCGCAAGCTTTCGACATCACAGATGTCATCGACGGGCGAAGTTGTTCCTAGGAGATCCAGGACGCAAAAGGCATAGGGAAGGAAAGCAGGCAAGTAGTGGGGGTAAGGGGAGTGGGGGTAAGGGGAGTGGGGGAGCCCAACTGGAGAACAGCTGCAGATCACCTGATGCCGGAGGCCGACTCGCGCCGAGCAGCCTCGGGAATACCGACCGCAGGCCGAGCGCCCGCCCTCACACCTCTCCGGTCCACCAGTCCGAGTCACCAGATCAACCGAGCCACTATTATCAGCAGCACTATGTGGCGCTACACTCAGTCCGGTATCCCGCTGCACTTCACCGCTTACTGCCATACTCCTCATGCTGGGAATGACGAACATGTTACCATCTGGCAGTTAAGGGAAGGCTTCTTAGACCTAATGTAGAGCGCTTCCAGGATTTTCAGGCGGTTAGGGTCACTTTGCAGTTGAAGGACTTTGGTTCCTTCGACTAACTTCTCCTAGTGAGACGAGTACCATGGACTTCTTGTTCATGCTGTTTTGGTCCACCAGCAGACAGATGTAGGGTAAGACGCCTCGAGAGCTTCGTGTTTGTCATGCCGATGTATGTAGAAGGCAGGGCTGCACAGTTCCCTGAATTACAAACATATTCATACACGAGATGACTTTTCTGGAGCTCTGGGGTGACACACTGGGGGCTGTTCATATTACTGATATATATGACATTACTGATATATATATATATCAGTGATGATGATGATGATGATGATGATGATGATGATGATGATGATGATGATGATGATGATGATGATTGATGAGGATGAAACGCTTATTTAAATTAAAATGATAAATAATTCGAGTTCATTTTAAAATAATATAATATTAATATAAATTATATAATAATTAATATTTCATAATAATTAATATTTCATTTAAATATAATTATATAATAATTCGAGTTCATTTTAAAATAATATAATATTAAATATAATTATATAATAATTAATATTCCATTGATTGACTAGAATAACTTTTCAATTAAACGTTACTAAACTTGAGGAAATACCTACAAAATCATAACTATAAAGGAAGGATTAGCTTTGATAATGGAAAAAAGTAGAGTTGGATAAAGAGCAAGAGTGTGTAATGAAGCTGGAGTCATGATTAAAAATGTTCAGGACGTACTGGCTTCGAACGGGGTTTCCAGGGAGAGAGAGAGAGAGAGAGAGGTGATTTGCTGGACGTGAGGAGAAATGAACATTGGTTAGAGACAGTTAGTTTTCAGCTGAAGGGAATTGGTTAGGGTCAATTTGCTTTTCCCTCGAAAGCCGGCATCAGTCCCTCCTCTCCCTGCATCAGGATTGATGATTAGATTATTTTGACGTGGAACTCATTCATCTTAGCAGTCCCTCTTCAGCCATAGTCAAACTTTTACTAAAGTTCAAGTTTTATTTAATCAACTTCAAGGTAAAATCAAGTTACAAAAAGTAGCACTTCAGCCGACCATCATCAAAAGTTTTCATAATGAATCTAACTTGATTTTCAACTAGAACTACTTAAATTTAAATTTAAATGGTATAGAATAAAAAAAGTTCATTTTCTGTCTTGAATAATTTTGAAGTTTATTCCTTCGTCAAGCGCTGAAAATTATGCCTTTCAAAGTTTAGCTCTCATTACAATGTGTATACTTTTTGAAAATCTTGGGTTAGTTTTCGGGGAATTTCTCGTTTATATGTGTACAATTTTCGAGATATTATTGATTTGTGCTGAGTATAAGTACTTTAATTTTTTTTACGGTGAATAGTAATTTTATTTAATGAATAGTTTAACATTGTCATCTTAGTTAAAACAAATCAGTTCAAATGAACAAATTTTTTAAAACTTGTTTTACGAACTAGATTTGTCTAGATGTTTTATGAAATAAATCTAGACAGTTGTGGGAAGAACATGATAACGACTTGTTAGATCAGTTTCTTTTGAAGATAGGTAACGCCCGAAATCGGTCGGACAGCTCCAACAGCATTATACAAACGGTTTGTTCTGTATCTGATATTAATATTGATTAATTTGACAGTATTCAGAAAACTAAGAAGATGTAGAAATGACAGTAGCATTGAAAGTGCGAAAGTATGATGACTAGGCAATCTACTTTGATGACAGAGACTGGAAGGGCTGAGATCGTCTGACAAATAACCGATACAGCGTAATCAGATCGTATATATACGTGAGTAATTACATTTTCAAATAATGAAAGATTGCTTTATTTTTACTTTATCTGTTCATATTTTGTGAGCAGAAATTCATAATATATATATATATATATATATATATATATATATATAAAGATTTCACATAAACACGTGAAATAACAATCAATGATCAAACCACAATAAGAAATGGGAAAACAAGACTAAGATCTTTCAACCGTAACAAGCGGTCTTCGTCAGAGTCAAAAACCCAACTGAACACTAGATGCAGAAAACATCTGGTGAGGAGTTGAGAAGAGTGGGAGGGAAGAGTGGTATTTTAAAAGGGTGAAAGCACAGGAAAGGACTAATGTCCAGAAAGGGATGTTTGGGGAAACAAAGGAGTACAGTAAGAAAAAGTAAAAAACTATCCGCTAGCTGTCAACCCTCTTTGAAGAGGCTATTGCCCTCGTGACGAAAGTATCAAGTTTGAAGAGACCGTTACTAATGTTTATAATATTAGATCTATTAAATTTAATTAGAGACGATTATATATACTTCCCCTGAAGGCTCAGGGGCTCCTCCTGAAAAATATCTCATTTAAGCAAATACACACTATCAATATCTGAACAAAGGAGTAACACACATAAAGAACAACCCATAGGTCTTGTAATTTTTGTAATCATATAAAAGTTGGTACGACCGAAATTCGGATAGTCACCATGATTTGAAAATGAAATCCATAGATAGTTACATCACCTGACTTACGACTAATGAAGACAACAAACTACCTATTCATCCAAACCTTCTTGTACATGATATCAATCCTGCCACCAATCTACCTCAATTTCACTGCAATATTACTTCATCAACTGACTATCTTTTCAATTCATGGCAAAAAAAGAATTACACTAGAGAAAACTATGACCAAGAGGGTGACACAGCGAATATGACATCATTACCATACAGACAAATTTAATATTCGACATGAATTACTAACATTCCAAATTAGAGTAGCACTGTAGAAACAGTAGTTAGTGGTACTGCTAGTTTGTACTCTGTAGTGTGAAAGCATATTCGTTGGTTGTTGGTCAACTACTGATTCATATTTTCATAATAAGTTGATATTCGAAATATTATTAGTAGCTCTTTAGTTTTGCTTCATTATTATTCTCATCCATAACATGTTTGTATAGGTATAGGTTTATTTCCAACCGTTATTCTGATTTATGACTTCCACTTACTTGACCCATGATTTGGTTTAGCTTCTTGTTTAATATAGGGCTGCTCTATTGTGTTGCCTTTGTGTGCAAGGGTTCTGTCTTAATTACCTTTGATATTAAGTCAGATTGCTAAATCAGGAACACACTTTGTGACCAAACAGTAAATTATACAGACAAAACAGGACAATATTTATCATTATTTTATTATCAAATGATAATAGGCTGAAATGAACTGAAAAATATTGTAACCCTCCAGCGACGAATATGCATAGTTACAAAAATCAAGTTGAATTTATTTTTTGTAATTTGCTCTTTTTCTGTTCTATTTAATTTAATATTTTAAAGATTCCTTTTTTATTATTATTTTTTTTATTTTTTTCTCCTTTAGAGAGTTTTAGGACTTATTGCGACTCTTATGAGTGGACATGAGGAGCCCAGCTCTGTACGGGCCTTTGCGATTCACATATCTTTATACCGACATATCTTTAAGAGTTGTCAGGTTAGAACTCCAAACCCTGTGGTTCTACTGAGCCTCCTTTTAATATAGAATATGTCAATGGCTACAAAACCCTCAGTCCGTTAGGCAAGAAACGCAATTGCGAAAACTATTGCCCACTTTTGATGTAAGAACGCCGACGGACAGACAGATGTGAATCAGAGGGTCTGATACACAGAAACAGAACCTTCTCGGGGCAGGAGCCCCTGAGCCTTCAGGGGCTCAAATATATATATATATTTGAGTTTCTGCTCACAAAATACGAACAGATAAAGTAAAAATAAAGCGATCTTTCATTATTTGAAAATATAATTACTCACGTATATATATGATGTTCTGATTTCGCTGTATGGGTTATTTGTCAGACGATCTCAGCCCTTCCAGTCTCCGTCGTCAAAGTAGATTGCCTAGTCATCATACTTTCGCACTTTCTATGCTACTGTCATTTCTACATCTTCTTAGTTTTCTGAATACTGTCAAATTAATCAATATTAATATCAGATACAGAATAATCCGTCTGTATAATGTTGTTAGAGCTGTCCGACCGATTTCGGGCGTTACCCATCTTCGAAACAAACTGATCTAAAAAGTCGTTATCATGGATTTATATAGCCTACTTCCCGCTGCTGTCTAGATTTATTTCATTATTAAATTATTTAACAAAATGAATAAATATTTTAAACTTTTATATTTATTGTTAAAACTGTATTTTACATAGTCACAACAATGTTAATGTAACATTACCAGTGACAATGATGAAAGAAATATATACATTGATACATGGAGGCCAGTGGGAAGAAATTATCCAGCTATTATATTGCACTTCCTGGCACGAAAAATAAGTTATAAAAATTAGATTTAGTTTATAAATCACTAGAATAATTCACACTTGGCCATTTTCTCTTCAGCCATCTTTGGAGAATTCCTGGAATATTTGTTGAGGAGATGTTTAAAACTAAGGGATTATTATTGTTAAAGAGATTTTTCTGGAATGCTTTTGTAGCGAGATATTGCTACAATGATGATCTGTTGAAATCCTGAGGTCTGAATAGATTGTTTGATCTTGTGTGTAAACATTTAAAATGAAAATAAAATAAAAAAAATTATGTAATATTATTCACTCTGATTCTTTTTCCACTATTTTCGTCGTTATCAAGTCTATATAGTCTGAATAGTTTAAATAAAATATCGGTTTGTTTGTTTATTTGTTCATTTATTAAATTATCAAATTATTTATGTTTATATATTTTTAGTTCTATTATATTTAGTCTCTGTCCTGTTTTTATTAAGTCTATTGAATTTCCTAAACTGTCAGATTCATGTCCGTATTCTGTTAGGTGGTTTGCGTAATTAGATTGGTTTCTATTCTTTATATAACCTTTAAGATGTTCCATAAACCTTAGCTTTAGGGTTTAGAACAGTGCTTTTCAACCTTTTTGCAGACGCGGATCCGCCGAGGAGCTTATTTATTCTTGCGGATCCCCTTGTACATAAATATATATATATATATAAGTTTTTTTAATGAAATAAAAACGGCTTATAAACACAAAAACACAATACAGTACTATCTGAATTTTTTTATTCAAGAGAATTACAAATTAATGTGAAATTTGTCCTTGGTGATTTTTGAACAGAACTGGAAAGTTTGGCCTGGTTTTAGAAAGACATACACGCATCTCTTCTTCAAGTGCTAGTAGTTTATTTCTTTTCTCACTTTTAATGTTCGTCATGGTGGAAAATCCTATTTCACACAGGTATGATGTAGAAAACTGTAGGAGAATGCGCAGAGCCTTATTCGAGATTGATGGATATTCTTTTGCAGTTAAAATCCAAACGAGTCCAGATCAAGAAGTAAACAATCAGAGCGTCACGTATTGGCTAAATTAAATGTTTCAATTAAATGACGTAGGTCGTCATCATAACTGAACTGCCCGACTCAAATTTTGGCTCGCAATTCTTCCCTAACGTTACCGAAAGTTGCTGGTTTTAGATGTGTACGACGAGTTATCTTGATAAGATGCACTAATTACATTGATAGTGTGCTACTGTACTTACATTGACGTGTACACATTGATAATACATTAATTGCACATTGTGAATCTGTAGGTCTTGCGGATCCCCTGGGTAAACGTCACGGATCACCAGTGATCCGCGGATCACAGGTTGAAAACCACTGGTTTAGAAGTTTCCAACCGAATCGAAACTTGTAAGAATACAGTATTATGCCAGGTACATCGGTTTATTCTGTTTCTAATATAATCATACTAACCCCAGTAGTACCAACAATACGCATCAAAATAATCATTATTTCCACGTTAAGGCTTTCTTTTTGAATATTTTCTCACATTAGTCAATGCTATAACTGAAAATACATCTGTTACAATTCCACCTCTGATAATTTCCCATAAAAAAATACAAGTTTAAATACATCCAAATTTAATATTCGACTTATTTACTGCGGCTATATTTATAAGAATGCCAATATTTCTAAACCTGTCCAGAAAATAAACTAATTTATTATCTATTTTATTTCTCAAATAATATTTATCCTGTGTATAAACATGTCAAATAGAAACCTATTTTTAAAATATATTAAAATCCTCTTTCTGAAAAATGAGATATTTTTACAAATACAAATATAAATTATAAATTATTTTATTAAATGTATTATTTTTTCAGGTATGTAATGAAGAATTGACGATCTAGTTCATTAAAATTTGAAAATGCATCATTCAGGTAACTGTTTTATATACTCTCTCAAGTCGTAGGTTATTTCGTGGTTATACAGTTTATATGTGTGTATAGATTATTGATATATATCTGTGGCTATATGCTTATGGGGATGTTCAAAATAAACAACGAAATCACAGAAAAGGTTCAAGGACTGCGGAATGAATGTTATGTTGAAAACTACTCATTGTATTTCAGATGATTACGATAGCTTTTCTGCAACATTTTTTAAAGTAGCGCACAATTTCTTAATAAATAAAGGAATCAATACATGTATATCAATGTAATGACCAAACCACAATACGAAAATGCGAAAACAAGACTAAGATATTTCAACCGTAACAAGCGGTCTTCGTCTGATTCAAAAACCCAACTGAGGGTTTTGAAAAACCCTCAATTTTCAAAAACCTCAGTTGGGTTTTTGACTCTGACGAAGACCGCTTGTTACGGTTGAAATATCTTAGTCTTGTTTTCCCATTTTATATTTGGTTTGATCATTGATTGTTATTTCACGTGTTTTTGTGAAATCTTTTTATATAAATATGAAGCATAAGTTAAGTTAATGGTGTATTTTATTATAATTCCTCCTGATGTTATTGTATTCAACACAGGAAAGGAGTGACTAATAAATAAACAATATTAAAAATTTGTTTATTTAATTTTTTTTTAGATGATACTGTAGATATATTTGTCTAAAAGTAAGTTGGAAAATAAATAATATCATTTACATCTTTGTGTTAACTGTAGATCTGAAATTAATACCTACCGTACAGATTCTATAGAATGTGTGCAATATTTTAATCAAATTTTGTTTATATTACTGGAAAAATGGTCTTACCTTTTAAACAATTAGTTCTACCTTCTATGTTAGCTTAACAATTAGACATTTGAAAGTTTGAAAATTTTGAAAAAACTTTGAAAATTTGTAAAAAGGACAAGAAAAAAAAGGCTATGTTTATAAATAAAATAAATTTATATTATTAAGTCCTAACACTGGGGCTCTCTTGATACGAGTAGTTGAAAAGTTGTTGAGTGTCGCAGGTTTTGTCATCTAATTGGAGAGGACTAAACTCAATTCACTAGTGTACTGTCAGTTACCATCTAGTATGCATTCATTATATGAAGTTATAGAAGAAGTCTCCTCATAAACAAGTTTCAAGCACGCGTTATTAAACTTTAAATTTTTTCATTTTTGCTTTCTCAATAAAAGCAGATAAAACTTTAGAAGTCACTTTGTGTTTTGATGAACTTTTAATGTTTACAAAACTTGTTTATATGCAGACATTTTTCATAATTTCGAATAAATGTAATTCGCTTAAGTGCTATAGATAATTGCATTTATGTATTACAAATTCAACTTCCAGCAGTCACTTTAATGTTAGTTTGATTATAATGTTTTTGGGGACATCTTTTGGCAGCTGAACAAAATAAGCATTATCCCAGCATTAGCCGAATTGGAGATATAACGTCAATGAATTGATTGTCTTGTAAATTATTACAGTTTAAACTTTAAGAAAATAACCGATTTTTAGGGGATAATTTTGGGTTAAATGTAAACAAAATGTCAAATCAAAAGTAGGCTTCCCATCTATGGTGCTTGTTTTATAAGACATGGAAACAATATATCTGCTGTGGGATTCAGAGTTCATTACATGACATCTGTAAACAACAATGCCATTTTAATAAAAGCCTGATTGCTAAGTTTAAACGAAATCAGTCATGCCAAATGAAATTTGTCCCTAAAGGGACAAACTTTCATCTTGATACAGCATTGTTAAAATCCTTTAGTCAAAAACCTCATTCCAGTGTGGGATATTCCCCGAGTTATTTTCATTATAATATATTGATAATAAAACAGTTTTTAATATATACTACTTTATTCCATTTATTATAAAAATATCTTCAAATATTTAGTTACTTTTGTTAAAATATGTTATGATATAGTTCAAAAGAAACGCAAATATTTTTATTCTTTTAATTTTTGAAAGAATTTATTTATGTTATTAATTAACAAACAGAATGTGTTATCAAATTCGTTAAACTAAGGTCTGAATATATATTTAAATTCATTTATATCCTCATATTACAATTATATATATATATATATATATATATAATATATATATAATATATATATATATATATATATAATATATATATATATATATATATATATATATAAATGGAAATAGTAAACAGTCCAAACCGGAGAGATAAATAAATGAAAAAGACAACACTTGCAAAAATACTTACTGGATCAATATTTCGAACTAAAGGTCGTCGTCAGGAAGAGAGCAGAAGAGAAGAAGAAGAGGTACGTTTTCACAAACTTTAGTTTGAAATATTGATCCAGTAAGTTTTTTTGCATGTGTTGTCTTTTGTATATACCATATATATCCTACAATTTCCTATCCACTTAAATTAAATCTCTTGGACAAATTTTATAAATATCAATTCGTTGTAATATAACTGCTTCATTAAGTGCGTAGCATTTTAAATAAGTTTTATTCCAATACAATTTGGGGCACTGTTATTTTTTTGCATAATTTCGTTATGGATAGAAGCTCTCAAAATAGATTTTTTTTTGTAGACTTCTGAGGGACTGACAATGTCAGCCCTCCGATGGTGATTGCTGCAGGGAATATTGTATCTTCCAATCATTCGACACATTGAGAGTTCTACATTTTGCCTAACTCAAGTGTATTTAGAGTAGAGATCTTTAACGAGTATATGATATGTCGTAGAGGCTCGGGACTAAAGGTTTAACGTCCACTCCGGGAGGTCAGCATGCTCTGATTTATTCACCTTCAACGTAAAAAATCGAGGGCCAGAGTGGGTATCGAACCCCGGACCTACTAGTTCAAAGTTTAGCACGTTGCCTCTGAGCTTACCTGGTTCCCTAAATAGATTTATTATATAACTGTAATGTATATTAATTATTAGGTTGCACCTTTTTACAAACTTTTTAACCTAACTACAATATTTATTATTGATTGCTACTATTGTTTTCTTTTCTTTTCGATATTTTCTTCAGATCTGTTCTAGTTGATTGTAGTTGGAATTGTTAAATGATTTATTATTCTAATTTTCAGTCTTTTCAAAA
Source organism: Hermatobates lingyangjiaoensis (assembly GCA_026182355.1). Lineage (NCBI taxonomy): Eukaryota > Metazoa > Arthropoda > Insecta > Hemiptera > Hermatobatidae > Hermatobates > Hermatobates lingyangjiaoensis. The sequence goes on from JAPFBL010000073.1 coordinate 1,202,435, forward strand.
GAAATAGACTAATCAGTTGATTATTCCAAACACTAGAGGTTTTGTAAAATTGTGGCAAACAAATTCAACAAGAGACTATAAGTAGAGGATAATATCAACCCCTTCCATTCTTATACCTCTTCTAAATGTTCTAATATTCATGAAGGTTTTATAATCCAGTGTTACCATATTGGTAATACTAAACACAAAATACCACCAGAACCAAACATTGTTAAATGAAAATTAGAAATTGTTAAATAAATTTTTTAGATAAAAATTCTTTAGATTTAAAGAATTTAGATCTATTCTTAAAACAAGTATTTCTTTTTTAAATATCTAGTTTCAATTAGTTGTAAAAAGATCACATTTTTATTTTCGTTGTGCTTCGTGATTGGCAGCTTTGCTAAAAGACATATCTCCGAGAGGCATACAACAAAGTGATTATCATCCTTTCGGCAAAATTCAATCTTTAATATGCTGGATTTATTTTTTTTCTTATAGCAGGATTTTTGTAGAGTGAAAATGATATTTGAAAAGTGTGAGAGCGAGAGAAAATCAATTCGTATCTCTTGCCAAGGCATTCAAAGATCGATGTTACTTCGAACTCCGCAGATTGAAGTATTACCGAGAGCTGCATTCATCTTAGACACTTGCCAAAGTCCTTTCCATTTCATATTTCTCTGAGATTCATTTCACATTTTTATTTAATATTCAAATGTATGTCTTCAATACTATTAAATCTATAGCAAGAAAGCTATTTATTACTCCGCACCATTTCGATAAAAAAAAAAAATACATCAATTGAATTTTACAAACATCGAATAATTCTATAGCATTAGTAATATCTTTTACTTTGCTGTAAGTAAAATATAATGACCATTAAAAACCCGGTTTTTGTGATATTCACATACTTTCATATTTGAAGTGTTTTGAATACAGTTCTGGTTTTCCATTTAATGGTGTCTGGTTCTGTATGGATGGGTATTTTGTGTTTATTATTGCCATTATTGTAACACTAAATGTCAAAATCTTCATGAATATTAGATTATTAAAAGAGATATAGGTTAGGAACACACGTAGTCCAACCATTGGCCCTTTCTGATATCGCACAATGAAGATTGATTCTGCAGTGGGAGTCCTAAATTTTGCCTAACTCAAGTACGTTTAGAGTAGGGCTCTTTAACAAGTACCTGACATCGTACAGGATCGGGACTGATGGTTTAACGTTCTTCTCCGAGGGTCGACGTGTTCAGATTTATTCACCTGCCGCGTAAATATATCGAGGTCCAGGTGAGGATCGAACCCCGGTCCTATCAGTTCTGTGGCGAGCACGGCACTGAGCTAGCCTGGCCCCCCACCATATAAGGTAAATAAAATTTTAAACCAAAACTGGTTTATAAGACGAACAATACACACCTTAACTCAACCGTTGATGCTCTCCATATTCAAGTTTGAAGAGATTTTTCACTCTACGTAAATGTAAACTCAAATTCACGGATAATAACTTGACATGGTTAAGTTCTCTCCTGCGACCTTCACTGTGATAAGTACTCCACATTCAATGTTAATCACTTTTCCCGACCTCCTTCCTGCATACCTTCCCCTCTTTCCCTTCACCTGAGTTTTCAACGTTCCTAAAATCTTTTAATGACAAAAGATTTATGTCATTGTCTATGCGCCGATTTTCAAAAAAATTGGGAGTCTGTATGAGTTTAAGATCAGTGGGTACAGGCTCGGGACCGACGGTTTAACGTTCTTATCCGAGGGACGACGTGCTCAGATTTATTCACCTCCCGCGAGGTGGGGATCAAACCCCTATCAAATTAGTTCAGAGACGCGTACGTTAACCACTGAGCTAACCTGACCCCCTAAAAGATATATATATATATATATATATATATATATATATATATATATATATATCAGTGGCGATTTCTCAGGGAATGCAACACATGCATTGCATGCATAGAATTCATCTTTAAAGAAACCAAAATGTTCGAGACTCGAAATATTTAAAGCAACCCCTTTTTTTATTCCTCTACACGCTAAGGAACCATTTTCTATGATTGCGCTAAGCTTCCCAATGCAGGGGTTTACTCTTATCATTTCTGGTTAATGAAAATGGTCTTAATTGCCAAGAGAAACAAGAACGAAGTTTGCATACTCAGGCTTGCTGAGCTCCTCAAATACATACTGGAAAGTGATTTGCACACAGGTCTTCCGGAAATTTATAAACTCATGAATTTGGTTATGACTATTCCCATAACAACAGCAAGTGTTGAGAGATCGTTTTCTGCCCTCAAAAGAATTAAAAGTTATTTACGAAGCTCAAAGTGAAGAGCGATTGTCTAATTTATCCCTAATTTCAATTGAAAGACATTTACTTAAAGATCTCATGGCAGATAGAGAGAAGTTTTATGGTTTTGTTATCGAAGAATTTTGCAAGAAGTTTTTATTCAAATGATGTATTGTGTATCTCTTTCTTTAATAAAAACATTTTTTGCCTTTTTTATTGTATTGGTTAATAAAAGTTAATGTTAAAAGTATTTCCAAATAAAACCTGATTCAAATCCCCATAAAATGTTTTTAATACATCATTATCCTTTTGTGCAACATGAAAAGACTGAACATGAGAATTAGAAGGGTATTTCTCTGTATTTCTTTTATTCTTTGAAAATTGCATGCCTAAAGAAAAAGGTCAGGAGACGCCACTGATATATATATATATATATATGGTACTGTTTTCTTGACCACAAAATATTAACAAACACTTTTTCTTCTTCTCGGAGTTTGGTCAGGGTAAATATATGAAATCACCATTGTTTATTGTTTTTTTGTTAGTTTATAACCCTGAGGATGTCATAAAATAAAGACGAAACGTTGGAAAAAAGGTGATTCCATATATTTACCCTGACCAAACTCCGAGAAGAAGAAAAAGTGTTTGTTATATATATATATATATATATATATATATATAAGGAGGGGTTAGTATTATCCTGTACTTATAGTCTCTTGTCACATTTGTTTGGCATAATTTTTTTTAAAATCTCTAGTCATTAGAATAATCAACTTATTAATATATCTCTTTTCAAAATTAATAAAAGAATATTTTAAAATAATTTTTATGAAAATAATAACCAGTTGAACTCATAATTTATATTAAAATATTCTGTAATCCTTATTTTATTCAAATAAAATAGTTATATATACTATCCCAAGTTTTCTATAATTTGAGAATATTGTGACACTCTGTTGTCGCTGGGTATACGTTTCAAAAGTTCCAGAGCTTAACGAAACAGAATTAAACTTAAACACACAATCAATGGATTAAAACAAAACCCGAGTGCAGATAAGAACTTTTGCTTTTTTTTGTTTGTTTTATTTTATTTTGTAACATCTAATGTTAAATACTTTTTTTGATTTATTTATATTGTATATTTCGTTATTAAAATGACAAGTTTCTGAGATTTTTAACTGCTGTCATTTGTTTTAATGATGCAGAAGATCCTCAGTTGTTTATAGTTACATTATTTTTTCTAAAATAAACAATAGAAAAATATACAGCAATAGCAGAAAGATATCATCTTTTTTATAATTTAAAGTACTAATATGAGGACTTATAGTGAAAAATTAAGTTTTTGAACTGCAAAGTCCTGTCAAAAATGAACAATATAATATAAACTTTTTTCAACACTATTGTTCTTCTAAACCTTACTTCACACCATGAAAACCCAGATTACATATATTAAAGTTCACTAATTTTTGCTCAAAATATTAATTAAACTTTTGAAAATTTATTGAGTAATACTGTTTTAATTGTCTGTCAAAGTAATTTTGTCTATTCATTTTGGATTATGTTTAAATTTCATGATGTTTCGAATTCCCTGAATTCTAAAATTTGACACCAAATAAAATATATATTTCATAAAAGTAAAAATTCTGGATCTAATGAGTACTCAAAATAATAAAATTTTATTTTTGGTAGATTACAACAAAAAATAATGTTTGAATGTCTCCGTTATTTATGAGAACAAAGGGATTTATACATCTTTCAGTAATAATTTATTACTTTTCTACAAGTAAAATTATAATGATTATGAAAAAATTTGATCTCAAGATTTTTGAGATTTATATTGTTTTTCGTGTCTAAAATGATTTCTGGTTTTGTTATGTGTCATGTTGTTTTAATGTGCAGTGTCTGTGTGTGGTGTATGTGTGTGTGAGTTGTGTGTGTGATGGATGAAAAATTAGATGAGAAGTGTGTGTGTGTTGTGTTAATGTGTAAGTACGTATTGTGTGCTTGTGTGAAAATGTAGTGTTGTGTGATGAAGTCTGTAAAAATGAATGTGTGTAATGTGTTGTGTGATGTTGTTTGTGTACTGTTGTCTGAAACCGTGTTGTGTGTAAGTGTTGTGTGTGTGTGTAAATAGTTATGTGATGTGTGAATTTTGGTGTGATTGTGTATGTGTTGTGTATGTGTGTGTAAGTGTTGTGTGTGTGTGTGTGTGTGTGTGTGTGTGTGTGTGATGTGTATGATGTTTGGTGATGTCTGATGTGTGAATTGTGCAATAAATGTTGTGTTTAAAAGTAAATGTTGTGTTATGGTTAAATGATGAATGTGTGGTGTGGTGTGTGTGGTGATGTAAAAAAAATATGTGTTGATGTGTCGTGTTGTGTTGATGTAAGTGTGTTGTGTGTGTGTTGTGTAATGTTTTTGTGCTACAGTGAATGTGTGTGTGTGAAAAAATTTGTGTAGTTTGTGGGGTGTGTATGTGTGTTGTGTCTAAGTGTGTTGTTGTTTGTGTTGTGTGTGTGTGTGTGTGTGTGGTGTGTGTTGTGTGTGTGGTGTGTGTGTGTGTGTGTGTGTGTGTGTGTGTTGTGTGTGTGTTGTGTGTGTGTGTTGTGTGTGTGTTTGTGTGTGTGTGTGGTTGTGTTGTGTGTGTGTGTGTGTGTGTTGTTGTGTGTGTGTGTGTGTGTGTGTGTGTGTGTGTGTGTGTGTGTGTGTGTGTGTGTGTGTGTGTGTGTTGTGTTGTGTGTGTGTGTGTGTGTGTGTGTGTGTGTTGTGTGTGTGTGTGTGTGTGTGTGTGTGTGTGTTTGTGTGTTGTGTGTGTGTGTGTGTGTGTGTGTGTGTGTGTGTGTGTGGTGTGTGTGTGTGTGTGTGTGTGTGTGTTTAGGTAGATAGATCGTAATGATATTATTTGCCAAAAATATAATGTTTGTGGAGGGTGAGCTTGATACCTTTTTATTGAAACTACTTGGACAAAAGTGGGCGTTACTACACAAGTTATGATTACAGAATTTATTTTTTTTTTAACAATAAATGGCTAACTATAGAAAAATTGAAATATTGTCAGAAAAATCAACCAAATTAATAACCAAAGATATTATTTTCTGTTATTATTTATCAATTCAAAACACTGCTAAATAAATGGAATTATGATTGGTTCATAAACTGAAATACATTATTAATTTGTTTTTAATTAAACATAATTATTATTTATTACTAAATAATTGGTAAGGACTACTAAATACTTATGTTCACATAATTTTATTCCAAAAATTACTATTAAAAATAAACTTAAACGAGGTCAAACTTAAAAAATATTAGCATACGATAAGTGGAAACTGCTAGCAATGGCACTAGATTGTAAGCATAGTACACAATAACTTTACAACCTTGTAAACAATTTCTGGAAATATAAAATGTTTTATAATGAAAACGCCAGTGTTAGATGTCTATTGGCTAGCAAGTGTGATTGACATGCCTTTATCGATTGTACAAAGGTGATTCTGTTCTTGACGTCATCGGTCTTTTATTGAACTTGGATTTAAATTTTAGCCGTTATAAATATCTGAAATATACGCATAAACATATATCTATTTATTATGGCAACTCATTAAACTTATTTATAAAGATTTATGTAAAAATAATAAACGTTTTACGTAACATAAAAACAGAACATGCTGCGATTGACAGTAATTTAACCGAAATCCTTAACTACTCAATCCATCCATGACATTAATTGACTTAGGCATTGATAAGAAAAGATTTTCGAACATTTAACTTCTTGAAAATTTGAAAATTACTTCTAAAAGTGTAAAATCCAGAAATAAACTTGAGTATAAAAAAATATTGGTAAATATATATTAAGATCAGATGACTCTAGAGAAATTCTGCAAGCATATGGTACAGTCGATTGGAAATTTATTTTTGTAGACATTTAATTGGTAAAGTTGTCCTTAATAATGTCACTTACCTGTCAAAATCACAAAAACTTGGAATGGCTGTTGTCTAAAGGCAAGCTATTTTAAAATGATATTTTAAAGTTCATTTAAACGTAATACATGGGTATTACGTATCATATTTCCAAATGATATTTTAAAATGTATTAAACGTAGTAATTTTTGTTTTTTTTTTAAAAATAATTATGTAGAATTAACAACTATTTATTAACTATTGTAAAAAAAACGGATATCACCATGCAAAAGGAAGATCGTATTTCTCATTACTTTTACAATCCGTTATTGAGTGGTTTATACCAACGGCCAACGACCAACGATTCTTTCCGCGCACTACAGTTTGCGTTGTAATTAGTAGTTCCAGGTCACGGACTTACTACTGCTGAATTTTTGTACTGCTATGTTTATGGAGTCAGTAAGTAGCTGTCTGTAGTCTTTTGTTTGGTATTCATTACACATTATTTTGTGGTGATTGGTATATATACTCATACTGAGGATAATGGTTAAAATATAAAATAAAGAGCAAAATAGCTTCTTTTTTTGTGTGGAGATTTTGTTTTATCTATTATCCTCTGTATGAGATCGTATTTCATTTTCGTCGTACATTCAATGCCAAAAACGGCTACTATCAATTATCTTTTGTTACCCTGTGAATTACAGGAGTAATCTGATGGTCTCCAATAAGTTAGTAGCCATAGAATATTTTCTGTTTGACCATAGTGTTCTTTGAAAAGAAATGTTAATGAAAGTTTTAAAAGTTTGGCTTTGGGAAAAAGCGTACTATGGTTGACACTAATGTATCATACTATGATGGAGCATGCACTGGATACCATTTAGAGATTTGCTTGATAAACGCTAGAACCAAATATGTAGTTTGAATCAAGCAATGACAGTATATTTATTTCAAACTATTACAAAACATTTTTTACTACGAAAAAAACACGTAGTAAAACACACATCACTTCAATATTTCGCCCTCGTTGTCATCAGGAGAAAAAGAAGAAGAGTTCTACTTCTCCAGCTATTACCAGTAAATTTTTTTGACCAAGTAAGAGAAAATAGGGTTAATAATTGGTACCTGTTTTGAAATATTTAGAATAATGTTTGCTGTTTGTTTTGTTTTCCAAAGCCTACAATTATAAGGCTTTTCACCTTTTAGTGTTTTTCTAGAGGCCAAAATTGTAGCTCATTTATTGTTTGGCACCCACTTTAGTAATGAGTGAGGCACATTAGCTGTTCATTCTACATTAAGAGTCCTACATTTTTCCTAACTCTAGTATATTTAGAGTAGGGATCCTTTAATGAGTACCTGACATCGTACAGGCTCGAGACCGACGGTTTAACATCCTCTCCGAGGGACGACATGCTCAGATTTATTCATCTCTCGTGTGAATAAATCGAGGACCAGGAGGAGATCGAACCCCAGACCTACCAGTTCTGAGGCGAGTACGATAACCACTGAGCTAACCTGGCCCCCTATAGTGTAGAATAATGGTCAAAAGTTTCAGTTTTTCAAAATAACCTAAATATAATTAGATTCAAACACATCAAGAATTCCATGAATGTGAATTGTTGAATTTTAAAAATATGTTCCTTATACATCCAGCTAGCCACATGCAAGGAGACATATTGACAAATATATTGTGAATGTATAGGGACCTCAAAATATGTATATCAGTAAACCTGAAAAAATAATTTCTCTCCATGATTTATATCAACCAAATGAAGAAATATAACAGAAAATAAAAAAAAGTCATCTTTAAAAGTATTCGTTTAGAAACTGTAACATGTACTGTAATAATATATCAATACGATACTTATGTATACTATATATGATATCGTAATACTTTTACGATACAAAAAGTATATACTTTTTCACATCATAATATCCTTTGGGAAAATAAAATATTATATTATCGTATTTTATGACCAATAAGAAGATTATACGGTGAAGATGTGATTAAATACTTAAAGAATTGGAGAAATTACATAATTGCCTCAATGAACAAATCCCCAAGTGTACAACTTTTCTTAATTTATTTATTTAAAAAAAAAAGTTCATTTTTCTCCATATTCCTATATTTGTTTGTATTTCGTTATAGCTCTCTGTGTTATATTTTCAATATGTTTCCTACACTTGGTTCTAGAGCAAATGTTAAGGCTCAGCCTAACCTTTAGGAAAAAAAAATGACAATGAAATGTACCTGCCTTCTAATATGAAACAGATGTACCCCTTATAATATATATATATATATATATACTTATACCCCCATACCCTACCCACGTCCATCCTATTCCCAGTCAGTTGTACCACAGACACTCACCCTTAGGTTCGTATTCTCTTCCTTATTTTATTTTATTTTTATTTTGTACTATAGATAACTCTCTGATGATATTGTATTTTTTAATTAATGCCTGAAGAAAAACACTACATATCCGAAACGCGATGTTTATACCATTACTTTTTATATGTGAAGACCATTTCATTAACTCTTTACCCTACAATGAGTAAATACCACATAATAAATGATTGCACTACGTTAGAATTTACATTTTGAAACTAACTAAACAATCTAGTTTAATTTTTCATAAAGTACTTCTTTTGTTTGTGTTACAAATGTACGTATTTAATTTCTTAATTTCCTTTGTATTTGTATATCTTGAAAAAGATATACATTGTATATCAATGAAAAATCGAAACGTCGGCAATGAGAGTTTGATTGGAAGTGGAATAAATTGACTGCATCCCGATTAATCTTTTTTTTTTAGTTATATATCATAAATATAATTATTTAACAAAATTGAGAAGATGAATCAATGAATCATTACATAATTCTGTCCAAAGAACTCTAGTAGTCATTAAAATTTGTACGACTAGTTTGAAATATTTTCCTTCAGTAAAACAATATTTTTACTAAATATTACAAAAAGACTAAACAATTCAGGAAAAAGTTTTAATTGCTACCATTCGCTTGCTCTGAACTAAAAAAAAACAAATTGTTTTGAAAATTTGGAGGAAAAAATATTTTAAATCAACTGTACATACTACCTCGTGATGGTTACGAATGAAGCATTGAAATTGTTTATAGTGAAGTTTATTTAAAGATTGAGACGGCGTTGTACGAGTTATCACTACAAATCTGACTGGATCGATTGAAGGGCTGGATAATTTCCTGACGTTAATCTGGGTCAATCAGAGTTTCTTCAAAAGAAACTTTCAAAAACTTAAATATTGTTTAATATTTTTCTATGATTAATAGTGCTTAGTAGATTGCTTACCTTAAAACCTATAACTTATATATGGTTATTTTATAGATATATGACCACAAATTTCTATAAACTAAACTCATATACTTTCATTAGTTGTGCAATCCGTAATTGTGTGGTATTTACTCATTCTGAGGTAAAATGGATAAACCAACAAAAGTCTCACACAAATGAAGTTTTATTCAACGCGTTTCGAACACTTTGTGTTCATCATCAGGAAGACACTATAATACAAATTATATCTAATTAGTTACAAAAATTAGAGTGAAATAATAAAATTCAATTAAGAGAATTCAAGACAAACCCATCAGTACCACATCCTTGGGTATGTTTTGAATTCTCTTGATTGAATTTTATTATTTCACTCTAATTTTTGTAACTAATTAGATATAATTTGTATTATAGTGTCTTCCTGATGATGAACACAAAGTGTTCGAAACGCGTTGAATAAAACTTCATTTGTGTGGAGACTTTTGTTGGTTTATCCATTTTACCTCAGAATCATATACTTTCGTAAAGACGTGTCTCCTGTATATAATTAGTAAGTATACAATTATATTTTGCATTTCATACTACTGTATGGTATTTATACTTAATGAGGCTGACAGAATATATTGATATAAGATCTTCTGGATTTTTTTTTGAGGGCTTGGTCTTAGAAATGAACTTCTCCTTCTTCTGCTAAGAACAAAGGACAACACTGAAACTTTGGCATAATAAGGAGATATTTATTTATAAGACTTCAAACTACTAGATTTTATACTACAAACTAACTTCTGTTTGTGGCTGGATGGATGTTTATCGATAATATTTTAAAAACTTTACAAATGGTTGTTATTCATCAACTATACTCTTTTCTTTTATCCTTGAAAGAAAATATTATTTGTTGAATTTCAAAATAGTTTGTCAAATGCGGCGTCACAAACGTTTTGGATACTAAACCTTAACCTATAAACCTATAAGGTTTATAGTATACCTTATATACTATAAACCTATACTAAATCTATATACTTTGCATACTAACATACAATTAGTTAGTATTCAAAAAATATCAAAGATTATATTTAAAAGTAAAAAATAAATTCTAGATTCAAAATACTTTACAACAGCTAAATATGTCAAATTCATAAAATAAAATTCTGCTATGATTGAAAGTATGAATTAATTAATAAAGTAGCACTATTTGATAATGTATGTCTTGATTTGTTTTATAAGCCAATGGTTTATTATTTTTTCGTGTTATAGATTTTGAATAAATACATCCAAAGATTTATTTTTCACTTTTTAGCAAAACAGTTGCTAAATTATTTAGTCTGTTACTGATGTATAGTGACAGAGCACTATTATTACTCTCACTTAGACGAAGGTAAGTCAATTTTTCACGATATTAGGTGCTTACAGTTGCAGTTTTGCTTGTGCGTTGATAGACTAGTAACACTAGGGAATCAGTTTTTGTAATATCAATTTTTGTGATTGACTACAGTGTTGTATAGTGTCACTGAGAAAAATATTTAATGTTTTTATAAATTTACACGTTTTTGTCCTCGATATTCAGATATAATGTTTGTCATTGTATAGCAGAGTGGTTGACTGATAAATGAGCTGTAAACAATCTTAATTTCACATCGCTTAACAAATCTTAAAGACAAATAAATCGTTCACAGCCTAACATAGAACCCTATTATTTTCAGTAATATTGAAACTTGGCAAAACTACACCACGTACTTTATGACTGACTAATTATTTTAATCTTCTTCTCCGTTGATTCTCTAGAAGCTTAAAATATTGTGTTAGAAGTTGCCTTAATAAGAATATAATACAATTTTCAGAAACTTAGAATACAATAAAGTAAATATTATAATAAAAATGGCAACTATTAAGGTTTATCTTGCAATAGCAGTATTGGTAGCATTAAAGTCCATCTGTAGTAACTCTCCGATTCTTCCAGGTTTTTCGACGCGAACCCTTTTTGCTTCAGTAACTTTCCAGGAACCCAGACTTTAATGATTTTATACAATTATAATATAAATATTTTCATATACCTTTATATATTAGTATGTATGTTTAAAAACAATTAAAAAATAATATTACTGCTATGCGTATTTTTATTTAAGTCTACTTCGGTATTTAGTTGTTATGTCAGTAGAAAAGGAAAATTGGTTTACATAACTAGGTAGTGTGAAGCGGCAGCAATGTGTGAAGTGCTATTTTTGTAATAGAAGTAAATTCGGGAATGAGATAGTTCCAAAAACTGACTAGTGATTCATCCTAAATATGAATAAAACTTTGGCCACAATGACTTATGTGTATAAGTATTATTCGGTTTCATGATTTACAAGAAACACAGAATAAATCCATACCCACTAAAGAAAAATAATTTAGAAAATTTTTTCTCTTAAATGTTTTTCGTGGAACCCCAGACAGTCCGTTAAGGAACCACTAGGTTCCGCGGAACCCACTTTGGGAATCTCTGTTCTAGAACAAAGATTCCAAATTTTTTATAACTGATTATTAAATGAATATAGCAACATTAAAATGAATGAAACAATTAAGTTGGTTATTTTGATTTTGATAATAATTTGTCCATAATAGTATAATATTTCTTTACACAATAGCCACATGAAAATAAATCAAAAAATAGATTTGAATAACACATTTTCTACGAGTTTAATAATACGTTGACTTTGTTTAAAGCTCAATCTTGGCTACTTTAGATTTTGTTTTTAATTTCTAATTTTATAAAATTTGCAATTTTTCTGTATACGTGCTAAATTTTCTGTATTTAGCTACGGTACTACGTTATGTGTTTTAGACTACGGTAGAATTATGTGCGTAAATTTAGTTAAATTAGCTAAGGTCGTTAAAAAAGTGGTAAAAATAGTTTCATAACTTCTTGTATATAATGTACAAGTACAACAAAGTATCTTCTTCGTGATTTAGTATTATTCATGAAATATGCTTATTTTTATCTATGGAGGAAAAATTATTTGTTGTATTTCAAAATAGTTTGTAAATGGCGGTATCACGAACCATTTGGATACCAAAGCTATACACTAACATACAATTAGTTAGTATGTGAAAAATATCAAAAATAGGATTCAAAAGTAAAAAGTAAGGTTTAGATTCAAAGGACTTTAAAACAGCTAAAAATGCCGAATACTAAAAAGAAAATTCTGCTAAAAACCTATCAATGTATAATTGATTACATTGTATCATTGTGCTTCAATTATACTAAATTAAAAGTCTTGGTCATTGAAGAAGATTTGATACATGAAAGTTCGGTAATAAAGTTAACCCAACTGTTGTTCGTATATCTGATGTAAGTAATTTCTAATGTGAAACAATCTTTATGCTGGTTACTTTAAAAATCAGATTATTTAACAAAAATATTAATTGTTGCGTAATTTTATTTTTTTTTAAAGAAATCATTGGATATATTAATATTGGTCTAACCTTTGAGTTGTTGAGTGATATGTGTTAGTAATGGGGCTGGGATATCGAGAATACAGAAGTTACTTTGCTGAAGATGATACATCGCAGGTGGTTTTGATGTAATGGAAGCTGAAAGAAAGGAAAAGACAAGACCTTTGTATCACCACTCAAACACACCTGGACCTTCTCCATTCTTCCACATTTCAACACATCTTGATAAATCGAATTAGATTTCTGATTTCAGATGGCCCTGTACTCACGAAATTGTTAACGAACAATTCCTTTAGGCGTCTTTTGTATCATATATGGGGATAGAGAGTTAACAAAGGAACTGGATAAACGTTTCCTCTTCACCACTGTATCACCTCCCGTGTTATTTATGTCTCATCTGAACATTCCTTTTCTTCCATAATATCATCGTTACGACCTTTTTATTAAAATATCAAGTTTTTTTTTCTATCTTCAATGAAAAATGTTATATCATAATTTCTTTTTAATATGATAAAACTATTATATGTTATATTATGTATACTAAAATGTTAAAACAAATGATCTGATACATTTGTAGGCTCAATAAAAACCAAAAATAATGAATCATTTAAAACATTATTTTATTTTCCATATGTGCATTAGATTTTAAAAATTAAATCAGCTAAAAGTTTTTATCATTGTTAACACTGTTGGAGAGTTCATGAAAAGTACTGAACAATTATAGTACGGTAATATTATCAATACAGAATATCGCTCAGACGTAACAGTTACTGAACCATTGTTTATTTCAAAAAAGTAGAGGCCACAAATGCCAAATTTTATTGTTATTGTTAATGCACCCTATATGGTTATATAACCAGTATTCAAGTGGCATTCTTAAACCTCACCTCCGTTATGTTGCGACCAGAAGTGCAAATTTTGCCTGTTTGATGCTTCTTCACAAGTGAAAATGTGCTTCATCACTGAAAATTAATACAGTTTGAAGAAAATATTTTTTTTTTTAAATTATTTATCACGGACCAGGTTAGCTTAGTAGTTAAGGTGATCGCCTCTGAACTGGTGGGTACATAGTTAGAGACCAATACTGAATTCGATTTATTCACTTGGGAAGTGAATAAATCTGGGCATTCGTCAGAAATCTGAGCCTGTACTTGATGTCGTAAAATACTAAAAAACCTGTGGTACTAACAGGAGGTCAGGTTAGCTCAGTGGTTAACGTACTCGTCTTTGAACTTGTAGGTCCGAGGTTCGATACTCACCTGTTCCTCGATTTATTCAAGTAGGAGGTGAATAAATCTCAGCACGTCGTCCACGACGTTAAGTGAAAACGTTAAGCCGTCAGTCTCTAGCCTGTACGATGTCAGGAACTCGTTGAAAATCCATACTTTAAATATATTTGAGTTAGAAAAAATTTAGGACTCCTAATGTAGAATCACCGATCAAACAAAAAGACCATAAAGGCTGACGTTTTTAAACCATCAGGGGATTAGTTAAAACAAATAAATAAAAAATAAACAAAAATATTTCTTATTTTTAGTTTTATTAAACTACAAAATGTGTTAGATCATTTTGTTCCACTCTTTATATGTTGGATAAACATAACCACTACGTCATAGGGCGTAAGCTTTTTCCGGGCTACCTTTAATTGGTACGATTTATTTACCTTTTTTCATTTACTTTTGAGATTTAGGTAACATGGAAAACTCTGAGGTGTTGCAAGATATCTTGATTTGATAAAATCATGTCTAAGAGGGCAAACGCATCAATTATACAATTAATCAGAATGTACTGATGGTGTGAAATCAGGCTGCTGTAACCTGCTTCAGAGATTTTGCAGGAGTTTGACTGTCTCGGATGTACTGGTATCTATATGGCAGTTTGTAGTATTTAATTCATTTTTAACTCATTTTGTATAGATATAACCACTTGAAATACATTAGGTTAGGTTGCAGTGACAGTCATAAGAGAACACACGTAAGCGAGCATTGGCCCTTTGTGATACCATACAATGAAGATTGATTCTACAGTGGGAGTCATAAATTTTGCCTAACTCATGTGCATTTGGAGTAGGGATTTTAACGAGTACCGGACATCGAAGATTCGCACTCCGCGAGGTCCACCGGCTCCGCGGAAGTGCGGGGGGATAGCCAATTATGTCGTTCCTTGTAATTCCGTGGGTGGCATTTAAGGCACCAGTTAAAACATGGATCTGCTAAGCTTTGTTTCATGTTATGGCCAGACATCGCTGACAAGGCATCGTAATGAATCAAAACAGGCTTAACGTCCTCTCATCGTGGTTGCCCACCTCCGCGAGGTCCATCCTTGGGCGCTCCGCGGAATAAATCGAGCCGGTGAGGGATCGAACTGTCCTACATTCAAGGTAGTTCACGTCTGAAATACATTACTTCGAGTGAAACAATCAAAAAAATATTCTCACTTTTTAAGAATTTAAATGATCAATGTTTGACGGAGAATGTAATCAAAATAAGGCTTTTGGCAGAATTTTCAGATTGTTTGCTAGCAGTAAAAATTAGTGTTTATTAGAGAATAATTAAAGCTGTTTATATAATCACTAATTAGAAAGTAGCAATTTGTTTTCTGTATAATTAACAATTTACATTAAAACCAAACCTTGAACAAAAGACACTTAGTCTTTACTTTTGCCATAACCTTGAAATGGATGGAATCAAACTTGAAAGTAATTAGTTACAAAGAAAAGAATTTTTAAGACTTATGTTTTCTCTTTTAAGGAAAATCGAGTTTTTTTGCAAGCTGGACGGTTTTTCTTTTGAAAGCAACCATTGGTATGGCCGGCTCTATGACCCACTCTGGAGTTTGAGATAATGAAATTTAAAAGGACCCTAGAAAACCATCTAACTCGGCCACCATCCTAAAACGTTTTGCATGAAGAGCACTTTTATAAATTCACCCTCTGTCACTCTGTAATTCGATTAAAATAAAAATAAAAGTAAAGTAACTTTTTTTTTCTATATTCTTAAAACAATTATGGTAAATGTTACCTTTCATATAAGGGATTTTTCAACCCTTTTGTATCTCATAGCTTGAATATGTTACAAAGCCAATAACTAACAAGACATCTTTAATAATACACCACTAAAAAAAAAAAAAAATAATTTTTTCGATATGCAAAATTGATATTTACTGGTAAGACAACATTTTAATATACTCATAAAATAGATTACAAAAGAACACACTTAAAAAAAAATCACAGAAACTCACTACTATATTTCGATTATCTCGATCATCAGGAAGATAGATGTGAGTCGCTCGAAGGCCAAGTGAGCATCACCTATGACGAAACAATGTGATTTCTTTTTTGTGTGTTCTTTTGTGAATCCAGTTAAATTACGGGATTGTTAAGGTAATGCAGGTAGTATTTTTCAAAAATATTATTTCCCAAACAAATATTTATTCTAGGGTAAAAAGCTAATGAAATAGTCTCCACATGTAACAATTTAATCGTATAAACAACAGTTTCGAACAAGTAGTGTTCTTCTTCAGGCATTAATTAAGGGTGAGTGTCTGTGGTACAACTGTGGTACAACTTTTCTTAATTTATTTATATAAAAAAAAAGTTTAAACGTAATGCAATGAATTATTATGTGATATTTACTCATTTTAGGGTAAAAAGGTAATAAATAGTCTCCACATATAAATATTTAAACGTATAAAGAACGCGTTTCGAACACGTGGTGTTCTTCTGTTGTCAATTGAACCACAGACACTCACCCTCAATTAATGCATGA
Organism: Hermatobates lingyangjiaoensis; assembly: GCA_026182355.1. Lineage (NCBI taxonomy): Eukaryota > Metazoa > Arthropoda > Insecta > Hemiptera > Hermatobatidae > Hermatobates > Hermatobates lingyangjiaoensis. The sequence goes on from JAPFBL010000073.1 coordinate 1,219,111, forward strand.
AGAAGAAAACTATATGTTCGAAACGTACCTGCCCTCTAATATGAAACAGATGTACACTACATACCCTCACCCACATCCATCCTATTTCCAGTCAGTTGTACCACAGACACTCACCCTTAGGTTCGCACTCTCTTCCTTATTTTATTTTATATTATTTTTATTATGTACTATACTTTGTACTATAGATAACTCTCTTATGAAGTTGTATTTTTTAGTTAATGCCTGAAGAAGAACACTAGGTGTTTAAAACGCGTTGTTTATACCATTAAATTTTTATATGTGGAGACCATTTCATTGCCTTTTTACCCTACAATAGTAAATACCACATAATAACTGACTGCACTACGCTAGGAATACTCATTCTCTGATCCTCCTCTCCCTCCCTCAACACACACACACACACACACACACACACACACACACACACACACACATAATATATATATATATATATATAGTCACTCTTCTTTACTGAATTTGCAAATAATTTAATGTTGATATATATTTTTTAAATAGCCATTAAATTCTATATAAAAGCAAGGAAGAGCCCTTTAAATATTTGTTTACCTTCAGTTAGTAAATATTTTCTTGATCCTTTTACAGTGAATGAAAATTTCTGTAGGCTATATATAAATCCTATTCTGTATATAAAATATAAATATGGATTAAAAGCCAACCAAGTAGTCAGAATCAATGCAATTCTAATCAAAATCATGTTGAAACGTTTTGAGCAAACAGAAATAATCAAACATTTTTTATAAAGAAAGTACTTTAAAAAGAAGTTATTTAAGTGTCTATGCTATTCACACGCACGCTCGCACGCTCACACTCGCACACATCCGCACTCACTCGGACACAATGACACACACGCGCACACACATGCATACGCA